>CM034535.1:27688637-27727944 GCA_020002185.1 Paraescarpia echinospica | reverse complement strand
GAGAGAGAGAGAGAGAGAGAGAGAGAGAGAGAGACAGACATACATACAGACAGACAGAGAGGGGGAAGACAGAGCTAAATAGGCAGAGACAGAGAAACAGAGAGATATGAAGAGAAAGAGAGAGAGAGAGAGAGAGAGAAAGAGAGAGAGAGAGAGAGAGAGAGAGAGAGAGAGAAAGAGAGAGAGAGAGAGATTGTGTACGTTAAATGGTTTGGTTTGCGTTTATGGGTAATTCTGAGAAGGTGGCACTACGGGCTATTGCTCAGTTACCACATGTGTGTCCAGTCGGCCAGTTTGGTTAAGTCTGTTTGAGGGATGTTATGGGCTGCAGGTGTTAGGATTTATCTGTATACAATTGAATTATCGGCGAAGAGTCTGATATTTATGTTAAAGGAATCAATGATATCATTTTATTTACATTAAGAAGAGGACATGGCCAATGACGGAGTCTTGGGGTACACAGGAGCTAGGATTCGTAGGAGCTGAGTGAGAACCATTTAATGATACAAGCTGGGTGCGATTTGATAGAAAAGCCTTTGTCCATTGTTGTGTGTGTCTTTTGCTGTGATAAAATAAAGTTTTATTGAATTGTTTGTGTTACTCTGGATTATTCTTACTTTTAGTGGCGTTTCATCCACATGCCTATTAACATAATACTATATCCTTGCGAAGGGTATTTTTGTATTTTTGATGGAGCGATGCTATACGTTTATGAACATTGCTCTAAAGAACCTATTTAATGAATGGATGTTATCCCCTAAGTTATTACATTTAAAACACATCTGCGTTTATTACAGGATGCATTGGTTCTCCAGTCGAAATGACAGGAAATACAGGAACGTTTGGTACCGCAGAACAAGACCTCATGTATATCAGTATGACATGCAGATGGAAGATTCGCGTCGAACCGTCCAAGGTAATTCGACTAAACATGATGGTATCATATGTAATGTTTACAACCCATCATCGGACATTGCATTGCACTGCAGTGCACTGCGCGCGCGCGTGTGTTTGTTTGTTTGTTTGTTTGTTCGTTTGTTTGTGTGTGTGTGTGTGTGTGTGTGTATGTGCGTGTGCGTGTGCGTGTGCGTGTGTGTGTGTGTTCATGTATGTGTGTGTGTGTGTGTGTGTTTGTGTGTGTTCATGTGTGTGTGTTTGTGTGTATGTGTGTTCGTGTGTGTGTCTGTGTGTGTTTGTGTTCTATTTGTGAAGCCACATAATATATAAGCTTCATATGCTACGTATATTGTCAAACACGTAAATCACATTCATGAGTGCTGCGCACAAGTACAACTGTTGCAGATACAGCCTCTAGTATGTGTGTTCAATGACCTTGCTCGGACCAGACATTATAGACAGGTTCTACTGAGGATAGCAGTCTCTGCACCACACTGCTGGTCTCCACAATGGACAGTAGAGTGTTATGTTCATCGAGTCGAACTGGGTAAAGACGATGGTGGTGTGGGTGTACAGTATGGATAAGACCCTGACCCTGACTGTAGACCTCAACAAGGGGGTGAAGATAATGTGCTAAAGACCCACAAGGAGAAGTCCCCAAGAAGCATCGGTCGAGATGGATATGATCGCCAATCACTACGTGCAGCTTTAGAGTCGAGCATTGACCCAATGGATCCATATGTAACCACGTGGCAGGATGTCTGCTCAACATCTCGAGTGGTCAACAAGCTCAACCAAATGTCAACGTTGCCAGGGCCTCAAAACATGTAGTCACCGTCGCCGCAAAAACAAAACGTATCACAGTCGGGGAGCATGCAATCAACGACCAAGAGGCGATTTACGTTGGTGTGGTCGACCTTCTAGTAAGTGAGCGCGACCAAACAAGTGCTCTCCAAGGAGCAGACCCCTTATCCGCCATCGACGTTCCATGCCAATGGCCGGATGCGGATCGCTACCGGAAAGTCCACTCTGAAGACGATTATCCAGATGGAAGCGCCTCAACGCTTAACTATAAGCCCAACAACAATGGTGATCGATGTGTCTATTCTTTGGACAGTTGACTGGCCAACTCACGGAACCGTCGACACGTTCATATCGGACTTCAATGTGTGGCTATCCATGCGATTGTGTGAAGCTGATGTCCACCCGAGTTTCGACCGATATATCAAATATTCTACCAAGAGTAGCACTAGTTCTGCTCGATCAACCGCTACCCGTGTCATCCCGCTCGCGCTAACAATCTGCTGCCTGCTCGGGATGCAGTGCTCAAGAACTCCGTCACCAAGGTACCACTGAACGCACTCATTTGCGTACAGATCCTAAGTGATGAAGAGTTCCTACAGAATGTAACGCAAGACCAAAGGTTGGTAGTTACCGGGGACAAGGCAATAACCCACCCAGGTACCAAAAGGAGGCAAAACGCCTTTTATGGAACTTGCCTATACACACGAAGAAGCGGACATAGTCAACAAGCCACCCACATTACAAAATAAGATCCAGAATCTCATGATTCGCGTGGTGTGTGATGACCTCGACGTGTTTGCTTTACTGTTCTTCTTCTACTCGAGCGAAAAGCTCCAGTCCTCCCTGACAATACTCACCAATCCAAAGTCGCCCTTGCATTGACGTGAAGGTAACCGCTCGTAAAAATGCTACGAGCCGCAAAATGATAAATTAACGACACAGTTAACCTTTGTATGAGTTGCCGTTGTCAGTTGCGTTTATATCAAGTCATTCCATGCCGTTACAAGCCTTGGATCCTATTAAAACAAACACGCGTAAATGTTGCGTCATAAGTGTGTGTGCAAAGACGTGTCCACCCACCGTGTCATTGCAGATCACCATTTTACTCTAGAAACAAAACACTCAATCCAAAGAATCTGTTAGCATGCTCAATTCATCCATCTGAACCAATTCATACGGGAAACATGCGAAATTACAACCGATTATATGCGTTTTACGGCCATCTTGGAATTACGTCATCAATATGGTCGCTAAGTGGTAAAATAACGTCAGAATGGATTCCCGCCCTCGAAAATATTTTCTTAGACGCAAATAATCATCGTTTTACTGTACTTATATAATAAGTTACGACGAAATCCAGATATCGGTCTTTCGCGGTGGCCATCTTGGATTCTGAAAAAGCCAAGCGCGTGGCAAGTGGTCACCCAGCCAAAATTTCATCTAAACACTGTTTGAAATGAAAAATAGATCGTAAGCAGACATTGCAAGGTTCCCGGGCCAAGCCACCAGACTATATGCATATAAATGCAATCGATCTGTCGTGTATGTGTGTGCGCGTATGTGCGTTTGTTTGTGCGGATGCATGTTCGGGTGTATATGCGCGCGAACGTTCGCATCATTTCTTACATTTTCTGTGTGTGACGTAATATAGGTAATACTTCCACTATGTCGTAACAACGCCGCGAGACGACAATAATCAATATTCTTACAGAGAGTGCAACTGCACTTCCTCAACTTTACTCTCGGCGCGAGTAGTAACTGCACCTCTACCAGCATCAGAATCTACGACGGAAGCGACACGTCGGCGCCGTTGCTGCACACTTTCTGTGGACGGACCCTTCCTGGCGATGTCATAGGCAGTGGCAACACAATGTTCGTGTATTTCGAGACTGGAAATGCCACTACATATAACGGCTTCAGTATCTACTATTCTGGGTTGATACCAGTTGAAGGTAGGACGCCACTGAAGACAATATTATATATTTATTTCACAAAATAACATTTAATTATAATACAACGTCAGTTGGCATGATGTCTCGCACAAGCTCTTGCAAAATCACTATATTTATTTTATTATTTCTTTTGCGTTGCTACTTTTCATTAATGTTAATACGAACCGTAGTATGACATAGATTTTTATATAATTTCTTGGAAACAATTTAGGCAAAGTTGTTCAAGACTCGCCCAATTCTGAGTATGAGTAACATGGAGATGGTGTGATAAGTATAATGCAAAATGTACTTTTGATGTCTAATGTCACGGATACAATTTAGACAAATGTGTTCAAGACTCGCCCAAGTCTGAGAATGTGTAACATGGTGATGGTGTGATAAGTATAATGCTCTTTTGATGTATATTCTCACAGATACAATTTAGACAAATGTGTTCAAGACTCGGCGAAGAATGAGTATGAGTAACACAACATGGAAACAATCTGAGTTTGGCTGACAAGGAGATGTATCTCAGTTTGACTCTCCAGGTGAAGACAGAGGAATTTCTATAATTCCTCATATGTCTTTCGAGTGTGTACCTGGATTTATATGAAATATCAAAATGTTCAGATCCATCTATATTAACTTTAGAAGTTTCTTCAACAGACGATGCTGTTCCGTTGCCTCTTCTAGATTGTGTTTACATGTAGCCATGTTTCGCCTGCACTGTGGGTATTGTTAGAACGACAGCCATATGGAATAGCGGTCAACAGTCTGCCATACACGTATTGCCCAGCTTCCACTGACGATTATCTTACCACTGTTGTGCAACACAACTGCTTTGGATGTTTTATGTTCCTGTCGTCAGTGTACGCGTTTTACGCAACTTCGGCTCTCGTTGCACAATTTTATAAGATCCATCAAGTGGATCGGGAGCCATGGCCGTCGTCAATGTGCGCGCCCCGGCCGGATCGGTCTGCGGCGCAGCTCCCCGTTAGACACGACTCGTTTCTCAGAATGCGTTGGCCAATAATATCACGGCTTTCTGTAACGTGATCCTACGCTAGTAATAAGTTCAAAGTATATATATTGTTCAAGATGTTGACCTGTTGGTATACGGAAGAGTGAGGCGGTGATGGCACTCCGTCGGAGATGGTAGAACAGTGGCGTGTTGATCTAGAGCTGTGTTAAATAAGTATTACAAGGTATTCGCACCACAACAAAGAAGCAGCAGCGTTCCTTAAGATAGCTAAGCGCTACGGGACTACTGATGTTGTATTTTAGTTATTTTGTATACATACATGCCCAACCTCGTCACACAGGCTCTGGCCTGGGTGTTTCACGTGATTGCCTGTCAGCCAGTCTTACTTGTTTGCTGCCCGTCAGCCGATGTTATAATAAAAAAGCGACCCTTCATAATTTTAATCTCGATCAATTTGTTATATATTTGTACCCAAGATGCTCCACACGAAATACAGGAGTTACCCTACTGTCATCATTGTGGCCAAAGTAAACAATATACTGGAGGGTGCGCGCGGATGTAGTTCGGGGTGGTCTCAACAGCAGAATTGTGGTGAGTTTCTTAATGGCTTGTGTCATGTAGTATACATATGTTCGATTTTTTGCAATATGTGAAATAGCAATCTAAAGAATATCTGTAATGACACATTGGTAGGTACATTGTTACATTTCGAAGACATGCTTGCATTTATTACAGGGTGCCTTGGTTCTCCAGCCAAAGTGACAGGACATAATGGAACGGTTGGCGTCAGTGACGGCCAGAACACCGAGTATATGACGTGCATGTGGAAGATTCGAGTAGAGCCGTCCAAGGTAATGAGATTGAACATGTGAAGTTTATCTGTAACATCGACTACCGTTCATTGGATAAGGTAAATCACAATTTGTGTGCGTGCGTACTCGCGCTATTTCTATTATACACGTTTCTTGTGTGTTTGTGCGTGCGTGCTTGCTTGCGTGCGTACACGTAATGAATTATATGCCCCAAAGCTTTTGTCAACATCGGTACAGTTGGGGTAATATACACTAATACGGTTTGGGCGGACATACAAGAGAGCGTCACATAACTGCGAACAAAGGCAAAAGGACTAACACGGAAACGTTCAAAACTAAACATATTGTTAGGTAACGTTTGTTAAAATAATGCTCCTATTCACATTTGCAGTAATGGTGCTATATATGTTCCTCGATTTAGACCAATTATGTTGTTCTAAATATTATATTACATACAGTGTACAAACATGCATATATATATATATATATATATATATATATATACATATATATATATATATATATATATATATATACATACACACACATATTCATATATACATACATAATATATATGCCCGTATCATTTGTTGCAATTATATTTGATTCGACAATTACAATTACGCAACATGGACATGGAGCAGTAAACGACTATAACACAGTTTAAAACAACGTTAATTTCATGAACATAGTTACAAATCGAATGTTTGTGACATTTTGTGATATACCGTTGTCCTACCTCTGTTGACAAACGATCACTTTCGATACTTCTAGGCTATGTTGGTTTTAACTGATATTAACAATTTGTTGTTGTCCCTTTGTCAAGGAACTTAATTCATTACTGTAATCAAAACAGTTGTATCTTCATTATGATGGGGTGAGGACGGGTTGGTAATACCCTTGCAAGTCAAGCACCCTCGATGGGTGGCTTGCAGCATTGGTCCAATCCAAACCACTCAACTCACACATATGGCTCCAAGAGGCCATCCCCGGACAACAGCCTCGGCTGGCTGGCCAAACTAAGTGCGGGTTAGCTGCCTTAGGGCAGTGAACGTCTACCCCTTTAGTGTCTGAAGACGTTATCGGCAAAGGGGGCATAGATACCCTCCTTGTGAAAGGATTAATGTGGCTTCAAAGGCGGTGATGCACATGCCCGGCAGAGCATGGACAGGGCAACTACATAGACGTTTATTGAAAACCAGTTGGCCGCTGCCTGCAGTCGACCCCCTCTCTAGTTGTCTTAGCCAAACTGAGCCACTACATTAAGCGAGACTAGATCAAGTGTGTGGGATAGATCTGCGCAAACCTACTCCGCCCTAAGCTTCCAGGCGCATGTATAGAGTCGGTAGACTCCTTCTCTCTTTCTCTTCTCTTCACACTACTCTACACCAAGTCCTGCGGCGATGGGGAGATGGCAACGGGGACAGGTGGGGGATGCCGCTGGCAGTCCTTAGTCACGACTCTACGCGTATGGCGACTCTAGTGTGACGGTCGTTCTCTCATTGACATGGAACACACATTGACGCTCGTATCCTGCTAAGGCGACAGAGCAGCCTTCTTCAAGCACAGCACTGGTCTCTCCAAGTGGAGGAGGGGGATATGAAAAGTCTAACAAAGCTGACTCTACCCAGACTTGTCGAAACCACAGAGAACAACTCAACATGAATATATGTGCCTGGAATATGGGACACTTCACGACAACGGGAACAATCTGGAACGTAGGACGGCAATCATTGGCAGAGAGCTGGCAAGATAGAACATCACGATTGCAGCTCTACAAGAAACACGACTACCAGGTGAATAACAACTCACCGAGAAACGTGCTGGATATACCCTTTTCTGGATTGGCAAGCCAGACAGTGAAGCCAGACAAGCAGGAGTAATTGGATTTGTAGTAGAATTCACTCATATCCATTACATAGGCACCTTTTGCCCAAAGGAATAAATGAACAACTCTTCGTAATGCGCATCAGATTATCCGGTGATCGTCATGCCACCATAATCAGTGCATATGCCCCAACCATGACCTACCCGGATGAAGAAAAATAACGTTTTTACGAAAACCTTAAACAGTCATTCGTACAACAGCACACCATGCCAAACTGATTCTCCTAGGATATTTCAATACACGACTAGGAAGAGACCACACCGCCTGGGAAAGGGTCATTGGAAATACGCCTCTTTACATTGTGTGCTGAATTTCAACTTGCCATCACAAACACTTTATTTCAACAAGCGGACAAATACAAAACATCGTGGATGCACCCGCGCTCAAACACTGGCATGTGATTGATTACATCATCGTCAGACAACGCAACATCAGTGATGTAAGAAAGACTCGTGTAATGCGTTACACAGACTGTTGGTCTGACTAGAGAATGATACGATGCAGAATGCGCCAGAACGTACAAGTGAGCAGGCACAGATGTAGTGTGAAACCGCGAAAATATCACAATCACGATCCAGCAGCAACAACAGGAGAAATTTAACATCGTATTCGAGGAAGAAAAAAAATGAGCCAGCACCAGATGCAGAGACCGAATGGGCGCACCTGAGAGATCCACTCTACGAAGCAGTCCATGAAATACTCGGTGTTACTCTGCGCAAACACAGAGAATGGTTCAATGGAAATTATAATGGAGGCAATGATATACTCAAAAACATGCAAACCTCTCATCTTGCGTGGATTAACTCGCATAAATTCGCCGTCGAAATCAGCAGCCTATCACCACTAAGCAGCAAGCGCAGGCCTGGCAGACATACTCTTTGCTGATGACTGTGCCCTTATTGCATATTCAATCGCTGACATTAAGGCAATTACTCACTGTTTTGCTAAAGCAGCCGGCCGTTTTGAACTCACAATCGGTCTAAAGAAAACAGAAGTAAAGTTCCAATCAAAGCCTGGAATCAACCACGTACCACCAAAAGTTACAATCGACAACTTCCCATTGAATGTTGTGGAGAAATTTGTACATCTGGGTAGCATGCTATCTATAAACATGATGAAATTTATGTCCGTCTTGTGAAGGCAAAAGCATCTTTTGGCAGACTAACAAAGCGCCTACGGAATGAACGTGGTGTACGCTTGAACACAGAAATCAACGTGTGCTGTGCCGCCATACTGTCAACACTGTAAAAGCCCAGAATACAGTCCTCAGGACTGCTCAAAACGCTTTATGCTTTACTCCCTGGCAGACCAGTTCAATCGAAAACTATCTCGACTTCTCTGGGAAGCATTCAGCCACGCTGCAATTAATGCGCGAAGACTATTCGTACACAAATAACCGTCATTGTCTATAGCCAGGTACTCATTCATAGAGCTGGGTGAACTGAAGCAATATAGAGTAAACGAATTTGCCCAAGGTTCGACACCGCCGCACAGGATTCGAACCCGCGTTCTCTCAGTCGAGAGTCCGGAGCTCTTACCGCTGCGCTACTGCGCTACTGCGCTCCGCTGCTGTACGGTTGTGAGACGTGGACCCCATATCGACGCCATATCAGACGTTTAGAGCAATTCCACATGCGCTGCTTACGGCAGATTGCAGGCATCAAGTGGCAAGACATGATACCAAATACTGAGGTGCTGGACAAATGCAAAACGTTCGGAATCCAGCTTCATATCCAGCGCGCACAACTACGATGGTGTGGTCACATGGTGGATGGCCGCACACCAAAGGCGTTTTTCTACGGTCAACTGAAGACTGGTTCGGGCTCACGAGGTGGGCAACGAAAACGATACAAAGACGTCTTGAAGGCCACGCTTGAGTCAAGCTCCATCCCGCACAACAACTGGGAAAAGACCGCAAATAATCGCCCCCTCTAGCATCACACCTGCGGACTGGTCTGGAGACTTTGAACAGAAACGGCGTTAAGAACTCAAAGACAAAAGAATGCAGCGGAAGAATGGTCAACCTCCGCCAGGATCTATGACCAGCTATGACTGTGGCATCTGTGGTCGCCAATGCGCTGCGCGCATTAGCCTGCACAGTCATCAAAGGACGCACAACTGACTCAGGACGAGATCCGAGATTTACTATAAAAAATAGTTTGTGCTGTCATAAGAGGTACGCTATGTATCCCTGGAGGTTTCGTGGAAACCACCTTAGTTCATATTTTCTATCTACAGTACATTTCCATGTATCTTTGCAACTAAATAAACATTACTGCTATTTTCAGTATTTATTATTATTATTGTTTTATTATTATTATTATCGTCAGATATTCGTATTGGCCGTGTTCATTCGTATTGTGGCCGAATTCGTCAGTATTGACCGAGTTCATCAGGAATGTTAGATTATAAAGTCTGCGTGAGTTTTAACATGTCACGCATCCGCACCACTGATCTAGTTATATATCAGTGGTCCGCAGAGACATGACATGCCATTGTTTCGCACGGCAAATAATCGCGGAATTAATAGTCTTGTTATTGTCAGCTCAAAATGTTGTAGTTGGTCAGAGAGTGATTTAACGCCCTTTGATTCTCGTGATAGCGTACGCAAAATGTTCAATTATACAAACACTATATGAATTGGTCGTATTGCCTTCGCATTGGCCTGTGGACAACTTATTGGCCGCGGCTTCGGGCCAAAACAAAGGCAATACTAATATGACTGTGTTGTGTTTTGGGCTACCGGAGCAAAACAAACAAATATGGCTAAAATTGATGAAATATATTTATTATGTAGTTAAATGGATTACTTTCAGAATACATTTGGGCAATGTTGCTACTGGTAGATTGCAATGTCAATGAGTGCATGCGTGCGCGCGTCTGTGTGAGAGAGAAAGACAGAGGGAGGGAGATAGGTAGGGAATGAGTGAGGGAGGGAGGGAGGAAGGGAGGGAGGGTGGAAGATAGTGAGGGTGGGGAGAGAGAGAGAGGGAGGAAGAAAGTGAGTGAGAACGTGTGTACTCTTGTGAGTTAGTGCATGTACATATGTCACGTGGTGAATTATAGACCCACTTTGTGTGAAGACACTTTGTGTGAAGACAGCCCACTTTGTGTGAAGATAATAGCCCGTATGTATATATATATATATATATATATCGCACCCAAACGCATCAATGTTCTTACAGCTGGTACAGATGCACTTCCTCAACTTGTACCTCGGTTCGCATCGTGATTCTGATTACAACTACTACAGCTACCGGAGGCAGACGGTATGTAACATAGTACATTTATATAGTTTCTTTATTTGGGTAGAAGAGTTTATTTTCCTTAAGTAATGCAGAAAACTTGTCGAGCAAAGGGTGGCATTTTCCTATTTGAAGATTCATCAAAGTAAACTGTTGGTTTGTTTTTGTTGTTTGTATGATAATTTTCTCACGGTGGATTCGTGAAAATACTTGTTTCGGCCACCTTTTTATTTCTGAATAGAGTACATTTAAATCTACATTAAGGAAACTTATTACATATTTCTCCTGCTTAACTAGAACAAAACCGAGGTGATCGTCATATCTCCAGTGAATAATCGGAAACTTGTTCACCCGCCTGTTGACCAAGTCATTGATGTATGTGGCTGTGCTGTTTCGCCGTAGCCGGTTATCCGCGACATCGGCGTTCTACTCGACAACACTATGTCGATGACGAATCAAGTGCATTGTGTTTGCCAGGTGGCATATTGTCACCTCCGAAGTATCGCGTTGATTAGGAAATGTTTTACCACTAATGCCTGCAGAGCCATTGTGAACGCCTTAGACATGTCACGTATTGATTATGGCAACGCAGTGTTATATGGTCTGCCGGAGACGCACTTGCGAAAGATGCAGATGGTTCAGCATTCCGCAGCACGTCTCACTGCCGGGACAATGAGATATGAACACATAACACCTGTTCTGTACCGTCTGCACTGGTTGCCTATACACCAGCGGATCGAATTCAAGCTGTTACTGCTGGTATATCGTGCAGTGCACCATATCGGCCCTGCGTACATTTCATCGCTCGTGACATCCTACACGCCGACCAGATCACTTAGATCGGCCGAACAAGGTCTGCTGACTGTTCCGAGATATCACCTTGAACATTGTGGCCGTCAGTGCTTCTCGGTGGCTGGCCCGATCCTGTGGAATGCCCTGCCTCATGCAGTCAGGCATGCAAACTGCGTTGCCACTTTCAAAGCACTCTTAAAGGCATACTAATTTCGACAGGCCTTCAAAGAACTTTGCAGTTCGCATCAGTGACATTTGTGCAATGTTATCATTCGATTATGTACTTAGGATGCAGTTATTTCTTTAGTTATTATTATTAATTTTAATTAGCATATTATATGTATTTATTTATTTTAATGTAAGCACATTATTTATTTTAGGTATTTAAACGGCTAATTCATTTAACTTATATACATATATATATATTATATATATATATATATATATACACACACTTGTATATATATATATATTTTTTTTATTCAGGTTTATGTAACTGATGTTTCATGTAATTTTATATGCTACTTTTAAATCACTTTCTTTTACCTTTCTAAATAATATTTCTGTATTTTACTTACACTCTACGATTGTCAGCGTCTTTGAGCAGATTTGTTACCCGGATACACGCCGCTCTATAAATGCTTTATAATAATAAATAACAACGACTTATTTGTATTTCAAGGTCAACCTTAAATATAAGTCCTAATTCTACTCGAGTAGCGTTCCCCCAAAAACAAAACGTGTCCGTTTATTTAATTATGAAACAATTGTACTACTACCAGCCGTGCGTCAAAACCTACGACGGGGGCAATACATCGGCGCCAGTGTTGAATACCTTCTGCGGACGAAGCTTGCCTGACAACTTTACAAGCAGTGGCAACACAGTATTCGTGGTTTTCAAGATTGACAACGTTAACACATACGAAGGCTTCAAAATATACTACTCAGCATTAAATCAAATTGAAGGTATGATAACATTGGAATGATAGACACTGTATGTAAATTACACAATCACTGAGCATTGGTATGTTGGCAGAAACACATATTTCCAATTACTATGTGTCTATTGCTAATTGTCGTTTGTTTGTCATTTTCACTAATCTTAATACTATAACAACCATATGACATATATGTTTTTTCAATATTGACGGAAACAACGCAATGCGACAGCTGTCAACATCAGCGTGTGACTGGCGATGATATATGTGAGTGTAACTGGCGACGTAATATGTCTGAGTGTGATTGGTGAGATGGTGTGTCTGAGTGTGACTGGCGAAGTGGTGTGTCTGAGTGTAACTGGCGAGATGATGTGTCTGAGTGTAACTGGCGAGGTGGTGTGTCTGAGTGTGACTGGCGAGGTAGTGTGTCTGAGTGTAACTGGCGAGGTAGTGTGCCCGAGAATGATTGGCGAGGTGGTGTGTCTGAGTGTGACTGGCGAGGTGGTGTGACTGAGTGTAACTGGCGAGGTGGTGTGTCTGAGAGTGACTGGCGAGGTGGTGTGTCTGAGTGTGACTGGTGAGGTGGTGTGTCTGAGTGTAACTGGCGAGGTGGTGTGCCTGAGTGTGAAAGGCGAAGTGGTGTGTCTGAATGTAACTGGCGAGGTGGTGTGTCTGAGTGTAACTGGCGAGGTGGTGTCTCTGAGTGTGACTGGCGAGGTAGTGTGTCTGAGTGTAACTAGCGAGGTAGTGTGCCCGAGAATGATTGGAGAGGTGGTGTGTCTGAGTGTAACTGGCGAGGTGGTGTGTCTGAGTGTGATTAGCGAGGTGGTGTGACTGGCGAGTTGGCTTGTCTGAGTGCGACTGGCTAGATCGTGTGTCTCAGTGCGAGTGGCGAGGTGGTGTGTCTGAGTGTGACTGCCGAGGTAACGTGTCTGAGTGTGACTGGCGAGGTAGTGTATCTTATATGTGATTAGCGTAGAGAGGATAGCAAAATGTGCACTATGTATCCACTATCAATTTTAGAAGTTCTGAATGCAATACGTTTTATATTCCTAACTCAACCGCATTAACATATCAGTTACAAAACACAAATAAATTGATCCAGCCATCAACACCAAGATCACATGCGATTGTTACAGGATGCATCGGATCTCCTGCTGAGATTAGGGGATCTAAGGGAATATTTGGCATCAACGGCGATCAATATTACAGTGCTATGAGATGCATTTGGAAGATTCAAGTCGAACATTCCAAGGTGAAACACCTCGTACGCAGACCGGATGTCATGCCGTATAATGATTATATATAATTTACACACACACACGCACGCACGCACGCACGCACGCACGCACACACACACACACACACACAGACACACACACACACAAACACGCACACACAGACACACACATACACATACACATACACACATATATATATATATATGGGATTATTTGGCATCAACGGCCAATTTATTGTTGCCTATAACAACTCATACAGAATATTGAACAATCTGCCGATGAGATGTAGCGCTACCCACATGTTTGTTACAGCTAATGTAAAATCATGTAAATGTGTTATCAGAACAGCTATTTTAGCTTAATCACGAGGATTAACAGGTATGTTAATACAATTATTCAGAGTATTGTTACTAGCGACATATACAATATGATCAAGGCTCTGTATAATTTTTAAAACATTTTATATATCATGTTTTATTAACATATTTATTTGTTATTTTTATTTATTTATGTATCTATTTTATATGGATGTTTTTATCGATGTACTTTTTTCCAATATGGACACAGTGCTTGTCTGAAATAAAAAACATTATTATTATTATTAACACATTTTGGTTCTGACAGCGAGTGAAGCTGCATTTCCTCAGCTTAGACCTCAAGTCAGACACTTACTGTTCGTACGAGTACATCAAAATCTACGACGGAAGCGACACGTCGGCGCCGTTGCTGCACACCATCTGCGGAAATACCCTCCCTGACGACGTTAGAAGCACTGGCAACACAATAGCCGTGTATTTCACGGCAAGCCGCAGTGACAGCCGCAGTCGTTTCAGAGTATATTATTCAGCGTTCATGCCAGTTGAAGGTACGTGTCATCAGTGCACTTGTGTTTTGTGATCACCGTTTGTTACACATAAGACCTGGAGAACACACAGTTAGTCCATTTTCTCCCCAAACTATTGAACTGCGTCTCGTTTTGTGATCGTACATTGAGCATGTTTTTAAACGTCAACGTTGTATAACTTGTAATATTTAACTTGATGCACTGTTGTGAAATGTGTAATACTGTAGACAAATATTTAGAACACACTTTATGACATACACTGTATGGTGAAGTCACTTAACATGTTCAACGTCATCGTCAATGTTTCACATACTACCTCTTGACGATTTTTCTGATGAAATAGTTCTGGAGGTTGAAAAAAATAGCTAGGATGATTTGTGTGATTTCATTTGCAATTTACATATTTTGAAATATCATAGCAGAGACATTTCAACGTTAACATACATATTGTTTTTGTAAGACTGTAGATTATTCTGGATTCTGAGTGTAGTCGAAATACGTAGGTCTTTTTTGTAAGTTGTTGTTATTAAATTTCAATATTTAAAATTGTCACTGGTCAAAACCTTAGGCTTAAAGATATATGATATAGCACCACTATTTCACTGCACTGATGAACTTGAAATAAGGTGAATTTTCCAAGTTCATACGTTCAAAATATTTATACAGTTTTTGTGAATTTTGTGTGCTTTCTTTTCCAAAATTGTATTTACCCCCATTTTAGTCGATTTAATCAATCGAACAACACCCATTGTGTTGTCAAGTGTCAGGAACATGTGAGCGTAAAACTAATTGTATAAAATATTATGTTATATAATAAAACATATTTGGGGCCAGAATGTCTACACACTATTCGACAGACTGTCAATACGCTCCACATATTGGCAATCCATTGTTAATGGCCTTTGCTCAACAATAGATCACGTGATGAGGTCAATCGTTCCCTACGTAATACTTGTGTTTCTACGATTGTTCCCAATCGTGTAAATGCGCATAGCGTTGCGAACAATCTGTATGACAAATAATTATACGAAACGTACTAAAGTGACTTCATAGCCAGTGCCCATAGTTTCGTGGGCGGATCCAGACCGTGTAGTTTAGAGGGCCCAAAACCCTCCTATTGCACCCCCTTTGAGATTCGCCAAAGCACACTGAGATTCTCAAAAATTGACCAATTGCATTCCCCCTTGAATTGTGTCTGAATATCCACCATGAGGCCATCCAAAAACCTCCAGTTGCACCCCTTCTTGAGGCTCTCCCCCAACACACCTTGAGGCCCTCCAAGTACCTCCATCTCAAAACATCCAGTTGCACCACGCCTGAGGTTTGCCAAAAGAGGGGAACATTCGAAATGTCTAGAAGGGCACCTGAGGCTAGCGCGGGATCATTCCAGGGCATATTCCAAAGGTATAGGGGCACGTGTCCACCAGTCACCCTCCTGGATCCGCCAGTGTAGAGTATTATATTTTATTTGATGTGTTTGTTCCAGGTTGCACCCACTCTCCGGTTGAAATTATGGGACCTAGCGGAACGTTTGGCGTCAGTAAATATCAGTACCGCAACGACATGCGATGCAGATGGAATTTACATGTCGACCAGTCTAAGGTGGGCATAATTTTATTTACTTATTTACATGCGGTTTATTTGACTTAGTAGCTGTTCTATTAATTTATTGTGTTTAATGTGTTATACATTTTAAATCGTACCTGTTGTATTTTTCTGCCTAAATGGCTGCAAATCAAATACATACACTTTATTACTGTACATGTATAGTGTACATGTATGGTGGCTTAGAGAGACAGAGACCACGACTCGTTTTACAGAATTCCCTATGGTTGATCTTTTATTTTCCCTGGCATGGATACCAGTTAGAAAGGATTGACGGTTTTGGGTATCTTCCGAAAGTCAGAGACAAAGTGGTGTGAACCAAATGTTTCGAAAGATCTGCTCGTCGTATAGAACTACTGTCGTTTCGATCGACAGTTTCGTGTTCTAGTAACTTGACTACAGCGCCCCACTGTTGTACAAATACTCACTACGTTGGCGTTGCACGTCTTTGGCACGCCGGTTCATTGAGCTAACATGTTCGCAGTATCAGAACATGTGTTAGTAACGCAATGGATATTTCATTTGGACGTGGAATGTCAGCCTCCTGGAAATATTATTGTGCCTCAGCAATTTACATAAATACATGGCACTCGTGAGCAGCATGCAGAATAAGTATGGATGAGATATTTGTATCACTGTCCACAAATCACCTGAAGCTTTATATCATTACAAAACAGTAATGTGTTTAAAGAAGATAAACGGAAAAAGAACACACCAAAGAGGCTGTAGCGAGATGCGGCTCCTTTCCCATTGTTAATGCTGTAGCTAAGGGACATGATTGTGCACTTTATTTTTACAAAAGCATGAACATTGGCACACATGTAGAATATGATTTATAGCACCATTTTAAGCTAGGTACACATCGCTATCGACATGGCACCTAGCCGCCATCTTCATTTTTTAAATGGCCGCCACGGAACTCCATTATCCAGATATATTAGCTTCTAAGCAACATAAAACCCTATTCTTTGTGTCAAAATGTTCATGGTCAATGAATCCATTTCTGTCATATGCAAAAAATCCTCAGATGACGGCCATATTGACATTCCAGATGGGGGTCCTGCGAATGAGTTTAACAAACATGATTTTAGCCCCTCTTCAGGTAGAGGAATCCATATGTAGTTCATATATGAATACGTATATATTCACGAGTATGTCAATTCTTGTTGGCAGTAGTTTCTGAGCTATATTTTGAACAATAAGATAAATTACAGTTCCTATACTAGTGAAGAGAAATATGGCATTAATTAAAAATGGATAAAACAAATGGTTACATTTCGAGTTCACGTCAGGGATATTGAAAACATACTCAACACAGTGCTGACAACATGTCTTGAGGTTTACTAGCAACTTACGAATCGACATTTTGTTGCGTATAAACCACAAATGTTTTCTCAGCAATAACATTAGGGCGATGTCAAGATCAAGTCAATCACCCACAAAGAGTGACGGTTATGCTGTAAATTTCGTAGAAATCCACAATTCTGGGAGAAGTGGATGGTGACAGGGTCAGATATATCACAGTTATCTAGATGGAATTGTTCACACTGCCAATTAAAAACTCAACAAAGCATAAATGTAGTACACTCTGGCGTATAAAAACAACTTTACTAATTACATGTCATATATAGTGTCAACATTTAAACATTTGTGTAATCCATGTAATCAAAAAGTCGCTCAACTTCACGCATATATGCAGACGGTATACACTGTTACGGACACATGGAAATATAGTAATGATAGATATGCGACGAAACGACAGAAAAACGCCAGTTACGACAAGGATCACAGTCAGACTGATTGGGGTTCCAAACAAAGTACTTCCCATCACTGCAGGTTGCTCTATATCTCGACACAAACGTTATGGATGATGACGCTATCAAGACGTAGATGGATCGTTGACGATGATGCCCAGCAATAATGTATCATATACATTACATCCCAGTTGGCAACTGTCAGAAGAGTATACATAGTATGTAGTAGGTATTTTGCTGACTTCCTCAAGCAATCAACAAGAGAACGCAGAATGCATAGCAGAACCACTCAGAGGTTGTTTCGTTATTTGCTACACTGTACAAAGTCATTCGTTTCTGGTGGATAGGTAATTATCAGCACACAAGATCAGATAGTTGTGACCACAGTCCACAAAGCCACAAACGATATGAAGTACCTTCAGTCGTCACCCACGGGGAAGTGGACATCGGCAGCATATCACTCTAATTAGCACAATGTGTTCAACAAGGATTTCCCAAAGTGGATATCCGGCAGTGTATACATGTGTGGTTATTCTGGCCATAGGGCAAGTTCTTGCTGTTGAAATTAATTAACGTTTTGCCACTGGAAACCACGTTTGTCCCATTGCAACTGATGCCATTGCCAACAACCTGTGGAATCGGAAATATTAATGCTATACTATGTCCTCAGTTGGTGTGATATAGTCGCCTGTTTCCTTGGTCGAGGGAAGAAGGCGGCATGATTAGCATGGACTCCATTCCCGCTGTTACAGATGTCTTCCTTGCCCTGTCATCACAATCATTAGAAGGCGACTCATGGTCACTAAATGAGGCTCATCACCAACATTTACAATAAAGTTACATTTAGCAGGGTGGATGAAGCAAGGAAACAGTATTGTGCCCATGGGTATAGTACGACTCTCCAACAAAACAAGAATTGCACCAACATGTGAGAAGAGCTGTTTATCAAATTGATTATATGATGTCACAAGCTCTTGTGCCAAATCTCCACCTGCCTGGTGTTGAACACTGTGGTTTGAGTACAACTCATTCAACTGGAATCCATCCTGGACTTGAACTCACAGAGACACCGATGCAATGAGATCACCTAGTGCATTGTGGTTGCAAATCTAAGTGTAGTCCATTTATAAATTATTTTTATGAGTATTTATGCGAGGTATATTATGGTTGAGAATATAATTGAATAAAATTTTGCAAAAGCCTGAAAGGTTATAATCGTGAAGACACGTACCATAAAGCAGGTATGGATTCCTTAACCCAACACATGTTCAGATCATGCTCCTAGAACGAATATATGCATAACAGCCATCTTGATATTTTGTGTGATCATCATTTGATAGTTGTAGTCTATTTATATTCATTTATATGAGTATTGCCAGACTAAACACAAAAAGTATGTTTTTGTGTTGCACCTAAGTTGAATTAACCCAAGATATGTGATTTTGGATGTCGGCCATCGTGAGTTTCAATATGTCTGTCATCTGGGATATAAGTCATGTGGAAGAAATGGATTATTAACCCTGAATACATGTAGAAGAAATGGAGTAATTAACCCTGAATATGTTGGTATAGAAACCAATATCATGTTTCTATTTTGTGTAGAAGCTGAATATTCGGAGAGATGATTTCCATGGCAGCTGAAAATGTAATTTTTCGATATGGCCGTCATCTGGGAATAATGCAAGTGGCACGATTGGATTCATTGACCTTGACACATATGAACCACCTATAGATTCGTCATATGGAGTCCTCAATATCAAGAGGCATTAAAATTATGTTCGAAAAACGTCTATGCATGGCAGCCATCTTGAATTTCAATGTGGCCGTCATCTTAGGATATAACATATGGCAGAAATAGATACATTGACCCCTGAAAATGTTGATTTAGACACAAAGAACGTGTTTTTATGTTGCTTAGAAATTAGATATATGGATAATGGATATCAATGGAGGCCATCTTGAATTTCAGTATGGCCGTCATCCTTGGATACTGCACATGACATAAATGGATTCCTTGACCCTGGATATGTTCGTTTAGACACCAATATCATATCTGTGTGTTGTTTAGAAGTTGATATACTTGTCTAATGTATTTCCGTGGCGGCCATTTAAACAAATCAAGATGGCGGATAGGTACCATGTCGATAGCGACGGGAACCTAGCTTTATATGATTCTACATATCATAAACTTCATTTGTGTCAATGCTCATGCTTTTGTCAAAAAGTGCACAATTCGTCAAATGTCTGGCTCTTAGCTACTGTACCATATCCACGATGAGAAATAAAAACCTTACGGAGAAATATGAAACAAAATAAAGAAGGCAGCATCACGAAGAAGAGTGTGGAAAACACAAGGGCAACGGCATGGTGGTATTTTTTCCGTACGTACAAGTTTTATCCGAATCATTATCATGGGGCATGAGGACGTACCTCACCACACCACCAAGAAGTCACTGGTAAGACCAAAAATAAAAAGTGGACCGCAGATAATGCGCGAAGAGGTATACTCCACAGCGTGTAAGAACAACTGTGCCATATATACAACGGAGAAACGAATACGGACATTAGGAACCCGCATCAAAGAACACAAAGGCCTAGTCAGCGGAGAAGCTGAAGTTATGGCGGCGCGGCAGCGAAACATTTCTACTACACCATTTGGTTCGGCCGCCAGTGGACGTTTTTGTTCCATCCTAGACTCGCTTTCTGGATCCGCCCCTTCAAAGAAGACGTCGATAAAACATTCACAAACAGACCATACAATAGTAGCAACAGAAAACAAAACATCGAAAAAGACATGAACAAATCTGTTATCACAGGCCACATGATACAACAGAATCACGTAATAGACTGGGATGGGACGAAATGTGTATACAGGGAGTTGGACTGGAGAAAAAGAGGCATCAAAGAAGCGATCTGGATCAGAAAAAAACAAAGCCAGTATAAATCGAGACGAGAGCCTGCACCGACTCTCACGTATCTACAACGATCACAAGAAGAGCTATCCAGGCCACGGTCGGGGGAACACACCAGAGTGATACGTCTGCGCAGAACGATTACCGTTACGCCATATAGCGGTAGCCGTCTAGTGAATATTGCTGAGCGCAGTCAACCGTCACGAGAGATAACACAATTTTAAAAAGGTAAGTTCTTATATAGGACTGCTCAAGGCGCTTTACACTTTACTCCCTGGCAGACCTACTCAATCGAACACCATGTCGATTTCTTTGGGAAGCATTCAGCCACGCTGCAGTTAATGCGCGAAAACTATTCGTACACAAATATCCACCAATATGTATAGCCAGGTACTCATTCATACAGCTGAGTGAACTGAAGCAGCCTAAAGAAAACGAACTTACCCGCGTTCTCTCAATTGAGAGTCCAAAGCTCTCACCGGTAAACTGACTGTGAAAAAATTAAAAATATTACCAACTAATGTGTTTTGTGTCGACTCATCGTTTGTATTGTCATAGTGCAGCCCCTGGCGTCGATCGAGTATAATAATTATGACGAAAGCTTCTGCTTCTTACGGAAAGCAATGATCAGTTAACTTTCACTTACACTTTTTGCAGCGAGTAAGGCTACACTTCCTCCTGTTCGACGTCGAAAATTGTACCAAGTGTTTGTGCGATAGCCTGGCCATTGCCACCGTAGAGGAGATGACAACGCCGGTGACGCATTCATTCTGTGGCTCCATCGTTCCCGATGACATCAACACTGACACTAACAAACTGTTGGTGTATTTCCGGACAGACGGATCTAAAAGCCTTTCTGGTTTTAGGATCTACTACTCGGATAAGCTGCCTGTTCAAGGTATTTATTAACTTACTATTCAAAACATGTCGACAGGTATTATATATGAAGACCTGTAATTATTGTGTGTGTGTGTGTGTGTGTGTGCGTGTGCGTGTGCGTGTGCGTGTGCGTGTGCGTGTGCGTGTGTATGTGTGTTTGTTTGTGTGTGTGTGTGTGTGTGTGTGTGTGTGTGTGTGTGTGTGTGTGTGTGTGCGCGCGCGTATTTAGGTAATGTGTATATATGTATGTATATAATAAAATTATATATATATTATATATATAATTTTATTATATATATATATATATATATATATACAAATCTGCAAATATCCTTGCTAATACAGACACTTGGGAAGGTCAATTTATTGAAATAACATGTTGTGACTCGAAGAAAAAAATATTGAAATATATATAGACCACTTAGATATATGATTGAAAACTATCGTATATTTACAGACGAATTTGCACCAAATTTTCTTGACTTATAAAAAAATATAAAAGTGAAATAATAATTGCAGGATATTACAATATTGATTTGCTTAAAATTAACGAAAAACCCATAATAAGTGAATATTTTGAAATAATCGTTTCACATGGTTTCTTCCCTAAAATTGCTATGCCAACACGACTTGCAGAATCTCATGGAACACTCATTGATAATGTTTTATGCAATTTGTGAAAAGAATTCTTGAAATCCTCAGCTGATATTTTAGTGAGCAATATTTCTGATCACTTTCCGTACTTTCTAAGTCTGGACCATGTCGAAAACACTAGTGCGGTGTCAAGGTTTATACGAGTAAAATAACAAAATCGTGACTCACCCTATAAATTAAAAAATGAAATAATAAACTCAACTATTTATAATAAACTAACAGATACTCAGAAACTGAAAACAGAAACTACAATATCTTCGATGAAATTGTTACTGCAGCTATGAATACATTTCAACCTATTAAAGTATTTAAATTTAACAAATATATATATATAAGAAACATCCTTGGATTACCAAGGGCATTATTATGTCGATAAAGTTTAGAAACAAGTTGTATTCGAGAATGAAACAGACTCCTGTAAATACAGAGCATTATCATAAACTTAAAACTGACTTGCATACTTATAATGACATTCTTAAAAGCAATACTAGATTAGTTAAGCAAATGCATTATCAATCAAGTTTTGAAAAGCATAAGCATCACGTTAAAAAGATGTGGCGTTTAATTAAAGATTTAAAGATTATTTAGAAAAGTCAAAAGAAAGAACAATTTCCAGAATTGTTCAAAGTCGATGGGGAAATGATTAACGACAAATGCATTATTGCAAACAGATTCAACACGTTTTTTACTAATGATGGTCCTACTCAAGCCTCTAAAACAAAACAACCACAAGTGGAAGTAAACCCGATATTTCATACCTTCATCTTGAACCCAAATGACATGGAAACTATATATTTGATCGCTTACCTCTAAATTCAAGTTGTGGAAAAGACGGTGTATCAACACAATTAGTAAAAGTGATTAAAATGATACTAGCAATGCAGTCACTCCAATTATTAATCAATCAATAATATCTTGTATCTTTCCAGACAAACTAAAAATTACAAAAGTCATACCCCTTTTCAAAAAAGGTGATGTTTCCGACTTTAACAATTATCGTCCTATTTCTATCCTGCCAGAATTTTAACATTTTTTGAAAGGGTTATATTTGATCAAATCCACAATTACTTCCATTCCAAAGCGTTATACTACAATAGCCAGTATGTGTTTAGATAGAAACATTCTACTGAGCTTGCTATATTCGAAATTATAAACAGAATTATACAAGACCTTGATAAATTGGTTACTCCAATAAATATATACCTTGATTTATCAAAAGCATTTGACACAATTGATCACAATATATTGGTACAGAAGTAAAATTACTACGGATTAAATGACAAGGCTCTGGACCTTTGTAAGAGTTATTTATAAAATCGTAAGCAGTACGTAGAAATTGAAAATGTTAAGCCTAAGGATATGGTGTCCCTCAAGGTACAGTTTTAGGGCCACTATTATTATTTATTGTATACATAAATGACATAGCACTTTCTAGTGACCTTTTGATCAAATACAAAACGTATGCTACCGACACCACCCTTACTTGTACACTAAATGCATTTAACGATCCAGAAGGTCAAATGCAAAGTGAACATTTTAACAAAGAAATAACAAAGATTAGCAATTCGTTGAAAGCTAATAAACTGTCACGAAATGCCAAAAAGACTAAATTCATGATTTTACATACGCCTCAAAAGAAAGAGTCATACGAACAAAATAGCAAATAAAATATCTAAAACAATAGGCATATTCAATAAACTGAAATACTTTTTATCACTTAATACTTTATGTAATCTACAATGATCTTATTCTCCCTCATATTAATTATGGCTTACTTTTATGGGGTCATCAGGCACATCGAATTTTCAAATTACAGTAAAAAACAATACGAATAATATCCCTAAGTAAATATAATGCTCACACAAGTCCTATTTTTTAAAGACGTTGTTGCTAAAGTTGAATGACATTAAAAAAATCCACCAATTACAATTTTACTACAAATTAGTTAACAATCTTTTACCCTACTACTTCAGTGTTTTTCCAAACACACACTATCTTTGATATTCATCAGCACTGCACACATGAAAGAAATAATCTGTATATGTCCAGATTCAAACATGAATTTGCCAAAAAATATATTAGACACATCATAGTACAGACAGTTAACAAGACACCAAGTATTATATTTAATAACATTTACACTCACAGTCTGTATGGTTTTTTCAACATACAGAAAAACCTTTTTTTATTTTAAAGTATGAATTCGGTTGTCGTATTCATAATTGCTTTATTTGTAATTCGTAATACGTATTGAAATGTATGCCTAAGTATCCATGTGTACGTCAATGTGTACACGTGAACAAATAAACAGTCCTTGCATTATGTATGTATGTTGATACATTGAGTAATTATCAACTATAAAAACAAGTCACATGCTATTCTGATTTGTGTTATGTACATTTTGTTGTTGATTATATTTATGGGGTGGCTCCTGTGCTAGCGATATTATATACCTTAATTGGAGTCTCCCGACCTTATCTATTACTTACGTTATTCATTGTATATGTACCGTATTTATTGGTAAAATGTTTTCTGAGTTCTGAGTATAATTTTATTGCTGTGTGTATATGTCTATATGTGTACGTTTGTAAGCATGTATGTATGTATGTATGTATGTACGTATGTATGTATGTATACATGTATGCATGTATGTATGGATGGATGCTTGCATGCATGCATGTATGTACGTACGTATACGTATGTACGTATGTACGTACGTACGTATGTATGTATACATATATATATATATATATATACATATATATATATATGTGTGTATATATATTATATATATATGCATATATATATGTATGTATGGGTTATATATATAATCCATACGTACATACATACGTACGTACGTACATACGTATACGTACGTACATACATGCATGCATGCATGCATGCATCCATACATACATACATACATACATACATACATACATACATACATACATACATACATATATATATATATATATATATGTACATGTATATACATATATAATATATATATATATGTATATATATGTATATATATATATATATATATATATGTATATATATGTATATCATTATTGTCTTTGAAGAATCCGGTTACAAAATAAGGGGTAGTGTTAGGTTTTTTGTTTTTGTATGCAATGTTCGGACTGTCTAGAGCAGTTTATTTGGAAATTAAGTGGAATTGTTTTGAGATACAAATAATGGTCATGTGGTATGAATGTAAGTATGGTTTGACCTAGTCTGCACTTCTGGGCACGAAAAGAAACTAAAATTATTGTTTTGTATACTTAGAATACAGTACCTTATAACAACGTTATTTTCCATTTTTATCTCAAGAAACAGTGCAAATGTTGTTTTGATATTAAACCAATTTATTAATGGAGCAGATCATTATTATATTTTGTATTTTATTTAGGATGCCTTGGAAATCCGGTTACAAAACATGGACCAAAGGGAACTTTCGGTGTAGATACATCCCAATATGACAACTATATGGCGTGTGGATGGAAGATTCAGGTCCAAGTATTCAAGGTAAAGAGAATAGTTTAACTTAAAGGAAATAAACGTAAGTTGTTTTTTGTATAGGCAAAAGATTGTGTAAAAAATACAAATATAGTAAGGCATATTCCGCCAGTAGTTTATTCTATCTATATCCATATGTACATCGGTAACGGGAAGAACCATTCGGTATATAATCCCGTGGTCACCCCATTGGCAGCATCAGGCGATATCACATCAGCATATATATATATATATATATAATTTTGTTAATTAATAATTGCTAAGATTGCACCTATCCCTTTGGATGCTGACCACAGGGTTTCCAATAACTACACTAAATGTTATTTTCTATTCTGCATTTGAAAGTTTCAATTTTGTCACAGTTGGATATTTCTGGGCAAAGTGAGTTCCATTTCATAATTGTGCGAGAGAAGAAACTATATTTGAAGACGTCATTTATAACTGATGGGGGAATGAAGTAGTGACGACTGTTTGTTCTGGTGTAGCGAGTAGAAGTGTTGAGATAGTTTGGCAAACTGACGGCGATTTGGTTGTGTAGCGCTTTGTGGAAGACCGAACGACTTTCCTCCTGTTCTGGGGGGTTGGCCAGCTTAGTGTAGTTAACATTTTAGACACACTGAATTCTCTTGAATAATCGTGTAATACGAATCAGGCAGCACTGCGTTGGATTTTTTCTATTTGGTTTATTTGACATTTACGGTAAGGATCCGACAGTGTTGATGGGTATTCAAGGTTTGGTCTAACAAGGGTAGTGTATGCTTTCGCCTTTACTTCTTGTGAGCATCTGTTTAGATTCTGCTTGATCAGCCCGAGAGTTTTATTTGCTTTTGAGGTGGTGTTATCTTTTTCCACTTGAGGTCTTTCTGTAGTTCAACTCCAAGATAGGGATGATGCCTGACTGAATTCAGAGTGACAGCTTCCATTAAGTAGTCCACTGTTAGTGGGTTGCGATTTTTATGCAGGTGGAGTGTGTAGCATTAAAAGCCATTTGCCATTTCTGGGCGCAGTGTGACATCTTACGTATGTCATTTTGTAGGGCTAATGTATCGGCAACATTTTATATTGTCCTAAACAACAAGAAGTCATCTGCAAAGAGTTTTACATGGGAAGATATATATTCACTAGTGTCATTTATAGACATTAGAAACATAATGGAAGCAAATACGGTACCCTGTGGTACACCTGAGGACATGTGTATTTTGTGTGAAACATCACCATCTACCACTACCCGTTGAGTACTATTTCTCAGCCAAGCTGTGATCCATTTCCAGGTCTTTCCCTGTATACCATGATATTGGAGTTTGTGAAGAAGGCTTTGATGAGGGACAGTGTCAATAGCTTTGGAGATAAGCGAGCGGCAAATCCCCCAAAAATGCTTTATTTTAGGAGTTTAAATGCCTCCTCATACACACACTCAAAGGTTATATCAGTTGACAGCTCTACATCTCCCCATCGCAAAGTGGCCTGTCGTAAAGCTGTCAAGTGGTGCAGTAAGCGTGAATCCGAGGCCAAAGAAGGAGAGTCAAATGATGAATTTTCGAAATTGTGCGCTTCCGCAATCGTTTTAACATTACAATGGTCGCATATCTATTTTACTTATTTACTAGGTGTTCATGTCATATATTTTTGTAAAGGTTATTATCTCCCCGTCACACTGAGGTACAATATTGAGGTGTTACTTAATATATATCAAACAAGGTCACCGTTAAATTATGAATATTTGACTTTTTAGCAATGCCGCGAAAGTCATAAAGTTTCAATGACCTTGCAACTACTTCATATAATATGCACGTGTCATAAACAGTGTGAAAGAACCATTTCCCCTCATCAAAATGAGATATGACATGGAGCTGTCAGTTGATGGAGTAGGTGTGGAGCGACGATCAAACAAAGTCACCGACAAGTGATAAATGTTCGAAATAGTGTCATCCCGAAAACGTCATTCAATATCAATGGTTGCGTATGTCTACGTTACCTATCATTCTATTCATGACAATGTCGTATACCTTTGTAAAGCCAACTGACTCCCCATAGATATGGGGTACGACGGGGAGCTATCAAGTGGTGCAGTAGGTGTGAAGTGATAAGACGGGGAGCTGTCAAGTGGTGCAATAGGTGTGGAGTGGAGGTCACCATGAAACGACGAATGTTCAAAACTACGCCATTCTATAAAAGTCTACATTTACAATGGTTACGTAGCTTCTATATCGAGATACATTAAGCCGCGTTACATATCGTTTGGAAGCTCATTGTATCCCCGTCAAAATGAGACATTGACCGGAGTTGTATCACGGTGCAATAACTGTGGAGTGCAGGTAAAGCAAGGTCACAGTCAAAATATGAATTTTCGAATGTATGCCTTTCCGCAGATAATAGGTTAGCCAACATGTGATGTTATACTTTTAACGGCAACTGTTTGTTAATGGCAGGAATGTTTGCTAGATCCATCACACAATGGATAAGAAAATAGGTGTATGTTGATGCCACCATCGATTTTGAAAGTTATTTACATGTCACAAACTCAAACTTGTGTCAAAATATTTTTTAGGAATTAACTGACATCTTCTTGTACACACCGTTGCATAAAACCAAATACTTTATGATTTGTACATGTATTTTCTGTGTTATTTGGTGTTGAGCTTTGAAATTACTCATAAATATATCGGATAATCTAACATAAAAACGTGATCTTCTCAAATGTATTTATCGCGTACACCAAAGTTGTTTACACACCCAATTATTCTTTGTGCGCCTGTTTGTATATTTCCCTGTTTATATAACATGCATATTAGTTATTACTACACATGCATTTGGTCATTAACATGACGTGAAAGTCAAAGAACTTGCCCAAAATGTAGTTAGGATGTTGAAGAAGAGAGGTGACAATCGCAGATTAGAACTCTACACGCAACACAGTCGACCAACTGTCAGATGTTTTAAGGAACAAGACAATTCAATATCTCAAGGAGGAATCAAAATTTCACGATAAGTGGAAATTAAGAAGATCATTATGGACATCATCAGAGCTCAGACGATTGACAGCTATATATAATCTTTCGCTGGAATTATACATTGGCTATCCATATACGATCATAAAACTTTGTCCTACAGATGGAGAACAGTCTCTCTGGCAGAAACCAAACGGCCTTTCAACCAAATTCCAGCTGATCAGCCAACTGACTTGATGTTATAGATTATACAATATGCATAATGGCATCATTTGCCTTACAAGGGACGATCAAGCCAGGGATACGTGTTGCGTCATATGCTCAGAACGATTACGAATGTCACAGTACTCATGATGCCCCCTCTTCAATATGGAAGACGACGAGGAAGGGACAACGTTCAACTGCTCTAATAGTATCCGCCACGGATGAAGCAGGGAACTGTGACGCTGATGAAACAAAGAAGCTTTTCACAAAGTTATAGGTGTGTTCAGAGGAACTGACGGTGAATATGGAAACACTGACTTACAGGTGAGAACGATGGTCACGGACGCAAGAGTGGTGGCCTTTTAACCGCTGTTTGTGCTCCCTGTCGACATAGTTGCTTGCCTGTCTTGTGTGTGTATGTCAGCAATACCGTCGATGATTCCATACAGGAGCCTACAGCAGAAACCGGATTGAACCACAGATTAACGACATGCCTGTACTACCTATGGCAATGAAATACTTACTCTGCTCCAAGTGAAGTGGTCAATAGTCAATTCATCTAACATATAAGGACAAAGAAACGTAGTAGATTATCATCACCGTGAAGCAATGACTGGTTGAAGAAACTACATGGTTTCATGCCGCACCGAGGAAGCAACGTTCATAAACCTTTGAAACTACATAATGTACAAAATACTACCAAAGAAAGCTGTCCCGGTGTCTACAGCCATATTTGGAGATGACATGATTTCAACACCAATGGTATAGCTGCCCGGTGTCTTGGTACGGTTGGACTTCGAACACCCTTGGAACTTCCAGAAACAATCCGAAAGACTTACACAATCTGCGAATGATAACCTGCTCAATTTCCACGCACTAACAGGAATTCAACATCAACCTTTTGTGGTCATGTGAAGACATCCAGCTTTCAAAATGTCCTGAACCAACGTGCTCCTTGTCAAGGGAATTGGTCACGATGGGGAACTTGCACTGGCTGGATATGTTGTATGTCACCTATTTTATGGCACTCGCTCGTGAGTGGGAAACTGTGGATCCTGTCAGGATCCAACTCTTTGGGTCTGACGATGCCAGCCAGCCATCCTCCTCCTCCCTACAACTTCATATTGCACACGCTAATCACCACGCAAAGGTTTGGTTACAAGCATATTTTGAATGTATAGCTATATCATCTCATATCGGTACATATACGAGGAAGAAGGTGTCAGAATACCTGTGTCAACGCGCCAATCCCACATTGTAGATGTCTGTGGATGCCACTCAAAATACAGTGCGGCTCGGCGAACTGGCTCGATCGTTTTCTGTACTGCCGATACCATTATGCATCTTGCAGGTGCTAGTAATTAGCTCAGTTACCTGATCAGCAGGCACTTGGTTGAAGCGCATTTTGGTTTTATTCACAACAAATATCCTTTAATGAATATTGCGCAAGCCTCTGGTACTGTCTAATCGGGGTGTTTCACATCTGCCAGAGAGGCTGTTCTCCATGAGAGGGCATACCTTGAATGATCATATATGGTTAACCAATGTATAAGTGCAGCGTATGGTTCTATATAGTCGCCAATATTCTCAGCCCTGATGATGTCCTGCAATATATCCACAACTTCCACGTGTGTCAATCAGATCCTGCAATTTGGATTCCTCCATTGAATTGAATTGAATTGTCTCGTTCCTCAAAACATCTGACAGTTGGTCGACTGTGTTGCGGTTAAAGTTCTAATCTGCGATTGCCACCTCTCTTCTTCAACATCCTAACAAATTTCTGGGCAAGTTCTTTGACTATCACGTCATGTTAATGATTAAATGCATGTGTAGTAATAACTAATATGCATTTTGTATTAACAGGAATATATACAAACAGGCCTACAAAGAATAATTGTGTGTAAACTACTTTGGTGTACGCGATAAACACATTTGGGAAAATCACGTTTTATATGTGATTATCCCATATATTTATCAGAAAATTCAAAGTTCAATAATTGATAACACAGTCAATGCATATATAAATCATAACATATTTGGTTAAAAGATGTTAAACGGTGATTAAAAGAAGATGTCAATTAATTAATTAAACTATTTTTTACACAAGTTTGACTTTTGTGACCCTCGAATAACCTTCAAAATCGAGGGTGGCATCCACATGTACCTATTTTCTTATCCCTTGTGTGATGGATCTAGCATGAATTCCTGCCATTAACAAAAATGCAGTTAAAAGTATATCATCACATGTTGGCTAACCTACTATCTTCAGAATTTCGACAATTCATCTTTGTTTAAATTTCACTCGACAGATAGGGCACCACTTTACAACCCCACGACATACCGTATTTTAACGGGGATACAATATACTTTCAAACGGTATGTAAAGTGTCCTAGTGTATTAAAATAAAGTAGCTATACATCCATTGTAATTGTACAACTGTTGCGGAGTGGCGTAGTTTTGAACATTCGTCGTTTGATGGTGACCATGTTTAACCTTCACTCCACATCTACTGCACCATTTGATAGCTCCTCGTCGTACACATATTTACGGGGAGACAGTTGTTGTTTAACGGTATACGACATTGCCATGAATATGTAGGTAACGTAGAGATACGCAACCATTTATATTGCATGACGTTTGCGGGATGACACTATTTCGAAAATTTATCATTTGAAGGTGGCTCTGTTTGAACGTCGTCCACACCTACTCCATCAACTGACAGCTCCATGTCATATCTCATTTTGACGGGAATAAATGGTTGTTTCACAAGATGTATGATATATGCATATAAATGAAGTATTTGTAGGGTCATTGTAACGTTATGACTTTCGCCGCATTGCAAAAAATCGAATATTCATAATTTCACGGTGACCTTGTTTGACCTTAGCTCGACTTGTACCATATCAGGTAACACCTCCATATCGTACTTCAGTTTGATGGGGAGACGATAGCCTTTCTAAAAATATATGACTTGGGTATCTTATTATTAAGTAAAGGAGATATGTGATCATTGTAATGTTAAGACGATTGCAAAAGCGCACAATTTCGAAAATTCATCATTTGACTGTGACGTTGTTTGACCTTGGAATCACGCTTACTGCACCACCTAGCAGCATTTCGATAGGGCTCGTTGGACGGGGGATGTTGAGCTTTCAAATGATATAGCATTTGCGTGTGTATGGGATGGCTTTTAAATCGGTCCGATAGGTGGTTCTACTGCTCACCTAAGAAGTCTAGGATGAGAATGTATGTCTGTTTGTTTATATATTTAGCTAGATAAATATAAAGTCAGCAGTTGTTATTAACTGGCTGACGCACGAGTGCTTTGCTCGGGAACCGTGTGGAGAGTTGATAAATATGTTGTTTTTGTTTAGGAGGGTCATGATGAAGTAATATAGGACGTATTCCATTAGTTTACAACACACTGATGTTTGAGAAATGTGTCAATTGTTTTGGGTAGGCTTCTGTCTCTTTTTTAATATTGCGCTTATGTCTGCCGATTTCCAATCCTCGGGCAGTGCTTCTTTGCGGAAGGAGAGATTAAAGATGAATTGAAGGATTAGTGCTATTTCGTTAGAAAACTCCTTAAGGATTCTGTCAGGGATTCCGTCTGGACAAGGAGTTTTATTCGTTTGTAGTTTAGCAAGAAGGTTATTGATCCCTTTGCAGGAGAAGTTAATATATGGCATAGATAGGTAGGGGCTATCTCCCATTAAAGGCATGTCGACCAAATTTTCTGTAGGAAAGATGGATTTGCTTACATGGTTTAGAACCTCTGCTTTCCCTACACTATCGTTTTTTCGATGGATTTGTGCTGTAGAGAGAGACGTCCATCTGGTCCCGTTGTAAGTTTGTCATGTACAACCAGAATTGTTTAGGTTTCTTATATACATATCCAGTGTTCGTGGTTTTTTGGTTTTTCTAACTCGTTTATAGAGTCGTTTGCATTGCCTCATTTTCTTGTTTATGGTTATATTGATCCAAATGAGGGTGTGTTCTGCCAGATAGTCATTTTTGAGGAATGTATCTATTTATAGATGCAAGTACTGTGTCTCGGAACTTGTTCCATGCTGATTCCACTGTGGTGTTATTTGAATCTAATTGGATCTTTTGAGAAAAGGTATATCAGTCTTGGCTTCTTGTTGTTAGCCTTTATTCAGATGTCACACATAGAATAGCAAAATTGGATACGCTAATACATCTGAGACACCTGAGGAGTGAATACGGTCTAAGTCACCTCAGACAGAGATCCAAGTAAATCATCGATCGACACTACTTCGTCAATGTGGAATAGTTACATACGCACGCTGCACAGTATGACATTGTAATAGGGTTTCCTCATTTCATATGGATGCGTGCATACATTGTGTATGTAATAGAATGCCGTAAGATTACCATAACTCTTGCATATATTAGCATAAAGAATTTTTTTTTCAGCGTGTGCATCTGCGCTTCCTCAGCTTTGAGCTCGAGGCGAGTACAGACTGCACCTTCGATAACGTCAAAATCTACGACGGAAGCGACACGTCGGCGCCGTTGCTACATACATTCTGCGGAAGTAATCTCCCCGACGACATTAGAAGCACTGGCAATACAATCTATGTGCAATTCACAACCGACGACACTAGCATCTACGGTGGTTTTAGTGTCTACTACTCAGCGTTCACCACTGTTGACGGTATGTTACCTTTCAATAGTTACACGCATACACATTCGCACAAGCATACGTTCGCATGCACACACACACACACACACACACACACACACACACACACACACACACACACACACACACACACACACACACACACACACACACACACACACACACACATACACACACACACACACACACAAACGCACACACACAAACACATTATTCAATCTTTATAACTGACGCTTTTTTTGATGATGGTGTTAGTTCTGGTTGTGTAGTGGAACAACCGTTTCGTTTGTAGCTGACTGTCAGCCAGGAGATATGTTTGGTGGTCATAAATAAAACACATACACACAAACCCATATGCCATGGGTGCTGCTACATTTATATAATTACCTGCACTATTCATATGTTGTTGCATGCTTACGAAAATGTATGCAAGAGTACCACAAGTTATTGTGCCTACTGGTGGTGTTATATCTAAATTATATTAGCCAACTTGTCTAATATCAAATTTTAGACACAACGTTTTTGTAGCTGACTATTTTCACTTCAGAGCAATTTAACGCGTTTCCAATGCAACTGCCGTTAACATTCCAATATAAAATGCTACTCTGGGTTCAGAAATGGCAAATTGTTTTGTCCAAGACAAAATATATAGCACGCACAGCTACTAAAACTGGACTATGTCAATCGAGGTCTCGGTCTTCATCATTATCGAGTTGAATTACATCGAAATCTTGGAAATGTAAAGCCAAAATCGATAGCATCACCGCTAGTGCAAATAAAACGGACAGGCTAATCGAAAGAACCTAAGTAGGTGTTCAAACTATACGTGTCAGACTAAGCGTCGATTAATTCTTGGCTGTATGATACCCATACCGATGGTGTACCCACTGCGCTCCACGGAATTTGCACTGCAAACTCGTTGGCGGGGACACTACCGAACCACCTTGAAATGTATACTCGCCACACGGTCATCACTTCATTCGCTCAGCAGTTAACGACGTGTTCGACGTGTTATTTATGTTTCTGTTTTCTACAGGATGTCACGGCACTCCGGTGGAACTGAGAGGACCTAGTGGAGCGTTTGGCATCAGTGACGGTCAAAATCACAACGATATGAGATGCAGTTGGAAGATTCAAGTCGATCCATCCAAGGTGAGAAAACTACATGGTCAGACATTGTATAATGCTTGTAATAGATGTTTAAACATGTGTTAACAATAAGAAGAAACCGTGTTTTTAATAATGACACTGAGTTGTCAATAGTGTGCTACGTTTTTTGATTTAGATTGTAATATGTCTTAGTTTTCTAGTGTGTGCGTGCGTGCGTGCGTGCGCGCGAGTGTGCGTGCACGCGCGGTGTATTTGCGTGCGTGTGTATCCATTAATACAACAAGCCATATATGTGCTAACATAAATTGATTAAGCAAGGTAATGTCTTCTATTAATTTTACAATCCTCCGTTTGTCATCTCGTGTTGCTTACACATTCTCCAGATCTAGTTATGTTATGCTACTTGAAGTCCCTTCGCCTTTCTCCCAGGCAGTGCAAATGTTCCTATACGTATGCAAAAGCGCCAGCACAACACAAATCTATGATAAACAGAAACCAGAATATTATGTTGATGCTTTAACCGAACCATTGCATGCATTATTCTACAACACTCTAATATACGATACAGCGTGTGCAGCTACAGTTCCTCAGCCTTCAACTAGGAAAGAGCTCTGGCTGTAGGAAAGAAAGCGTCAACATATATGATGGAGACGACACAACGGCTGCATTGATACACACCTTCTGCGGCAATACAATTCCTGGGGATGTCACAAGTAGCGCCAACACTGTCTTCGTACATTTTTCCTCGTCTGACAACTCCTCCATACATTCCGGTTTCAAAATCTACTATTCGGACCTCGCCGCTCCTACAGGTAAGCTACTGCGAAAGGTACCCGTAGTATTAAAACATTTGCGTCACCAAATGACTAGAAAACGCGCTCACTTTAAATTCATATCAGCCTCAAATGTTAGGGTTTGCCAATGCTACGCCGGAGTTATCAACGATTGAAGGTATTCAAATGGCAAACGACACTCTAAGGATAAGTTCTTCTACTTGTGTTTTACTTTAAAAGAAAGCAAGTAGTGTCCAATAACTTCACAACTTCATACCTTTTCTATGTAATTTAATTATACCATACATGTATTTTTCAGAATGTCTTATAGCTTAGGGGCTTTGTAAATAAAATTATTCCAATAATTCAAAAAAATTGATGTGTGTTTAGGTGGGTGGAGGGTCCATTTGGAATAAACAAAAACTGGAAAGATGTTTCCACTGCCAACAATGACCGATACATATGACTTGTGCACATAGAAAAAGCACACACGACAGTGAGAAAACTGTAAACAGCATGGACAATGTTTTAAAAAATGTCCCTAGCCCTCACTACTTGCTCAAACACAAGAAGGACACAGGCCACATGCAGAAGAAAAAATGTGTTACTCCACAGAAGACAAAATGTGGACAAATTACGCTCTTTATATACATTTTCAGTTGTGCCTGTAAACGTGTAGTTAGTTGCTGATATAATAAACCAGTTGCAATTCACTCACGTGTAATATGTTCTAACCATTATTTTCAATAGAAAGAATTGGGAATCTGTCTGTATATACCCACGGTAATTATTTTTAGCAACTAAGTCACTTGAAGACGTCGATATATGTCAATGTATCACTGCAATGTGTAGGCCTTTCCAATTTTATTTGGATGGGGGTGGGTGAATGGAATCGACCCTATCCAATTTTGTTTTGATTATTGGAATTGTTTTATATTTAGAAAGCCCCAGCATACACATATTTAATTTAACATGCGATAGAGCAATGTCAATGTAATGCAACCTTTCATGTTGCTGTACAGGTTGTCATGACAAAGTAATCACATTGAGAGGACCAAGAGGCAGCTTTGGCGTCACACAACCCCAGTATACTAACTACATGAGATGCAGTTGGAAAATTCAAGTCAATTCAACCAATGTAGGTTGTGTTAAAATGATTTCACGGGGACTTGAATTCTAGTGTCCTTTTTCATGTTATGGTGCGAGGGTACACAGAAACTGCTCTTTACATATTATATATGTTAATTGATAATTTGATATCATACAGATAGTAATTAGTATAGATGTTGCTGTGGCTACTCAGGTATCAGAAGCACATATAATTTATGTCTTTAGATGTACTGGTAATGTGTAACGTGCGCTACACTACTAAGGCGGCATGGCATATGTCAGTTCAAACTTTCCAACATATATATAATGCTAAAACAACTTTTCCCAATGTTTGTGTATCAAAAATATAAGCTTATGGTCGGGATTTCCATAAAATATACAACGAAGGGTCCGTGAGTTGTGTGTATGTGTGCCATCAATTATGTAAGCTTGAAGGATCTGACTGCTAGGCAAGTAGTCACGTTGTTAATAACGCTAAACGTATGTTATACTACAGCTATACGCAGTGTTCGTGATTGCTGTCGACCCGGAGGCCCGATACCGTCAAACATTTCGTCGGGCCGGTAACTTTGAAAAAGTGCCGGCCCGCAAGACCGGCATATTTTTTTAAAGAAAATAATGGAGCACTTGTCTAGTATACGAGCCAACCTCGATGTCGTCATTACAACTACACGTTTTGTCTAAATGTGATACCTCAGTGGTTTAGTTCCATCATTCAAGATCATCCCAGGCATATTTATATGACGAAAATTTGGCGTCTTAGCCCAAAGAACGATCCCGTTTGCTTTAGTCTGCGCCGCTGCGGCCGCGCATTACCGCAGTGAGCGATATAGCAGCGTATGCTGTTGCAAACTGGGTTGCTCTATGGTTTTCAAAAGTGGCTAAGACGCGATATTTTCGTAACGCAAATATGCATGGGATGATGTTGAATAATGGCAATAACACATGAGGTATACAAATTAGGCAACAATTGTTATGGCGACGAAGTCGAGGTGGGCCCGGATACTAGACAAATGCCAACAATGGTGACATTTGTGTACTTCCGAACGGGAAATCTAACGTAAGCGCGGTACAAAAACAAGTTGGAAAACAATAACAATGTCGAGCTGATCAATAATGATAGATCGATTGAGTTTAGTTTCATAGTGCGGTATAGTGAAACGAGTGAAGAGTTCGAAACCGCATGAAGCCATCCACGGTGTCAGCAATCATCACCGTCCAGCTGGATTCACCCGACATGGCTGACTTTAAACCCATATCCGTTATCCACCTGTGGAATTCATCCGGCGCAAGGATGCCCAACTTCAAATCCGAGTTGGACTCGGACAGTGAGTCACTGTCCGAGTTCAACTCGAATTCAGCTGGCGTCACTGTCAGCGACTGGTGCGAGTGTTTCTTAGAGCCTGACAGTGCCGCTGCTCATGCAGATGACGGCAACAGTTCAGTGTAGTCCCCTGCATACATTCGAGTTGTGGTGTTTGTTGTAATTTGCAACATTGATGTTTTTTTCTGTTAACAATAAACTGTTGCCTATGTTGTTATTTTATATTCGCAGGTTCATTAATCTGAATATCGTAAATATGCACGAGTATGAGGACAAACTTGGCCTGAACTATTATATTAATAATTGCCATGCGTTACAGCTGCAAATATATATACTCGTGTAATTATGTTAATATTTGGACCACCAACTTTTGTGTGGGACCACTAACTTATGAACGTTGAAGGTCCGACTGACCCCCAACTTTTCAGCTAAGGTGTCGAATACTGGTTATAAGTTACGTCATCTTCATCAAACGTCAGCCGGCATGACTACTGTGTGATACCGTTTGATCTAAATATTATGTAGATCCGATTATGAAATATTAAATCCATTCCAATTTCAAGTTCTCGCATACTAAACTTTAATACTCAACCAACTATGAGCATTTGTTTATGTAAAACCAACATTCCATCATGATAACAAATATCAGGCGCTAAAGGCTTCATAAATGGGAGGTCGGCTAGACAAGATATAAGTCAAACAATAGCTTCCATTTTGAAAATACAATGGCAGCCATCCTGAATTTCCAGAGGAATACGTGACCGAATTTGAAGAATGGTTCAATAAGATTACTCATGCCACGTTTAATGTTTCTTGTATCACCATATCAACGATTGGCTATAAAGTTAACCCTAATCAACCGTTTAGTACCACCAATATAATCGCGGCTTACTACTTAATTCGTTTTACTTTAGATATATTCTTCTCGTATGTCTTCGTGCAGATAGTGAAGTTGGAGTTCGACGAGTTCTCGGTCGAGTCGTGCTGCGATAGCGTCAAAGTATACGACGGCTCCAACAGGGCGGCACCACTGTTGGGCACATTTTATGGAAGTGCACTGCCGAGTGATGTAATTTCCACAAATTCTACCATATCCGTGTACTTCGAATCCGACGGTTCAGGGACATGGAATGGCTTCAATATTAACTACACGGCATTACCGTTGGCAAGAAGTAAGCACTAGTCGGAACAGTTACATATTCTAATTGGTAAACATTAACGAATGAGCGTGCAGTTAGCAATAATGAACATATATTTGACATGTACGGTATTTGTACTAACACACGCACGCACGCATGTATGCAAACACGCGCACACACTCGCACACACACACACGCGCACACACACACACACACACACACACACACACACACACACACACACACACACACACACACTCACACTGTTCAATGTTTATAACTAACGCACATTTGGTGATGATGGTGTTAGTTTTGGTTGTGCAATGGAACAA
>CM034535.1:27558637-27686137 GCA_020002185.1 Paraescarpia echinospica | reverse complement strand
TCTTTATATAGCCGTTTCAGTACTTATTGAATAGCGATTTGTTGTAGCCGTGATTGATTAATGGTCAGTGATAACTTAAAACTGATCAAACATGTGACAAATTAGGGATCTGTGTTAAGGAACGTGTTCAGGGAGACTCTTTTCCTAGCAGGAGATCACCCGGTGATGGTCTTTTTAGAGTTCCGGGAAACAAATTAACCATCAACCCCCAGAACGTCATAAGCTTAGTTGAAGTGTTAAAGCTTTGGCACAGTTGTAATTGTGCAAATATTTCTGTATTTACTTAATTAATCGACGGAGCGCAGTGGTACAGTGTCTAGCGCTTCGGAATCTCGACCGAGAGAACGCGGTTTCGAATCCTGTGTTGGCTACAGACAGTGGTAGATATTTGTGTATGAATAGTAATTGCGTATTAATTGTAGCGTGGGTGGATGCGTCCAGAGAAGTCGAGATTGTGTTCCATTGAACATGTCTGCCAGGGAGTAAAGAGTAAAGCGCTTTGCGCAGTCCTGAGGATTGGAAACTGCGTTATATAATAACTTAACTTTTAATTAAGTTATACAATGACCTATCTGATAGCATGTTTGCAATATACAGCACAATTGTTGTATATTTAGTACAGCGGCTAAGAGCCACATATTTGACGAATTATGCACTGTTTAACAAAATCATGAAATTTGGCATGTATGTAGGTTATGATATCGAGATTCATGTAAAGCTAGGTTTCCATTGCTATCGATATGGTACCTAGCCTCCATCTTGATTTGTACAGATGGCCGCCACGGAAATCCACTGTCCAGATATTTCAGCTTCTGAACAACATAAAACATGTTCATGGTGTCTAACCCGACATGTCCAGGGTCAAGGAATTAATTTCTCTCATATGATATATCCTCAGATTATGGCCATTTTGAAATTCTAGATGGTCGCAAGGGAAATTCATCACAAAAATATCTTAGATTCTAGGCAACATATAATCATGTTCATACTTTGTGTCTAAACTAACATTTTCAGGGTCAATAAATTCATTTCTGCCGTATGCTATATTCTCAGCTGACAGCCGTATTGAATTTCAAGAGGGCTGCCCTTTACGAATATGATGTTAGTCCCTCTTGAGGTTGATAACTCCATATAAGGAATCCATGTGTGGTTCATATGTTTCAAGGTCAAGGAATCCAGTTATGCCACTTGCATTATTCCCAAATGACGGCCATATTGAAATATAAAATGGCTGCCATGGAAATCATCTGTCCAAATAGCACAGCTTCTACACAATCTAGAAACAATCTAACGATGTGGTAATCATATAGACGTACTGGAAATGACGAAGACTACAACATTGATAAAAAAGCACTAAACCAAGCTATCACTGAAATTCGAAGAGAAGCTACGAACAAAAATTAGTTTGTAATATAAAACAAGACAGCAAGATTGTTATGCATATGTTCGGAGCAAACAGAAAGTTCAGGACAAGGTCGGCCCTCTAGAAGATAGTGCTGGAAATATAATATCACAGGGATTCTTAATGGCAGAAGTCTTGAATGAGTATTTTAGTTCAGTGTTTACCAGGGAAGATATTAGTTCATTGCCAGTACCAGAGGCTAAGTTCAAGGGGGCAGAATTAGCCTATGTAGGACACTTAGTTGTAACCCCTGAAATGGTAGCTAAGAAATGTAGGGCTATGAAGGATATTAAATCACCTGGAGTGGATGGGACTCCGCCCAAACTACTATTGGAAATTATAGAGCAAATTAGCATACCACTTGCAACAGTTTTCAACTTGTCATTAGAAGAGGGAGTGGTTCCTTTAGAATGGAAAGAAGCAAACATTATACCGTTATTTAAAAAAGGTTCGAGAAACAAGTCAGAGTACTACAGACCAGTGAGTTTAACGTCAGTGATTTGCAAATTATTAGAAAGACTAATTAAAGATCACATGGTGGATTTTCTTGTTAAACATAACTTGTTAAACCCATCTCAACATGGGTTTCTAAAAGCGAGGTCATGCTTAACAAATATGTTATGTTTTTTGGAAGATATCACTAAGTGGGTAGACGAGGGATCACCAGTAGATATCATCTACTTAGATTTTCAAAAAGCTTTCGACAAAGTACCGCATCAAAGATTACTGCTTAAACTAAAGGCCCATGGCATAGGAAATGGTATAATAAACTGGATAGAAAAATGGCTGATTGATAGAAGACAACGTGTAGTAGTTGATGGGGAGGCTTCAAACTGGAAATCAGTTTTGAGTGGGGTACCACAGGGATCAGTTCTGGGACCTATATTATTCTTAATATATACCAACGATTTGGACGATGATATAACAAGCAAGGTGTTGACATTTGCGGATAATACAAAGGTGTTTAGAAGGATTAAACGTGATGGAGATAGGCAGCATTTACAAGATTATCTTGACAGGTTGATAAAATGGTCTGAAAAATGGCAAATGTTGTTAAATTTTGGGAAATGTAAATGCCTCCACACAGGACATGGGAATGAAGATGTACAGTATACAATGGGAGGCGCTGTATTAAGCACTACTGTAGAAGAAAAGGACTTAGGGTTAACTATTAGTGCTGATATGAAGGTTTCAGAGCAGTGCGGTATTGCTGCTTCAGATGGAAATCAAATCCATGAATTAATTAGGCGAAACATAACGTATTATGAAAAAAGAGCTAATAATACCTCTGTACAAACAATAGTTAGGCATCATTTAGAACATTGTATTCAATCGGGGAGGCCTTATCGCAGGAAGGACATATATATGCTAGAAAGAGTACAGAGGAGGGCGACTAAAATGATACCAAACTGAGGGATCTTAGTTACGAAATACGCCTAAAAGAATGTGGTTTAACAACACTAGAGACCATGAGATTGAGAGGAGATCATATAGAAGTGTTTAAAATATTTAATGGTTATGAAAATATTGATAGAAATATGTTTTTCTCAGTTAAGAAAGATAGAAGGACTAGAGGACGTGAAGTTCTCATTCACACAAAGGACTTTAACTGAATGGAATATATTATCTCCCAATTGTGTTAGTGCTAATAGCGTGAATATGTTTAAAAATAAAATCGACACATATCTATCGAGCATGTCTATTAACAAAGACAAAACTCAAATTGTACATTTTCGTAATCCATCGATATCTGAGACTACTTGCGACTTCCTACTAGGTGACCAAAGCATATGCATCGTAAATAAGTATAAATATTTAGGTTTGATTTTAACTGAATATCTTGATTATAAGGTGATGGTAAAAGCAGTAGCTACTACGGCGAACAGAGCTCTGGGTTTGTTAATGGCTAAGACAAAGTGTAATGGAGGAATGCCTTTTAACTGTTTTACAAAACTATACGATGGTATGGTGCTCTCCATTATTAACTATGGTTCTGCTGTATGGGGTACAAAGGAATATTCGGTCATAAATAGCATACATAATAGGGCCTGTCGATTTTTCCTAGGTGTGGGTAAATATACCCCATCAGCAGCAGTACAGGGTGAAATGGGGTGGAAAACCCCGACTCACCAACAATGGCTATCTGTTACTAGGCTCTGGTGTCGTTTGATCAATATGGATGTATCTAGAGTGACAAAACGCGTGTTTCTATGGATGATGGAAATGGCCGTAAGTGGGAAACGAAATTGGGGCTACGAAGTATACCATCGTTATAATGACTTAAATATGCATAATCTTACTAATATAAGAGACCATGTTAATGTAAAGGCTATAATAGAACACACAGATATTTGCCTGTCTGTATTACAGGAACAGCAATGGCTTCATATTATAAATAGAGAAGAGGGCAGAAATGGTAGTAGAAATAAACTAAGAACTTATAAACAGTTCAAAACAAAATTTGTAACTGAGCATTATGTTAAGAAAATTATGCCTAGAAGTAATCGATCAGCACTTGCAAAATTTCGATGTGGCGTGGCACCAATCAGAATTGAAACTGGACGTTTTGAACGAAATTACCCCCCACCTGAAGCTAGGACGTGTTATAATTGCACGAATGAAATAGAAAATGAGTTTCACGTTTTAATGAAATGCCCTTTATATTTTAATGAACGAAAAGAACTAATAGGCTATGCAACAATTAATGATCCAGCTTTTTCCAGTATGAATGATCAAGATAAATTTGTATATTTATTGAGTAATGACGATATAATAAGTAAAACTGCCAGCATCCTCCAAAAAATACTGCACACAAGATTACACAATACAACAAAATAATAGCACGTGTTTATTAAATTAATACTGTTTTTATTTGTACATTTTTGTTTTTACAAATCTCTCATAACTCTTTTTGAGTGGTCTTTGTATACAGTGCTAACTTTGAATGTAATATATTTATTTGTTTTGTATTTTAATGCATGTATACGTGGAGTGAGACTCAAATAAAATACTACTACTACTACTACCTTAAAAGGGCGGGATACACGTCGATAAAAAGTATTGGACTCTCGATAAGCCAAAAGGCTTCCTTGTCCACCTGCCATCTAGAGTTAATTTTCCGGATGGCAATCTTGTTAAATCTTGTTAAATCTGACCTAGTGTGCTGATGATTACCATCCACCGAAAACGTATGACATTCACGGTGTAGCAAATAATGATACAACTTCTGAGTGGTCCAGCTATGTATTTTGTGATATCTTGTTCGTTGCTTGAAGTTGTCAGTAAGAGGCCTACCATATACAATGTATACTCTTCTAACAGTTGCCCACTGGTATGTAATGTATATGATACTTTATTGGTGGGCATCATATTAATATGTCCGTCTACGCCTGGTAGAGCATATGGATGATACCATCATTATCATCCAACACCCTTGTTTCAAGAAGTCAATCTGCAATGATAGGTAGTACTTGGTACTCCAATCAGTCTCATTGTGATCATTGTCATAGTTGGCGCTTTTCAGTCGTTTCGTCCGCTTATCTGCTCTACTATATCTATATGTGTGTCCTTAAAAGTGTATACCGTTTGCAATACATATTTTAGTCCATGATTGTGTTTGTATTCGGAGTCAGAATATATACGCGACTTCCAGCGATTGGGCTACACAAATTTTAAAATGTTGAAACTAAAGATATTTATTTAGCAAAATTGTTTTCCATGTCAGAGTGTATTGCGTAATGTTTTGTTCAGTTTCTTAATTGACAGTTTGAGCAATATCTTCCAAATCCACCTATACCTGTCACAGGCTGTGATATATCTGGCCCTCTCCAAGGATTGTGGATCTATTGTCAAACTTATAGCGCAACCGTCATATTCTGTGTGTCATTGACTTGATCCTGACAATTGACCGGCCAATCCATAAGTTGCCAGTAACACTAGACGTGTTGTGTATGTTTTCCATATTGCTGACGTGAACGCGAAATGTAAACATTTGTGTAGTTCAGTCTTAATTAATGGTATTTCTAATCACCGGTATTAGCACTGTATCTTATTCTAAGGTTGAGAATATAGTTCAGCAACAACTGCCAGTAAGAATTGACATATTCGTGAATATATAAGTATATATATGTGAACCACAAATATATACCATAACAACAAGGTTCGGAATTGGCTGATATAACAAGCAGGATATGTTTTTGGTATTTGAATTTTCCTTTCACAACTTAGCATGCTGGTATTCAAGATCAAATGTATTTTCCGTCTTCAATTGCTTCTTGTTATCATTAGTCACCGCAAAGTCTTCCTGACAGGAACTGGAATGTATCCGGCCTGAATCTTTAACTCCATCATTTCTAACTGCAGACGACCGTCCCACGCGTTGTGTTGTGTCCTGCGAGATGCTACTTGTGGCAATGCAGTTGCAACGTCTTAGCGATCAATTTCCCATTCAAGTGACGTCCGAAGAACAGTGTCCGCTTTGTCTTGATGGAACTGGGACACCATGCTAACAAAACTGCTTAATGCAAGGGGAGGGTGGGCCTTTTGCATTTCATGCTTTTAAGGTCTCAGTGAGTCATTCGTCAGAATAACGTCGGTACGGCGTAAGCATATTAGCGTTTGGTAGAACGTTAATTGTGGAAGTCATATCATCTTAAAATCTCTTGTTCCTTCTACCAGATTGTAACTACTGCAACATAGCTATTTCTCCAAGGCCATGCCTGTTGTCACAGCTTCTCCATCTCCTTCCCCAATGCACACTGGTGTGCCGTGATCGAGACCCAAGTGCTGCGAAATTACAAGAGAAGTGTCACATTTTTAGAACACAATTATGAACAAAAGAGATGGTACAAAATAAACAAAAGAGTCACGTTTCTGCTAGATTTTGGCACACGAAACCACACTTATTATTAATAGATTTTTAGCGAAAGCAAACAAAGCACACAATGTCGCTGGTTCAATAACATTTATAACCAGGATATGTCAAAAGCTTTGTGTCAAATATCAAAAATATAAATGCCAGAGTTCAAGCCACAGACAGGTTTATTAATCATGAAAATATAATTGCCATCAGTTTGCCGGATCAGTTGAAATAAGTTTTAGTTGAAGCTGTGAACCTTGCCCAGTGTCAATCAAGTCTCGCTTCTCATCCATACTTTTTCATAATTGTTATACTCCCTGTTGTTTTCACACTGGTTCTTTGGCTTATGAGAAGTAACGTCCTGCCAATATCATCGAGCTTATTTCATCTACAGAAGCATTAAAAAATAATATGAAGATGCGAGAGGAATAAATATACCACAGGAATGACCGAACTCTCAATTTCATCTGGATGAATTTTATCTACTACATCTTGTACAGCACACACAGAATGATACCAGTTAATCTGCTTTGAAGAAGTCCTTCATTGTCGTTTGTTTGCATCCTCAAGCCAGTCCCAGTACGCTGCAGCGTCGTCTGACTGCGTAGCCCTGTTACGGATGAACTGTCGTATAACGAGCAGCTAACAATCACCTTTGATGAATTTTCTCATTGACCTAACACACACAGAATGACAGCAGTTAATCTGCTTTGAAGAAGTCCTCCATTGGCGTTTGTTTGCTGTTGGCTAAGACACCAGACAAAAGGAAATCCATGGCTTTCAGGTCACGGGCGGGAAGTATTTGCGAACAACCGGACGATTTTCAGTTGGACAGAAATTCGTTATACGGCGAAATTTGTTCGGGAAAAGGTGTTCGTAATAACCGTGAATTCGTTATACCCGTGTTCGTAATACGCGTGAACGCTTATAATGGAAAGATAGGGAAAACATCCGTACGTAAGAAATTGTTTCGTTATATCCGTCAATTCGTTGTATCCGTGTTCGTTATAAGCGTGTTGCACTGTATACACACACACACGCACACACGCACACACACACACACACACACACACACACACACACACACACACACACACACATACATATTTACACGATGGTTCATTTTTAATGTTAAAAACTGTATTAGTTTTTTTTATCGTTGAACACGTGAGAAATGGCTCGTGGGTCCCCACCTTCCCCTATCCACGTCTAATCGGAAGTTCTTGATGCCTTACGGCGAAAAGACATGCCCCGTAAGACATATAGCGTCGAAGTAGACCTGCAAGTTCAACGGATTGGCGTTGAATATTGGTCGGATAATTGGTTTTCGCAAACAACCCTATGTAACGACTAAGATTATTTCTTTAGACGAAATACACCTATTAACACACTACACGTGTGTGCTGTAAAACAATACTGTTCTCTGTCTGTGTGTTTAAATTTATTTTATAAAAAATGAAAACATAGGACTTACCTAGTTTCGACTAAATCATGCTAGCTCACTTGTGCACCTATTTATGTAGTTTTGTTTGAATCACCAGACAAACTATTAACGTATATATTGTTTGCCTAAACATTAATTAAACCCATTATCAGAATATTAACGTGATTACGCGATACATTTATGCTCGTGTTTCTCCGTTGATAGTGTCATTGTTCCTCGTACTCTCGAAGACCAGATTCAGTGGTTTGAAGGCTGATGGTCAGTCTACTAACTTACGTTTAGAAACTTACCAGATATAACGACCAATGCCAGTTCTTCTGAAAAAGTAAATGAACGTAAGCACTGTTTTATTAAAAACGATTGCAGGCATTACTTAAGCAATTAGACGTGCGGCCAAGGACGAAAAAATGCTCAGAAATAATATTCGTGGGCATTTTTTCTTACAAGCAGACACAAATTTTAGATATTCTCTATATATGTTACTGGTTAAGGTATGGGATGCTAGACTTACTGGTTTGGGATTTTTATGTCAGAAAACGTTTTTTATGTAAACGTTGAAACAAATTATAAAAACAGTATTATGGCACTATAAGATATGATAACAATGTTACTCATCACTTTATTGTTTCTCTACAAATGCTACACGTTACAGAATCGGAGTTTATGCCGGTCAGATTTAGAATTTTGCCCAGATATGGGTTATTTTTGCCCACATAAATGCAAAATTTGATCAAAATAGAGTTAACCAACCATATTAACCATTATTTATCAGGACGTAATATAGAGAACATCTAAAATGGTTAGCTGCTTGTAACTAAAACGCCCACGAAAGTTACAATTCATCCCCTTGGCCGCCCGTCCATATTTACAATACATACATACATACATACATACATACATACATATTACATATTTGGACACCAAAGAACCAGATTTGCAATCGATGGGATAAATCAGCTGAGGAAATAGCTTTAAACTGTCTTGCCATTTCTCATTCTGCCGGCTTCCCCACTGTCTTGACCTCCCAGGGAGTCGCGAGTGGTCGACTTTCACACTATAATGATTGAAATGTTACACGACTGTTTTACTTACCGACACCACCTAATCAACGCAGATGACTCGTGAGTCAACTTTCTTTCAACTCTTAATTAGCCGTGTTTTGTGAACACGGTTATCTGCCGTTGTTCGTTGTTTTTATACCGCTGCAACTTCTGGAAAAACAGGTAGGATAGTTAAGTTAAGTAGGTACTACTTAGAGTTAGTGTGTCAACTGTCAAGGTGACATTCTACTCTTTGTGACATTAGTTAGGCTGACCTGAATATTGTTCCTCGATCTATGAGTTACTTCCCCTTTCTGTGTCCTGTCCACCCCATCTCTCACCCCCGTTCTCCACTCCATCTCTCTCTCTCTAGTCCTCCACTCCATCTCTCTCTCCCTAGTCCTCCACTCCATCTCTCACTCTCGTTATCCACCCCATCTCTCACTCTCTCTCTCTCTTTCGTCCTCCACTACATCTCTCACTCTCATTCTCCACTCCATCTGTCACCCTCGTCCTCCACTCCATCTCCCTCTCGTCCTCCAATCCATCTCTCTCTCTCTCTCTCTCTCTCGTTCTCCACTCCAGCTCTCTCTCTCTCTCTCGTCCTCCACCACATCTCTTACTCTCGTTCTCCACTCAATCTCCCTCTCTTGTCCTCCACTCCATCTCTCTCTCGTCCTCCAATCCATCTATCTCTCTCTCTCTCGTTCGTTCTCCACTCCATCTCCCTCTCTCTCGTTCTCCACCCCATCTCTCACTCTCGTCCTCCACTCCATCTTTCTCTCTCTCGTCCTCCACTCCATCTCTCTCTCTTTCTTTCTCGTCCTTCACTCAATCTCTCGCTTTCTTCTTCCACCCTCATTTCTCACTCTCGTTCTCCACTCCATCTCTCACTGTCGTCCTTCACTCCATCTCTCTCTCTCGTCTTCCACTCCATCTCTCAGTCCCGTCCTCCACCCTAATCTCTCACCCTCGTTCTCCACACTCATCTCTCAACCTCGATCTCCACCCCATCTCATACTCTCGTCCTCCGTCCTCATCTCTAACTCTTTCGTTCTCTACCCCATCTCTCTCGCGCTCTCTCTCTCTCTCCCACTCTCTCTCTCTCTCTCTCTCTCTCTCTCTCTCTCTCTCTCTCTCTCTCTCCCACTCTCATTCCCCACCATATCTCATTCACCAGCCGATAAACGTTATCCAGTTCGTCAGAAGCCGCATGGTTTTTACTCGACATATAGACACCATAGCTCAGTTTTGTTCAACCGATGTGCAGGGCACACCGGTGTTGCGTGACACAATCTACCTCACACATTGAATTAAAATGCACAATTCATGACGAGGTCTCACGTCAAGAGACTTCCATGGGGCCACATTACCAAATACAAAATGAACGTCCATGTGATCACTATGATAACTTGAATTTATAAGCAATTATTCACATATATAATATGGAAATATTATTTACACTACTTATAAATACACGTATATTACATACATGTAATACGGATACGACATGCTTGAGGCCTTGGCTCAACCACGGGACACTGCGGCTGCACAGCAATGATGATGATAACATACGTGTACCTCACATTCTCACTTAGGCGTCCCGCATCATTGCTTATTCCACGAGGTTCGACTTACAGATAATAATATACTGTAGGCTGATTTAACTGACTTGTGACAGTCGACTTTCTAGGCCCACAACAGTTGATTACGTGCAACTGCTGCACACAGATAACAGAACATCCGCTTTTGAACAAAGCGTCTAGGCCACTCGGATCCGGTATTAATTGGAGTAACGGAAACTTGCTTCACAACGTTCAACTTTGCGATACTAACAAGTAGAAATAATGTAATTGTTACGTCTCTTCTGTCTGCGCAACTAGTTGTTCAGACATGGACGGATTCAGAAAGGCTTAATACGCGACAGTGTTGTGCCTACCACACTGCCGTGTGTTACGCGGAACACAATAATTCTATTTCGCCTGGCAGTTGGTTTTCGTGACAGACCGTACACGAAAGGAACATGCAACAAAACTGGTTCCTCCTTGCTGCTGCCGCCGCTGTGTTGATGGCCAGCCGGCTGCCTTCATCGGTATGTCGTATTCATTTCTAAACTCGCACGTTATTTGTAGACATACCATTCTGGAACGACAAGAAAATCATTGCGGACTGAAGCACTTTTTTTCTTGAAATTTATGAGCAGTTGCAGTAGCAGTACTTTGTCGTTTTATTTATTCGCATAATGCAAATCGAAATAAGAAGTAGCCCCCTTAACATTGTGTTGTCTGATGTTTCGTGAACGCATGCAGTTAATTTTGGTTACAGTCGTACTTAACTACGTTTCACATTAGTGGTATGCAGTTAGACACGGGTCCTAAAATAACATGTTTGCCGTTTTGGGGTTTCGTCATTTTTCAATAGTTTAACATGTTATAAATTCCCATAAAATTATGGCCATAAAAACACATGAAGTCATAGCCCTAAATCACGTTGTTGCTCTAAGTAACATTCCGACAACTTATTGTAGTCGCATGATGATACTTGTTATCACTTCCCGTAAATATATTCTGTTGGGGGCACACCTTCATAGGAACGTAACTCACTGTTGCCATGGCATCAATTAAGCAAATTAACCAATTTTTCGTCCAACTACCTTCTCCCAACCGATATACACTTCAAATGTTATAAACAGATGATACGTTGTCACCAAATTATGACCCGTTGTTACTTGATGGCCAGTGGATACCCATACGTGTTTAAAATATGCATAGGCTACACAAATATAATAAACACACATTCAAATAAACAAACTTTCCGAAGTAAAATAACATAACGAATCCATTTGACCTGCTATTTACCATTTAAGAAAGTTGACGTAATGGTTGGTTTGCTTTTCCTTTTCAGCTGGGATACGTTAGAGGTATGTTAATATCGATTAAATGACATGGATTTGTCTAAAAATAATTGATAAAAACACGACAGATGTTTCACCGGACCAACATATTACGTAAGCACTGTTAGACATGGCTAACATTTGTATTTTAAGCATCACCTCATTTTGCAACGCTTGTCCAAACCGACACGTTTTTTGTAGGCTTTCTGGCAGGAGTTAACAATGCATATAAATATGTTAGTCCATCACGAGGCATCAAATATTGACTTTGTTCTTAAACTGGGAAGTTTCCTCTCGCAGCTTAACGCATTTGTTTGCATCAAAATATGTATATTTTTCATTTCCGCCTGTTACCGCGTTCGCAATCACACCAAAACATGTTCAATTTCACAAAATGTGGACACCTAATTTTTATAAATCCCCGTCACCCAAGTTGGGTAACAGATTATTTTTATTAAAAAGTAATTTTTTTTGGGTATATTATCAACGACATATGTGCTATGAGATTGTAAGCGTGTGTGGAAACTTCGAAAAAAGTGCAAAGCCCACGATGGCCGCAAAAGTGTCAATATGTTTGAATATTTTAAATGAATTTTTCATATTATCGCAACCCAATAAGGTACATGCATGATCGAAATATGTATTTGTATGTTCTCTTATGTGGATAATACGATGCCGCCTTTGTTGTTCTGAAAGAATGTAAAGTTTTTTTAAATATCAGCAATTTGCGTATAACCAACGTAACAAAATGAAAATATTGAAATGCACTCATTCTCATATCTTCGCACCCAAATGAGTGTACTCTAAAAAGCAGATCAGGGACGCTAAACTGGAATACAAGGACACAATTGAATGCCTGTTGCAATACGGCAATATGCGCAGGGCGTGGCAGGGACTAAAAATGTTGTCTAGTGTTGAGTCCGGCAAACGGGTCATACGAACCTCAGAGTCAGCGGAGGAGAGTTTCAATTTCGCTGAGGACTTGAATTCCTTATTTGGGCTTTTTGATCGGCATGCTTTCTCACGTGAGCGTCGGGTGGCGGTGGGCGACATTGAGTCTCAACGCACTGAGGGTGTCACCCCAAAAACAACTCCTGATGACGTCAATAAGATCTTCAAGCATGTCAACCCTCACACGGCAGCTGGGCTTGACACCGTCAGTGGTTTGGTCCTCAAGGAATGTCATGCTCAGCTGGGTGATGCGTTCAGCATCCTTTTCAACTGGTCTCTGAACCATCCCCCTGTCCTGGAAATTGTCAGTCATCTGTCCGATCGCCAAGTGAAATCTGTTTTAATGACTACCGCCTAGTGACGCTTACCTCAGTCGTCATGAAGTACTTTGAGCGACTCGTACTTCGTCCTCTCCTGCAGCATGTTTGGGATCAACTGGATCCCCTTAAATTTGCATATAAACGCAACCGAAGTGTGGAGGATGCAATCCTCACTCTATGTTATAGTGTGCATACTCATCTAGAAAAGCCCAAGTCGTTTGCCAAGATAGTCTTTATTGACTTTTCCTAGGCTTTCAACACCATTCAGCCACACATCATGATAAGTAAACTTGTCATGCACGTGAACCCATACATCACCTGGTGGATAAATCAGTTTCTTACTGAGCGTAAGCAAGTAGTGCGCTATAATGGTGTCGTGTCGAGCTCACTCTTCACTTTCACCGGAGCCCCCCAAGGCTCGGTGATCTCCCCTGTTGTGTTCACACTCTACACAGACGACTGCCGTGGCAGCCAGGAGACTGTCAATTTCATAAATTACAGTGATGTCACAGCTATCATCGACCTATCCGGCTCTGACCAAGTGTGAGCGTGTGCTGTAGCTGATTTCAAAGTGTGGTGTGGCAGTCATTTCCTAGACCTGAACGTTCGTAAAACTGAAGAACTCGTAATAGATTTTAGGAAGAATCCTACTCCTCCCAAGGGACTATCCATTAATTGAGAGTGTGTGAGGAGAGTAGAGGAGTACAAGTACCTCAGCACCATCATTGATGCCAAGCCTACATTTGATAAAAATACTGCTGTAATTAATAGAAAGTACCAACAAAAGCTGTATTTCTTACGCAAGCTCAGGTCACTCAATGCTAGCACACATGTTCTTCAAACCTTCTATATATGCTACATCGAAAGCCATATTACTGTTGGGTTTCTTGCGTGGTACGGTGGTCTGAGTTTTGTGCATCGCAACATTCTGGCACGAACCGTCAGGGTTAGTGGAAAAGTGGTGGGTGAAAAAGCAGACCAGTCTAGAGGATCGGTACAGGCAACGAGCAGTGAGAAAGGGAAGGAAGGTCTCCTGCTTCCTTCTGGCCGCCGCTTTCAACTCCCTCAATGTATACTGAATCGCACTCGGAACTCATTTGTTCCCTCGTCAATTAGACTAATGAATGAGTAACTGTCCTTCGTTCCCTCCATCTCTGCCAGTCTTCCCTGTCAGTCTGACACTGAGTGAGCCAGAGATGATTTGTGATTTGTGGGATGATTTACCTTTTGTAACTTATTTAACATATTTAACATAGTTAACTTGTTTAACATATTTAACTAATTTTAACTTATTCAGCTGATATAACTTTTATTATTATTTTTACATTTTTATATAGTATTTACATGAGTTTTATTTCTAAGTATACAAACATATATTTCTATATCAAAGTGGGAGTAGAGTTATAAGTCATCAGCGTAGTGGTGGCAGCAAAGGCCATGTGTTCTGATGATATCGCAGAATGGTGTTTTCGATACGCCGATTGGTGGCAGTCATTCATTCTCTGATCAGAGACGTGTGTGGATATTCTAAGCATCACTACTTTCTCAACTACACCAAACGAAATACAGTGTTGTTGTTAGCGTTTTCTAAACGATCTTGGAAATATAATGTTTTTCTCTCCAGTATCAAAGCGTGACGTACAACTGGCGGTGGATTTCAAGTTTGGTTTTCCTGCAAACATTTTTTAGTTTTCGTTTCTTCTCACGGGCATCGTTAATGTCTGCGTCGTACCATGGATGGGTCGGGTTATTTCGTGTGCGTACATCGTGCCACGGAGCGTGTTTATTCAGACACTTCGTTAGGTTAGTGTTGTACGCAGCGACTAATTCACCCACTTGCATATGTTTACAGCACGATGTCATATCAGCACAAACATTTTTTCGTATCTCAGTGCACAGTTACCAGTGTCCCGAAAGTTACGTTTTGCAGTCGTCGATACCACAGAAGGTGGCTCCAGTGCGTTTACTGCAATTTCAATACAATGATGATCAGAAATGGAGTCTGGAAGAACTGGGACAGCAGAGATGAGGTTGTTGTTACTATTACTGACGACAAGATCCAGGATATGTCCACTAGTGTGCGTAGGTGAAAGTACATGTTGAGTTAGGTTGAACGACTCAAGAAGATCACGTAGAGGTTCAGATTTAGTTTCGCTATCAAAGGGGACATTGAAATCCCCACAAATGATGGTGGGTACGACAGATATAGACGCTTCACTGAATAAGTGCTCGAGTTCGCTATAAAAGTCCCATGTTAACCCGGATGCCTTACTTGATACCGGGGAGTGGTAGACAGCCCACACGTTGAATGTCATACAGTGCGGGTTAACGAACTGCTAACGGAGTAGTTCAGTGGTTGTTAAACATAACTTTGGTTGCAATTTTGTTTTGTACGTATTGCGGTGTACAATTACCACTCCACCGCCACGAGGGGCTACTTCAGCTATTATCGCGTCGTATCCTTCTTCTCAAGCCACGTCTCTGTGATTGCCAGCACATCCCATTGATGCTCAAGAATATATTCGCTTATAGTCGATAATCAGAGCCACATTTGGAGTATAATGACTAGCGATGGATTTAGTACTGCAGTTTCCAAGTGTTACCTGGGTGAGATTTGCGTTGTTGACACCGCGCTATTTACAAATACCACGTCTCACCTGCAACGGCCCAAGCATGGTTATTGGCCTGATACTCCTCGTTCCGGCTGATGACCCGCGCCTGGTCGGTGGTCGGCACAAGTTCAGCGTTCGTATTGTTGTTGTCCATGGTTGGCTAGGCGGTTGACGGCAGTGTCTTTGACCGAGAAGAAACGCCCTGGACAGCGACAGGCTTCGCCGGTTGCTAGCAGGCTGAGCGTAGACGTCCAGGTAATATAGGCCTAGGTGTAGGTTGGAAACCAGTTCCGGTCAAGCTTGGTTAATCACAGCTGCTACGCCTCAAGAGTAAAAGTCAATATAAAAGTCAATAAAATCTAAAGATCTACGGACGATTCGCAAATGTCCCGCATATATTCCTTGGATATTCGCAATTCAGTATATAGAAACACGAACACTTTATAAAATTCAAACCAACGAAACTTTGACTGCTTTACACGTAGAGCCCAGGAGCAGCCACTCTGCAACGCCTCAACCGTTCTGTTTGATATGGCCGGCATCTTGCCTTCTTTACATTTTTCAAACACGAAGCGGCTCCGTTGATTCATGATTGTACCTCATAGGAATGATAAAATATCAGAATATGTTTATTTTTACGTTTCGTTTGGAACTTTTTCGTTGTATTCGTATGGCCGTCATCTTGCTTTCTTTACACCTTTTTTCAAATAATTAGCGGCTTTGAAAACATTGCATTGCTTATATAAAAAAGCCTATAGAACAATAGTTTGTTCATGTTAATACCATATCAGGTTGCGAAAATATCAGAATCAGATGATTTGTTATTTGTTCGTGCTGACAATCTTAGTTGTACTAATATGACAGACATTTTGCTTTCTTCACATTTTTCAAATAAATAACGGTTCTGCCAAAATGACAATTCACGAAAACATATAAAGTGACAATTGAATCATGTTTGTATCTTATCGGCGAACAATTCTGAATAAGTTTAAAAAATAAATGTTACCTTACATTCTACTTTGTTCTCATATGACCGCCATCTTGCTTTCTTTGCATTTTCTCAAATAAGTAATGTTTCTACCAATGAGTCTATATATGAAACCATATACAACGCAGTTTATTCATGTTTGTACTATTTATTGTTGCGGAATTATCAGCAAACGTTATTTTTTACGTTTTCATGATGAAAATCGTGGTTGTTCTTATATGGTCTCCATCTTGCTTTCTTTACATATTTCGAAATAGAAAACTGTAGCATCAAATGGCCATGTACATAAATTATAAACTGACAGTCTAATCTTGTGTGTACTTTGTACCTTATCGGGTTGCCAAAATATCAGAATGAGTTGATTTTTACGTTTCGTGCGGACATTCTTTGTTGTTCTCATATGGCCGGCATGTTGGTTTTGTTTTGGCAATTTTTCAAATACGAAACGGTAGCATTAACTTCCGAATGTATACACTCATTTATAAATACATTTTAATCATAATCATGATTAAAATGTATTTATACCTCATTTGGGTGCGAAGATTTGAGAATGAATGCATTTCAGTATTTTCGATTTGGTTCCCTCGGTTGTATACAAATGACCGATATTTTGAACATTTTACATTATTTCAAAGCAACAACGGCGGCGTCGTATTCCCCATATAAGATAATATACAAAATATATTTTGCTTATGTATGTACCTTTTTGAGTTGCAATATTATGAAAATTTCATTGAAAATAATTGAAAAAAGATTGGCGGCCCCTTGGAATTTACATTTTTCGACTTTCCTACGGGTGAAAATTCACATACTCTTAGGATCTCATAGTGTATATAATGCAGTTGAATGCACCGATAAATCGATTTTTTTCCGACGAAAATTAAATTACCCCTTTGATACCCAACTGGGGTGAACAGGATTGACCCAAAATGGGGGCTCCACATTTCGTGAAATTGAACACTTCTCAGGGTGATTGCGGACGAGGTAACATTTGGAAATGAAAAGTAGACATATTTTCCCAAAACAAGTGTGTTAAACCGGAAGGGGCAACAAAACTCGTTTTCAAGGCCTCTTTTGAGTTTCATGTTATGGACTACGCTGGTTGTTTACATGATTGTGCCTTGGCATGTAGGCTAATAGTACAGTTGATTAATATGATACGGTATCGGAGAAGAAGTTAATGCGGATATATAAGAAATTGTATTAATTAAGAAAACCGCGAAAACCGAGTCACAACCCTTGCTAAGCAATTCTGCAAACATTGATATATACTCACTGGCACTATTGTGAAAATGGGAAGTATAATACCTAGTCTTGCTTACTAATAATAAGTGCAGTAGAAATAGTTATTTGCACCAGAACTAGGCAATTACCGACGAATACGTCGTAAATCACGCATATGATAATAACAGCAATGACAAGTTTGAGAATATGCTGTCTGAAATTGAAATTGTCACCAAAGACCACGAAGGTAAGTACATATACTTTACCTTCGTCTATATTATACTAATAAAAGTACCGATCCTCCGGAAGAAATAACTTGTTATATCAGAAACTAAACAAACAACTCCATGTTTTTTATATTAGGACACCACATACATACGTATATGTGTACGTACGTAATTCACTCATATTGTAGCTCGATTATAGTTAGATTGTTACATGAATTTCTTACGCAGATTTTCTCCTAGCTTAATAACAGCACGGTTAGTTTACATGGTGGGAATGACAGATGAACATATTCTCTGTAAAATATGTTTCATATCCTGCCAACTGTGACCATTTTTTGCTGAAAAGGGTTTTGAAAATAACAAATTCTGATCCAATGTGCCCCAATAGCGGTGCAGAGTGGATCATTACTTAGGACACAGTTAGTCAGATACTAGATTCTAATAGATTATTCACGAATATTGTATTTGTTTGACTGAAATATGCTAATTCGCTAAGTGTTACATTAAATATCCCTAAACATAGTGCTCTGTGTTAAAATGTTTACAATGTATTTCTTACATTACATCAGTAGCCAGTGCGTAAAAGCTGTAGGCGTTTTACAACAGCTACCACACATGGATTATTGCAGCACACTTTGGGGCAATGCAAAATCATCAGAGCGCACTACAAACTACAAAGACGTGCTGCCAGAATCATGACAGACTCTGAATGCAGAGCTCCAAGTGCTCCACTATTGAAAAAAAGAAAACAAAAAGCACGGACCAACATCTTCAAGAACTCTATAGCTGTTAATGGTGCACAAGTATGGAATACTTTAAATCCAGAAATATGAAACTGCAACTCTCTAAGTGCGCTTAAGAGAGAGAGAGAAAATTTGCAGAAGGTGTTTAATTAGACAACAGTGACACACAACGTAATGAACAGTTTAACACAGCGTTTTTTATTGTATTTATTGATGCTACATATTTCACCAATATTATTTGTGCAATTCTAATTTCTAAATTTTAATATGTATTTAAGTATATCTTAACTGCATTATGCAAAATACTATTTTATTAAATTAATTTGTTTAGCATTTCTAAAAAATTTACCTGTACTCTAATATGTTACAATCACGACCACGATAAAATGTATATTTTATAAGTTTATCGTGAATAAACAATGTTTATTATTATTATTATTATTATAGGCAAACATTAAACATATTATTCAAAAATTGTAGGCAAAGGTATGCAAATTACAGTTAAATATAATGCTATATATGTTATTGTCAGAATCATACAGATTGAACGATTACAAAGGTAACATATTTATCATGCCTCACATATTGAGCCATTGTACCCCGATTCACTGTACCCTGAATGCACTCAGTACGCACACGTGACATTTTACTATAAATGGCCGTCTGCAGCGGAAAGAGCAGATGTTGAGTAACTTCATAATACATCCCTCTAATTACTTTTTCGTGCTTGGTTCCCTATCCCTGGATGATTCACACTGAATCACACAAACACTACAGTCATGGAATTTTACTTTTGATAGTGAAAAACGTACTTTACCTTGCTAGTCGCCACCAGCAAGATCTGTCTCGATTAGAAGGATTAATTTAGATAGATGGGGATTGCCTAGAGACATACACTGATAACTGTATATTGGGATTCCCATGTGTCTATTTCTATAAATAACCACTGATTCATTATTCCCTTTGATCCACTGTGCCCCGGTTTCCCCTATATTTGCGTTAAGGCTACATTATTATGTTGTGTATAATGGATGTGTACTGCAGGATGCGTCCGCAGAGGAACAGCCCGATTTCGTGGACCAAGTGGAACATTCGGCATCAGTGAATCTGAGTACAGAAATGACTTGAGGTGCAATTGGATAATTGAGGTCGAAAGACACAAGGTGAACTAATTTAGGCCATTAACCATGGCCCTAAATGTGGGCCATGAATGTCTTTTAATGAATTCATTTATTCAAGGGGCTATGGTATAGAAAATCACACGTAAACATAGTTATGTTCATCATTTTGTCCATCCATTTAAAACATTTAAATCTCGTTGTGAATATTGTATACAGTTGTTTTTCTTGACTGAATTTACACATTGAATGGCAGATAATGTTGCGAACATTACATACAATTTGCGCAAGTCGAATATGGCTGCCATATATAAATCTCTCGGTGTATTTATGATCTCAGATCACATATCTTGTACGTACTTTGTGTTAAAAAATAAAGAATGGGGTTTGGGGCAAATGGATGCATTTGTAATATTTTTCAAATTGATTGGTGAATACTTAATTTGAATGAATTTAATATGGCCACCAAATGTAGATATGTTGCCATATTATTGCTCTCAGATAACCTATTTGAGAGAGTTAATGTTTGTTTTGTAGATCATTCGCATAAATCCAATATGGTCACCAAAAGGTAAATGTCAACTGGAGATTTTGGATATTGCCGCTGTTGGCCGCATCAATAAACTAGTTCATGACTCCCCTCTTGCAATGCCAAATCTCAAATAAATATCACTTGGAATATGGCTGTTGAATAGCGTTTCTTAACCTTGTTTGGCCGCGTCACAAATTTCACCCTTAGGACTTGCTTGGTGACCCATGCCTTAAAAGAGTTGACTTGATAAAAAAACTATTATAAAATAAATATTAAAACATAAATAGACATAATATAAATAACTTACTTATTAAAGTTGCTTACTGAGCATGTAGGAACAACAAGACATAACGGCGTTCATTGGTTTATCGACGTAAAAGGAGAATACCTCCTGCAAATTATTCTGAGGTGCCTGTTCTACCACTTTAGCAGCAGAACATACAATTTTTTTTCATTTAGCTGATAACATCTCGAGCTACCGGTTAAGTGTTTAAGTCTGCTGCGAGACCGATATATCACGCAATAGAAATGCAATACTCAGTTTAAAACCTTTTGTACAGCCTATCCAACATTTCATATGGAATATGTCACAAAATAAGTAAATATAGTTATATTTTTAAATTTTATGATATAGATATATAGTAAAATTTGATATATATACACACATATATACATATATAAATATATAGAACATGTGCTTTGTTACCATAGCTGGAGGGTGTCACCAAAAAGTGGTAAAACAAGTATGATTTTTCCAGCAGATGCCACAGAAATGTGGTTAAAGTCGTGTTCGCAATATTTTAGGCCTATGAACTACACCATGCTGGCTATAAGAAAACAAAATAAATGTTTGAGTTGGACAACATTTAATTTTTCGGAAAAACTTTTGCCCATATACTGCAGTCATACAAAATACTAAAAACGAACATACTATTAACCGTACGTATAACATTTAAACTTAGAACCACATACCTTTATTGATTGCGTGGTAGTTAAGTTGTATATATAATATTGACTTTCAGTAACACCACGTGAACATAAAAAGGACAACAACTGCCGACCTTTGTGTGCTGATTTGGTGGGTGAAGTAATGATGGCAAACAACCGACAGCAATTATTCGGCAAATTATGTTTGGACAATGGCAAGCCAATGATGGCAAGCCAATGACAAACGATCGTTGGTCCAATAATATTTTTTTCAACGGCAAGCCAATGATTGCAAACCAATGACAAACCATCATTGGCCTAATTATGGTTTCTGCAGCCATCATTAGTCCAATGAGATTTGCTACCTGGAAAAAAGTCCCCAGGAATCCTCCTTGAGCTAATCGCAGAATTTAATATGGCGTCCTAAATGCGGCAACTCGATAAACGTAATGTATTCTTCTAGAAATCTTTAGACATATAAGGCACATATGTATATATCTACAGTGGGAGTTTCAATAATTCTATATCCGTTGACATTTCACCTTCTCTGACATTCACATGCGCCATTTTAAAGATGGCGGTCGTTGTCAAGATCCCCCAGGTGAAACGAACTTGTAATTCGTTTTGGGTTCAGGGGTAGTGGAATTCAATAAAACAACTATACAAGGTACCGATTTCAAAATTTATTCATCCCACACCGAATAACAAAACTATTAGTATACCAAAATTGCTAGAGGAAGACTAGTCAGCCTCCTACACACTCTTATCGTATAGCGGGAATTCCAGGTAACATAAACAAGACATCCCTGTTCCCACCCATTCGTTTACGATGACGTCCTATCACACTCTCTAATATAAATAATAATAACAAGGCAAAGACCCTCTTCCGCTATCAACCCAGTGAAGGTATAAGAGCGCCGTTACATATCGTGGTCTCCATAAGTTACTCTTTCATCATATAATAAATATAACAGTACAATGTTCGGGTTCAACAATACCCTTGGTCGACACGGCAGTCAACCATATGTTCCTCCGACGGTTCTCAACGTTCGGGAGTCAAAGCATTTCCGACCGATAGAACTCCCTTCTTCATACATGATTTTAGCCTTTCCTCGGGTATCATCTAGGCATTGGCTGTTACACAATAGGCCCATCGTTCTCACGAACGAGCTTGAAGTCCGACCCGACACTACAATAAATATTAACTGCAATAATAAAATATATTCCTACTCGACGTATGTACTAAACATCCTTCAATAGGTTATTCCAACAACCCAAAACGTAATCATATTACCTGTATACCTACATATACATCTCTATGTTCAACGTATACATATCAGAACAAAATATTAAATATGTCTTCATAAAAAAATTCCATCACCACAATTAGTCTAACTCTTAACAACCTATACACCCGTGAAAATTATCCGTGACAACCATACGACAACCTACGTTCGATCACCGTTACTACATAATAACCTCAGAGCTGCGCGATGATTTGCGATCCCGTATAAACACCGCGACATCAATATCGTCGCTCTGACCCAGATTCGGTTATTCTCGACCACACCCTTTGACACATTTAATAATACCAAACCAGATAATCAAGACAATACTTATAATCTAACATTTACTCAGGTGTATACAGAACATGTATCTTTACATATATCCGATATTCTCTTCTAGACTATACATGAACGCAGTATCTCATCGTCTAAGCAACCGCTCGGTATGGCGTCGATGTATAGATTTGATAACCACATTGTGATAATTTCTCGTTACAGAGAAGACATGGTTACATCGTCCCGGCTGTGGATTACTCTGGACTGCTGTGTTCTCTCCTTGCCAAACCTCAGTTAATCAACCATATACTTGGTATCTGTCATGTGATCTCTGTTGATACGGCAGCATACCATTACAATAATTTCACCGCCCAATAGGTAATACAATAATTCAACATGTACATAAATCTTCATTATATTGACATTCCTATATGCAATAAAATAATCCCATCTAAATTTCCACCCGTACCACAGTTACTATACATATAAAGTTCCCTACCATTTCTATAATTATTACATGTTAGATTCAACTTTCCTACCTGTCTACCCTAACTATAATGTAAAGTTTCCTCAGTCCTTTGAAATCTGACCCTATGCTACCTCCCCAGTGCATTCACATTATTGCGTACGCACTAGCCAGCCGTCAATAGCAGTACAAGGTAACCCCAACTGTAGTCTTTCACATTCGCTACCAACCTATGTTAAGTACTAAACTCCACATCGTGACAGTCGTAAATACAAATGTCACCATATCTTAGTAAATCCGTCATGTAGAGCAATAATGTGTATGTGGGGGCATAGACTTGTGAACAACGATTTTAAGTATATTGCTTTTTGACCTCCGCCGACAGTTTTAAAAATGGCCCCCGTCAAAGCCTATTATTGCCGTATTTTAAGAACGGCGTAACCTTGAGCAACATAATTAAACAAAAATATAGTTTTGTAGGTACAGTGATTTCAAATATAGTACTTTTGAACTTCGCTCACATTCATATATCGGCCATGTTTTAAAGATGACACCCGTGCGCAGCACCACGCCGATGAGTTCTTCATGGCATTTCTACAGAAATTCCTTCGCTTTGGAGTACAGAGCGTCGACAAGTATATATGTGTGCTACATGGGAACATTTCAACTGCGTTACCAAAACTGTACCTGTTGGCTAGGTAGTGGAGCATGGGTGGTTTTCTGATGGTTGTTACCGGAAACACAGTTTCGGAATTCACATCATTCCTCCCTGTCCAAATTGGACTTCAGGTCTTCAGATTTGAGTTGCATGATGTACTATTGCTTTTTCCCCCAGAACTCTCACATGTTCTGTCTGAATGTTTGTCTGTATGTTGTCTATCCGCCCGCCTGTCTGTCTGTCTGTATGTCTAGCTGTCTGTCTATTCAACTATATTAGCATACATTCTTGGTGTAATGGCTGCTTCTATGACTGAATTAAATGAAATATTGTATTATTATTATTATCATCATTATTATTATATGTCAGAAGAAGGACTGGACTAGAAACCGAATATACGGATTTGCATCGTACTATCATACACGTTATGTTTACTGCCTAAAAAAAAGCAAGATGACTTATTTAATTAGCAGTTCATCACGAAGCAAGCAATTAGAAGCAATTAGTGAACGTACTACATTTTGCACGACATAGTATTTCTTATGAAGAAGTCAGACGCATTGATACTCGCAATGCTCAAGACCAACTAAGTCGGCAAAGAAAGGTATGATAATACCGCCTGGCATATATCTTAATTCCGTTGTTCATTATGTATCCAATAACATTGACTTTCAAAAAGAATCTTGCATGGTATGGATACCACACGTGCTTCTAATGTGGTAGTGTATCAAAGATCCGGAGATGCTCATGTGCCAGAGACTTCACCTCCTCCTGAAACCACATCCAAGAGAGACAGTTCTATTAAAGAAGATGTAGATCTCCACCAGCTGGTGCATATGTGTATGTATGACCCGCGCACATCCCATATTTAGGTCAATACAGTAGGGCGTGCAAAATTGATACGAGATGGAATTATTGCATCTGCAGAGGCTTTTGCATTAGAGTGTGGGTGGCTCTTATCTAGGATTATTTCGTCCGAGGACCAGCGGTTAACCTATTGGATTGGATGGAATGCACTGATTTTTGAAACACAATTTCCGCCGATAACTACTGATGTGAATGTTGGCGAAAGTCAATAGTAATATATCTGAAATCGTCACTCCTGAAAAACTCAATTTTGATATCAACCACGTGGCTCTAGTATACATCATTCTTAAGATACGTAAATGATATGAGTTGACGGACGCCATCTTTAAAAATGGCGGATGTGAGTATCAGAGATGGTGAAATATCATCGGATATAGAATGGTTGAAAACCCCACCCACCCTACATATGTACGTACGTGCCACATATTAAGAAGGATACAGTAGGTTTATTGACTTGTCGCAGTTTCGGATGCCATCTTGAAATTTGCGGTTAGCTCAAGGAGGATTCCTGGGGATTTGTACTATGTTACGTCAGACGCCTCAAGGATCGGTGATGCAAAATTAGCTTATTATTATTATTATCGACGGTTTCCATGATATTTTGGCGTAAAACTCTGCATTACGAAACGTCGTAACAAAAAGCCACAATAAGTTGATTAGGTAATAAATGTTACCCAAACATATATTCTCAAACAATATTGTTTTACGTTGATATTTGGCGACCCTTAAAACATATGATGGTTGATAATCATATATTGATATGGTTGAAATAAAATTTGACATGTTTAAGCTCTTTGCAATGAAAATGTGGATGCAGCCTCCGAAACTAACTTCGAATTTGTTTTGCATAAATGGAGAAAACAATCAATATGGCCACGTGGGCACACCACTTCAAGAACGCCGTCATGGTTTTATTTTTCCTTAGGGTTTACAGAAGCTACTATAGCAGACGGGACGTTATATAATAATGCAGTTTGACACATGTATAATAGTTACTCTAAGCCATCAATGCCTTTTACAGATAGTGCAGCTACATTTCCTCAGCTTCGATCTCGACACGGACACACACTCGGAGTATGGAAATGTAAAAATCTACGACAGCTGCAGCTGGGGTGAAGGTTATTGTTTCTACGTCAACAGACGCGAATGGATTCGCTTACTGCATACCTTCACTGGAAGTGGCCTCCCCGGAGACGTTTCAAGTAGCAGCAACACAATGGGAATACAGTTCACGGCAAGCCGCAGTGATAACAGCCATGGTCATTTCAGTATCTACTACTCAACGTTCATCCCAGTTGATGGTATGTATGTATGTATGTATGTATGTATGTATGTATGTATGTATGTATGTATGTATGTATGTATGTATGTATGAATGTATGTATGTATGTATGCATGTATGTATGTACGTATGTAATATAGCATACTTTAATAGTCATGGTAATCACTCGTTTTGCAATGAATTATTTTATTATTATTATTTCAGTTGCATAGGCAATTGCTATAAGTCATATGTGCTGACAAAGTATTTCCAAAGATTACATAACATTTTAAATGGTGTGCGGCGAGCGATGTTGGGCGACGTACGATTTCACTATTAAAAATTTTAGCACGTGTTGTATTATGTTAAATGGAATGAAGCCAATAATAATAATAATAATAATAAGAAGAAGATAACTTCTATTTGCGCCTAAATCCTTGGAAACCAACCTCAGAGGCGCATCAAAACAAAAGGATTGGTCAATCTCAAAATCCATAAGTAGTTTCCAGTTATCAACGGATGGGTCAAGGCGCTAGGGAGCTACAGTGGATAAGCAATGTTGTAAAGATACGTTTTTAAATGACGACGGAATTACTATTTTCAACTGATCTAACATTAAGAGGGAGCATATTCCAAAAAGCCCTAGTTCCAATGTTAGTGTTGACTCGAGGAACAAAATGTAGTTCAGAAATAGATGATCGAAGCTGGAGAGGTTTTCTTACAGGAATAAACAATGAATGCAAATAAGATGGTTGCTTATTCGACAGTGCCTGGTTTGTAATGGTACAGATCTTAAATATTATGCGATATCGTACAGGAAACCAATGCAAATACTTCAAAAGTGGTACAGAGCGAGAAAAACGAGGAGATCTTGTAACTACTGTTGCTAGAAAATTTTGGACACGCTGAAGTTTTGTGATATCCTTGCCAGCTATATGGTAAAGGAGGGAATTGCAATAGTCAAGTCTGCTGCTAACAATCGCTGTTGCAATAGTCTTAGCAACAGGAAATGACATATACCGGCGAATACGGCGAAGATCACGAATATGATAAAAACAGCAGCGTCATGTTTGAGATATGTGTTGTCTGAAATTGAAGTTACTATCAAAGATAACTCTTACATTCCGCACCGAGGTTGTTGGCGTGATCTACTGATTCAAAATACGCGTAGGGAAAAAAACATCCAGTTTACTACGCTGTATTGGAGTACCAATAATGATCAATTCAGTTTAATTTGCATTTAATTTCAACTTGTTGTCAGTCATCCAGTGGAAGATATCTTGAAGGCAATCACTAAGTTGGTTAAGGGAGCAATTTGTATCCGGGGTAGCCAATGAAATGTAGATCTGAGTATCATCAGCATAAAGATGATGATCCAAGTTATGTCTTTGTATAACAGAGCTTAGTGGCGTGGTGTAAATAGTAAAAAGCAAAGGCCCAAGAACAGAACCCTGGGGAACACCAAATAAAGCCGGCAGTGCGTAATCTATGTTAACTGTTATTGCCTATGTATCTGAACTGATTGGTCACAATAACGAAACTTCTGGTAAAGCCCTCAAAGACACATTAATAAATAAAAGTAATAGTAATTTGCTTCACTAGGACACCATTCCGCAAACCGTGGTCCGCGAGTCAAATTTGGTTCGCGGACTCTTTACATCTTGCTCGCGAGAACCCCGCTAAGATTCGAAAACTGTCAAGATTAGTACAAATCGTAATGTTACATATTATACAAGAGTGTTCGTTGGCGGAGCCAGAGAGCGACTGTAGGGCGATATATGTGTGACGATTGTGAGATGGAGAACGAGAACGCAATTATTCAGATGTATCACGCAGAACAATGAAAGAGCAACAACTAGAAATAAATAATTGTATAGATGGTGTGATAAATGTGCGGCAACCATCCAACCAATGGGAAAACATTCCAACGATGATGGCAAGTTTGTTGCCAAACGTTACAGAGGTATCGTATGTGTTACCACAGTAACACATAATATACGTGAGTTTTTAATAATAATAATGGTTTATTACAGAAACTATGATACATTCCAATTAATTACATACATAGATTGCCATGGTTTCTGTAATGAGGGTATAAAGCCACGAGTGGCTGATTAGCCCTCACAATACATGTGATGCATAGGTAAATTCCATGGTGCAAGATAACAATTTGTGTGATTGAAGAAAGAAGAAAAACAGCAACATGAATCACAGCAGTACTATTTTCATGAATACATGCAACAAAGAATGTTATTTATATAAGTCATTAATATTATTTACTAGCAAAAAATTTCTTGAGTTGACGTTTAAACGTTGCTAATGCATAATTACAATTACAAACCACTGTTATTGCTGTATAGTTCCATAATTTAACACCTCGATATCTAAAGGTTTCATATAATACATTACTTTTTGAAATCTGCACATGTAGTAATTCTGCACTGCGTGTTCTATGTTCCTGTAGTTCGTTATTTGTAATGAACATCGTTGTCATAAACGACGGAAACACATTCTAAACAATTTTGTACATAAACAGCACAACCGTGTATTCGTAGATTTATTATTGGTAAAATTACCAATCATACACGGTTGTGCATACTTTTGCAAGTTGAATAGAGAACTAAGGTGTTTCTTATATGCTTCTCCCCACACTTCGATACAATAGGTTAGATATGGATATAAAAATGTATAGTATAATGTTACAGGGGATGGTCTATTCAAGGTTTTTCTAGCTTTACTTATAATTCCAACAGCTTTGGCTATTTTATATTTTATATACTGTATATGAAAAGACCAGGAGCTCTTCCTCTAATGCCATAATGTTCTAGTTTTTTTAGTAATATTTTATGGTCAACTGTATCGAAAACTTTACTGAAGTCAAGAAAAACTCCTAGTACGTAGTCACCATTATTTATAGCTGTGGAAATGTTATCTACTAGTTGCACAACGGCCATGTTTGCAGAATTTACAAACTGGTAAACATATAAGATGTTATGTTTCTTGATGAAATATGTTAATCTGTTGTGCATTATTTTTTCTAGAACTTTAGAGAAAACTGGCAAAATCGATATTGGACGGTAATTGTTTACGAGTGTCTTGTCACCACCTTTGTATATCGGGATCACTTTTGCTCTTTTCATGTCGTCTGGAAAAATACCTTTCGTTACCGATAAGTTAATAACATGTGTTAAAGGAAGTAGGAAAGTATGATATGTTAATTTAACAATATGTAGAGTTATTAAGTCCCAACCAGGACAGGATATTTTTAGATCTTTGATTATAGTTTCTACTTCATTCAGTTCAACTGGGGAGATAAATATTGTATGGAAGATTCGATGCTTAATATATATTGACGGGTCAATAACATGTTTGGTAATCTTTTCAACCAACGATGGTCCAACCTTAACATAATAGTTATTAAAGTAATTGGCAATTACTTTTTTAATCGATTATTAATTGATTATTAATAATTATCTTCCGAGATTGGGGAAGTTTTTTTTATTGATTATTTGCTTAATAAGTTGCCATGACTTGAAATTTGATTGATTTAGCTATAACCCTTTATTGAATGAATTATTTCAACTTTTCCAAATAACAAAATTCTTCACCACCTATGTTATGATGTTGTATCCAACAGACCATATACAGAACAAATATATGAAATAAATATTAATATACACTATGGCAGCACTGATTTTGTTTTGATTATAGTTTTAAAAAAATGGCAATAGACCAAGCAAAAAGTATAAAACTATTACGTTGCCTCAGGGCACCAAGGTCCAATAAATGTTTTAATACCTGTTGATCGTGATTTCTTTCTGTTCTTCTTAAATTGAGTTAAGCTTATTGCGATATTCTTTATAGTTAGTTTCATTGGTAAGGGTAGGTTCTTTTTGTAGTAGGCGAATAATTTGTTTTTAAATTAATGGAGGTCTTCAGCCCATGTGATAACCATGATTTCCTATTACTGTATTTTTGTTTAATCTTTACTTCAGGAAAGCAGTTAAGATAATGCTTACTGTGAATAGAAAGGAACATATGCATTATTTGGGTCATCAAACTCAGACGTAACAAGAGACCAGTCAGCGTTAGTTAGACTTTTTGTAAACTTTGCTATGTTCTGATCGATATGAAGCCTTTTAGTAATGTATTTTGTGTTTACATAAGTTGAACAACTATTGTTATGGACATAGAAGACAGGAAAATTATCATATATATCTGTATATAGTATACCACAACAGGTTTCTGTGCTATTTATAGTTAGGTTATTAGTAAAAATGTTGTCACTAAGTGTGGCAGAAGTAGCAGTTACTCTAGTTGGCTTGCTAATGATAGGAATATATGACATGGTATACATACATTCAAGACATTCTCAGCTAGGTACACGTTTATTCACATTTAGCTGACTGATATTGAAGTCATCCATGATAGAACACAGGGAATTCTCGTTATGGATATTTTTAAGATAGCATGCAAGATTGATATGAATACATTATGTCTTTGTCTGGCGGCCTGTACACAACTCCTATAATAGCGTTCCTTTTATATGTAAATGTACCTTTGTCCAACTCAATAAACACATACTCTATATCTTCATTACTTTTGTCTAAATCGTTTCTTCGTTTGTAGAGAAGCGAATCTTTTATGCAGACCGCCACGTCACCACCTTTTTATTGTTTCTATAATTATTTACCATATGGTAACCTGCGATATTATAAGTATCAACATTGCTTTCCTGAAGCCACTTTTCATAGAATCCAGTTATTGAAAAAGAGTGATTGAGATTAGCAAAGTAATTTTTTCAAATTGTTGGTGGTGGCGAGGCAGACTTTTGATATTGACATGAACAACAGAGAATGTGGTATATGTTATACCAAGTTGTATGCATTACGTATTAAAGGTATCTTCTGTATGGTAATTACAATTATTCATGTTTTGAGTGAATTAACAATAGTAATTTGTATCAGGATCAGAGTTAAATAGGATGTATGTATTTGACTCACTGTTAATTTAAAACGGTATGAAAGCTTTCTTTTCTAGTTCTTGGAATGAGAAGGAACTATTAACATGCAGAAAAGACATCCGTAAATTCACTGTCATTGTCGAGATAATTGTAATACAGTGGAGCAACTATGCACTCTCTTTTTACATATTTGGCAAAACCCTTTACCGCTATCCATTATCGATCGGTGTAAACATATGTTCTCAGTTGAAATATACACCATTATTGTACTGTAAATGGCAATACGTGAACCTTCACGTCTTCATGTACAAACTCGCAACAAAGTGATAGTTGTAAATCCTTAATAAGTAAATTATGCCCTGTTAAAAAATATATCTGATGTATTTCACAACGAGTGCGTTTTAAAATTAAACCATACATGTCCCTTTTGGTGGCAAACTATAATGTGACGTCATCTAATTATAATCGAGCTTGCGTGTGTATGCGGGTAGGTTACCGTTTTCCTTTAGACAGCTTGAACCTCGAGCGCCAAACTTTCAGGGATTAATTTACGACCCCTAGAATAGGACGTAAGGCCAATGTCTTAACAAAATACCCTGAAATTGGTCATTTGTTCTCAACGTCAGTCTTACTCTTCTTTTTATACAATGGAACAACCCTGACCATCTTCAAGTCATCGGGGATATTTCCAGTAGTTGTAGATAAGTATACAATGTGAGTAAGAAGTTTTGCTCTGACAGAAGAACCATCTTTGACAAATCTAGCCGGGAGTTCATCTAAACCTGTTGCCTTACTAGCGCTTATGCTGTTTAATATATTGGACACTTGTTCTACAGCTACACTGACCAAACATAGTATCTGAAACATTTTGTTTATGATAAAAGTCACCAACGTGATCTTGACCAAATCGACCAGAACTTGATGGCAGCTTCTCAACGAGCGATGAAGCAATAAAGTAAAATGATCTTTAAAATATTCCGCGACCTTCCGTTTATCAAAGCATACTTTAGTTTCAATGTTCAGACTAATACGTTTACGTTTTGGTTTTATATTTTGACGACGAGCCAGCCTCTTTCAGAATTTGCCAGAGCTTTTTTGGTCGATTTTGATTTTGAATTACAGCATATAGGGCCTACATGATACTGAGATTTAGCTTTTTCTTTTTTATATTTGACTTGATTTCTGTGGTAAACAAACAGCTTGTAGTCCGAATGATTATCACTAATATAACGAAACATGGTAAAATAAGATAAAATAGACAAATGGTAAAAAAGATACTAAAATCGTACATTGATCTCTCAGTTGAAATATACGCCATCATTGAACTGTAAATGGCAATACGTGAACCTTCACGTCTGCATGTCCAAACTCGCAACAAAGTGATAGTTGTTTAAACAAAATCTATCTGATGTACTTCACAACGAGTGTGCTTTAAAATTAAACCATACATGTCCCTTGTGATAGCAAACTATAATGTGACGTAATCTAATTATAATCGAGCTTGCTTGTGTATGCGGGTAGGTTAACGTTTTCCTCTTAGACATCAAGAAACCTCGAGCGCCAAACTTTCAGGGATTCATTTACGACCCCTAGAATAGGAAGTAGGGCCACTGTCTTAACAAAACCCCATACATGTCAATAGTCTCACCTTTCAGAGGGTAAATCAGTTACACGGAACACAAAACGTAATGTGCGCGTAATACATAAAAAGTGGTCTAACAATCGCACGAACCACGCGCGCGCGGCAAACACGTCGGATAATATAAACGGCCCCTGCTTCGTAGACTTGGCAATATGGAGTAGTCGCAGGCACAATCATGCTTATGTCAGTGTACTCTCACGCTAATAGCATAGCAAAACGAATATTATTTGACAATTCTAGACATTCTCGACTAGGGCCTATCGATATGAACTTCACATTCTCTTTGATCTTCGTTATTTTGAACAAACTAAGAGAGTAGTATGTTGCGTTGAAATCAAGTTACGTTGGATTTGGATTGGAGCCAGGGCAATGACGTCATTTCCAGTGCACAAAGGTCATTTTCGGTGCACAAAGGTCAAATGTCATTTCCGGTGTATAAAGTTCAACTCACAATGTCAAAGACAAAAATCAAAGGTAAGGGCAAAGGTCAAGCAGCGCCCCTGGCAAATAGGTGGTGAACTACGTAACTAGGTCATTAAGCGCCCCTTGCGGAAAAACGGTTAAAACCGTACTGCTTAAATTCGTGCCTCTTTTTTTCTACTATAAAATAGGTCAAAGACGTCAATAAATAGTTCAAAAGATCAATATCAAGGGTTAGGGTCAAATGGTTCCCCTGGGAATTGGTGTTTAACAAAATAAGTAAGTCAAGTAGCAGCCCCTGGCGGAAAGTGTGTGAAAGACTTACATTCGTGTGCTTTAGTGATGAACGACAAAAATAAGTCAATCATATCGTTAAATAGGTCAATTTCTCATTTTCCCATTAACACACAGGTTTACCATAAGTCTTCACATACTGAAGACCGACATGATTTGAACATGCCAGACACGAAACTTGGACATCTTTATGAACTCTACTTCCGGTTATTCCATGGCTTGATGATATATTCAAAGCACTAAAGTCGCAAAGACGTAAAGCTGAATTGATCTGGAGACAGGATAAAACCAAGCACACTATGTTGTCATTCTATCGTGCTAGGAACACATACGTCGACGCACTGAACAACAAACGAACCGAATATCTCTCTCACTAAAGCTTGAAAGCTAAGGGTGATTCAAAGAAATTATTTGTGTGTGATCAGAAGCAGAGTACCCAATTACCTCAGCATGATTCTGTGCAACAAACTTTTCAACGAATTTGGCAAATTTTCTAATGAAAAGTAGATGCTATTCGAACGGACGTTACCGAACCACCCATTAGAGAAGGTGTGTGTGTGATAATTTAGATACATTTGCTGTGGTCTCCCAAGATGATGTGCGTACAGTCATTTGCAAAAGTTTAAGACCAGGCACGATTTTAAAGTATTTTATGGTATGGCATCAGATTGCATCAGATAATGTCTGGATTGCATCATCCTATTTGGGCCTTGAAGCAATACGCCTGGTCAGTACTTCCAGGTCATTTGTTCGCTGCTGTCAGTATTGATTAGATGTTTTCAGTTTTGTCTTCATCCCTGAAATGGGCAAAAAGTCGTCTTTGACAGAGGTTCTAAGGGCACAAATAGTGACTCTACATGGAGAAGGATATACGGAAAGAGACATTAGTGCTAAATTACGTTATTCCAAGACTGCCGTGCACAACGCCATCGTCAAATTCAATACTGATGGCACTTTTCGTGACAGTAAAAGGAGTGGTCGTCCTCGGAAAACTACGTCCAAGGATGACCACGCAATGAGACGCATCGTGATGTGCTCGCCAATGAGCTCATGCAAGAAAATTCGGGCTGCTTTATGCTTAAAAGGTACGGAAATAAGTCTCAGTACTGTTTCGAGACGTCTCAGCAAGGAATTTGGGCTCAAGTCCCGCAAGCCGACCCGGAAGCCACGCCTGACACCTGTGATGAAAAAAAGAGACTGGACTTTGTCAGACGACATCGCCACTGGACACTCGCGCAGTGGAAGAAAGTGTTGTTCTCAAATGAATCGACCATGCAGCAGTTTATACCTCGCAAGAGGCACGTTAGGCGGCCAGTAGGTAAGCGATTTGATGAGAAATATACAGCAGCCACAATGAAACACCCGCCAAGTCAGATGATTTGGGGTGCCACGTCATGTTTTTGCCCTTCTGGTCTGTATTTTATTCTACCTAACACCACTATGAATGGTACTCCGCAACAACTGGCAAAATGCACCAACACGTCCATTAACATCAGGGGCAATGAGGTACATGCTTTGAATTGTGTGCGAAATTTGGGCACTTATTTTGATAAGCACATGTCTATGGAACAACACATCAAGTCCAAATGTTGGGAAGCTTATGCACAACTATATAACATTTTGGAAATTAGAAAATATCGATAAACAGAGTGCAGAGAAACTGACACATGCTCTGGTCCACAGCAATATATTGATTACTGTAATGCCTTCCTGATCGGCTTACCAATTATACATAAATTACAAATGATCCAAAACACTGCAGCAAGAGTTTTGTGCAGAATTGGCAAATATGACCATATCACTGCAACATTCAAATCATTTCATTGGTTGCCGGTTGCATATCGCATTAAATATAAGATATGTTTACTGACATTTAATTCACTTCATGGCCATGGACCAGAATATATGTCGGAAATGCTGACTCCTAGAAGCGTCCATTATGGACTCAGATCGCAGGAGGATCTAACACTTGCTATACCTGGGACAACGAGTGACATTCTGGGAGTTCGAGCTTCCAAAGTTGCTATACCAAAATTATGGAACTCCCTACTCAAAGAAGTGCGCAGCTGTAACAATGTTGGTGTTTTTAAGAGCAAACTGAAGACTCACAATTTTAACATGGCGTACAATTAACTTTTTAACTTTATTATTTGAAATAGTTTTAACATTGTGTATAATTATTTCAAATATGTTTAATGTTTCTATATAACTTATTAATTTTAGTCATGTAAATAGTTTTACCTTTTTATTTATTTATTATTATTATTCATATTTTATTGTGTGTACTACGTCGGATATTTGTACTGTTTTTACTTACTAGAGCACTGCGGAATATCGTTGTATAAATATGGTGCTATATAAATCATTAAATATGTACAATAAACATTTACTTTCCTATCATAGTATAGCGCTTTAATATTATAACTCTTACTATTGTAGAAATATACCAGTAATTCAGTGAAAATGGCGGGAATTCGTTGAAAAGGCTAAAATTCGGTAAAAATAGCGGGAAATCCGTTTTAAAGTAACGTGGAGACATGCGCAAACATTTCTACTATGCAAGTCTGAATTTGTCTGCGACGTATAACATTATTGTAACTACACCTCGTCGTGTGTTTTCTTCATGTGACGTAAGTGCTATTAATAGTACCTCGTGTCTCGAAACTGGTTCAACTAGTATAGTACTGCGTGTCTCGAAACTGGGCCAACTAGAATACATGTAGTTTCGTGCACAACCTGTAGTCTTTCCATACTGAAGATCGAACAGCATTGAAAGCTGCCACACACGACACTGGGACATATTTATCAACAAAAGTAAGATCCCCTATATCTTAACATGTATCAATGCTATAGTCTTGACATACGACACTTGCACTTACCTCAGTTGGTCGCCTGTTTAACATGTATCAAAAGGTAGACAAAAAACATAAATTTAATACCACGACAGTACTATGGCTAACGGTTTTCGGAAAACACCTAAGTACTATACACCTGCGGCCATCTGCGATAGTGACGAAGATCATCTGTCTGTCAACCGACCAGTCCTACCGTCAACCCTCTACACACCGTTACCGGAACCCCAACCTGAACCGGAGGTCGCAGTGAAACCGAAATGCATTTAATTTTCTGGGGCCGACTCTCCCTTGTCAAACTTTTACCCATGCCGGGTCAAAGCATTCGGTCGGGTCTTCAATTCGGTCGAGCGCGCCTATCAATACAGGAAGGCATTGTACCACGGCGACATCGAAAGCGCAGAGTGCATAAAACAGCAAAACACGCGCACTTCGCAAAACGGAAAAGCAAACAGATTGGCGGACGAGGTCTGGTTGGAACGATGTCCGTGTTCACTGGATGTGGCATTTGCTGTTCGCAAAATTCAAGGCATCAACGATTTGAGAGCCGTATTGTTGGCAACCGAAAATGCTGAACTGGTGGAGCATGTACCATCGAAAGAAGACTTTTGGGGACTTGGACGTGGCTACAAAAACGGTCGAAACACTCTCGGAAAACATTTGTGCGCGGTGCGCGATAACTAATTGTAGACACTACAACTCTTCGTGATGTATTTGCACCGATGCTAATAGCCTTCAGTATCCGCCCTGACCGTCTCCATCTTTCCGTTTGTGTCTTTATACCACAGACCACCCTCGAGCTGGGTCTTCTTGGCGTCCGCGCCGTAGCTCTAAAACGTGTCGATGTAGGCCCGGTACGGGTACATGTTGGACGAGGGGTCACGAGGGTCCTGTTCATCGACACGTCAACTTGACTGAACAGAGAGTGCAAAAAGTTGTTGACAGGTCCAACGGGTCTAGCATCGTCGAGGTCCGTGCTGTCCGCTTTCACCACTTTAGCTCGCACGTACAGTCTATCGCTCGAAGCATGAACACGTGAACGTCGAAAATTCTTGCCGGCTCAGTACAGTACCGAGGTAATTTCATAAACATTTAGCTGAACAACACTATAGACGTGTAAAACTTTCTTACTTTAACGCGTATGTGTCGTAAATTCGTGCCAGTGTAGTGGATTATTAGCGTATGAACGCATGAACGTCGTAAGTTCTTGCCGGCTTAGTACATTACCGATGTAACACCACCACATTTTAACCTTTCACCACGGTAGACTTGTAACATATTTACTTACAACGCCCCCATCCCCACCAAATTTTAGCTTTTCTGGACGGTAGACTTGTACAACTTTCTTACTACAACGCGTATATGTCGTAAATTCGTGCCAGTATAGTGGATTTTTAGCGTATGAATAGATGAATGTTGTAAATTCTTGCCAGCTTAGTACATTACCGAGGTTAACACCCCAAAATGTTAACCTTTCATCACGGTAGACTTGTACCATATTTACTTGCAACGCCCCCATCCTCACCACAGGTTAGCCTTTCAGAACGATAGACTTGTACACGGTTCTTACCTTAACGCGTATGTATTATAAATTCGTGTCAATGTGGCGAATTTTTAGCGTATGAACGCGTGAACGTCGAAAATTAGCGGGTGTCTATAAACTGTTTAGTCTTACCCATCATTCATGTCATAGTTTCGCCTATTGACTTACCAAGAAGCGCCACCTAGTAACCTTACATGTCACTTTTGGGTGTATTGCGTCATCTTGCAGAAAACATATGTACATGAATTCGCCATCTTTCCAGCGACACACATCCGGAATTAAACGTCCTTATTTACAAACACTACATGTGGTCACGTCATTCACGTGGTTTAGGGAATTTCCTACGCGAAATGTCGCGACCATCTGTGTGCGACCATGAGTGATAGGTGACCCCCGACGCCTACCAACGGACACCGATGTAACTAGTTAGAGTAATACCATCTACCGTCTTTTCGGATATCCATTCGTTGACGCACTTCCGGGAACCGAAGCAGAGGCGGAAAACCACACGTCACTATCTCTAGCGGTTGGCATTCTCCGGTGCATTATCGAAAAATAAACCCGGGTAAACGACGAGAGTAACTACGAATCTCTTCAGTCCGCCGAATACCCAACTTCTCAGGTGGACCGTCAGTGTGGGGTACCACTCGATCTATCGAGTTGCGGTCTTCGATGCCGTGGTCGCGCCGACACAAGGCGTCCGGCGCGTTTCATAGTTTGACTGATTGCAGTGATATTAGAGAGTGTCTGCAAGCATACCGATCTCGATTCCCTTCCCTATCCCTAACGCGCTGTGTATACTACGCCATTGCTTTTTGTATTTATGCGATCGGTTATATGTCGATCGGATAGGTAAATACGTAACCGGCAGGGGTGATCGGTAAGCGCATTCCCTATCCATTTTACGTTCAAATTATGGATGAATCAAAGTAAACAATATGACAGCATTGTACATACAACTGTTTTTGACTGATTAGCCGCCTCATTTTAATTGCTGTTGTGTTTAATGCATCACAAAAAAGATTTGTGCAAATAAACTGTTAGCAAAGTATTCTTGGGTGAAGTACTTACGATTATAGACAGGCAAATCCAAATCTCGTAAAAGGCGCCTGCGTTAAAAACCGTGCATCCTATCTTTGCTGTGATGTGCTTTTGTACATAATTCCAAAATGATTTAGATGCATTATGGTCTGTCCATTTGAGCATTCGATTAGGACCACATATTCAGCTGAAAAGGGCATAAATGTACGATACGTTGGCGCGTGAAAGCAGACACTCCTGATGGTTACGACAATCGACACCGATCGCGCAGCGCGTTAGGGATAAGGAAGGGAATCGAGATCGGTATTCTTGCAGACACTCTCTAAACAATTTCTGCATTCAGACGCAACGTTTGTGCTCCCCACAAGGACTTGTTGCACCATACAGCTTCATTGATGCACCGTGATGACGCAAAGTCGCGTGTTGCAACTTCAGCAGTGGCAGCAGCAACAACAACAAAAGTGATAGCGGTAGCAGCAGCAGCAGCAGCAGCAGTAGCAGCAGCAGCAGCAGCAGCAGCAGCAGCAGCAGCAGCAGCAACAACAACAACCGAAAACGACGATGTGTTTGACATTCGTGGTGTCAGGACAAACATACATCGACACAACACTAGTATTAATCTGATACGTGTTAACCAGGCAATGCTCAACGACAGCGGAGTGAAATCTATCATGACCAGTGATGTGACTTGTGTGCTGCTCAACGCGCGATCTGTGTGTAACAATATGTTTGGTCATAAAGCCGATTAATGTTTTCGACCGAAACATGGTTCAAACCAAAGAGGTTAAGCTACATTGGGGAATGTTCATCGAAACGTGGAGGTGGTGTCGGATTGTTATACGGTATACAAATTCCGTAAGACTTCACGCAAACAATATGACACATTTGAACATTTATATGTTAAATCAACAAAGACATCGATACATGTACGTGGTGTTATCATCTATCGCCCACCGACCACCTCTATCCAGCCGTTCCTTGATGAGTTCGAAGCATACATAAATGAAATTGTAGTTACAAGACAAGACATTCTAATTGCCAGAGACTTCAGTGTCCACTGCGAAGTGAATAGTGCGCCTGGTATAAAGGTGTTGAATGACATTTTAGTGGAAAATAACTTAAAACAACATGTCACTGAATCCACGCATATGAGGGGACACATGTTGGACATAGTGATAACACGTTCATCCAGTTCAGTAGTGTCGTCAACTAGAGCGTACCCAAGCAGCATATATGATCACTATAGTGTCGTTTTCCTTCTATTGTCTACTAAACCAGTGCCTGCTCGTGTCGTGAAGCAGCTGCGTGATTTTCGCGGACTTGATCGGGTTCGCCTTGAAACTGATCTTTCTTTGCAACATGCATCAGTTGATATTGAACCAGATGTGAATAAAATGGTTTACCAGTACGAGCATGCGGTCGGATCAACAATTAACCTGCACGTCTAGAATGAAAGCTTGCTAACGCAAGGAGCTCTGGTATAATGACGACATTCATCAAGCCAGGGCATTGAAACGTGCAAACAAGAAGAGATGGAGAACAACGAAGCTCGAGGTGCATCACAAGAATGTTGTTGAGCAAAACGAGCTAAGCGTGCTCACCATGAGTCAATATTGCCATCATGTGACTAGCGAACATGTTTTAGTTTAGTTAACGCCCTGCTAAAGCCACCGGGTATGATCCTTCTACAATCAGCTAACACTGAAACACTGTACAATGACTTCGCTACCTACTTTGCTGAGAAAACACAAGGAATTAGAATGCAGATCCACGAAAAGTTGATTAATGACGAAGAATAGTCTGGTTACGTCATCGATGCTGGCAGCCAACGTGTGTAAATTGAACTCTGTCGACTGCTACTTACCTACCAGCAAAAATAGATAAGCGAGCGAAAAATGAACAAATTAGAACACGTCCAAAACATGAAATTCTACGGTCGCTAGCACCCTCACGGCTCGTCCTGTCCCGACGATCTTGGTATCATTTGAAAGGATGTACTTTTGCTATTCTAGCGTCATCTAGATTTTTCACGGTAACCGTTTAAAGAACACCGATAAACGGACCTACAATCACGCCGTTTTCGGTGTTCTGTACGGTTCCGAACTATGTTGGCGGCGCATACTCAGTGCACTAATCTTCCGATTGCGGCGCTGTTTTCCTCATTTGCATAGGTTCTGACATGCGCACTTCACCATTTCTTGATTTCATGTTATAAGCTCCACCCACTTTTAAACCGCGGCGAAATTGATGTGCTTTGATCGCAGCGAAACCGATATATCTCTACGTCAGCGTGACGTCGCAATAACGTACGCCACCCAACGAGTCTAAATTCGTTGCGTTGGTTGGTTGATATACGTGATTGTGACGTCACGCCTACTTCGCGTATGTCATTTTAGCAGCCGTTTGAAAGTGGGTGGAGCTTATACCATGAAATCAGATAGTGGTGCCTCAATCGGTAGTTTGGTGAACTGTGTCAACGAAACAACATCGTTCGCAGTGTCTAAGACATCGGAACGGGCCCGGTTGTAGGTCCGTTTTTAGTTAATTTTAGGAATGATTATCAGGAAACCATTTATATGTTTGAATAGGAGAAAGCTTAAACTTTCAAACGACATCAATATTGTTGGGATCCGACGAACCGTATTGTTACTAGCAGTCGTTCATAAGGCGTTTTTAGAACGTGTTTGACAGTTGTTCATTTTTCGCTCGCTTATCTATTTTTGGTGGAGCTTATACCATGAAATCAGATAGTGGTCCCTCAATCGATAGATTGGTGAACTGTGTCGACGAAACAACATCGTTCGCAGTGTCTAAGACACCGGAACGGGCCCGGTTTTAGGTCCGTTTTATGTTAATGTTAGGAATGATTATCAGGAAACCATTTATATGTTTGAATAGGAGAAAGCTTAAACTTTCAAACGACATAAATATTGTTGGGATCCGACGAACCGAAATGGTACTAGCAGTCGTTCAAACGGCGTTTTTGGAACGTGTTTGACAGTTGTTCATTTTTCGCTCGCTTATCTATTCTTGCTACCAGTGAAGATGAAATGAAGAACATCATCAGACTATGTCCCTCAAAGACATGCAGTCTGGATTCTTGCCCCACTGATCTTCTGAAGAAAACACTACGTATCCACATTCCTTATCTCGTGGCAATAGTGAACAATAGCTTTAAGCAAGGACTATTTCCGATCACTTTGAGAACAACAATTGTAAAACCATTTCTAAAAACCGACACTCTCGACAGAGACCTACTGAAAAACTACAGACCGGTCTCCAACATAGCATTCATCGACAAAGTCCTAAAGAATGGTGCAGTTCGTCGTCTGATTTATCATCTCACTGTGAACGGGCTGCATGAAGAATACCAATCAGCATATAAGATGCTTCACAGTACAGAGACTACCCTATTGCGTGTCCAGCATGATATTGCTGGTGCGCTTGACAAGAATCGTGCAATGCCGTTTGTCATGCTGGAATTATCAGCCGCATTTGACACGGTTGTCCATAAACACTTGCTGACACTACTGCATGACGAGTACGGTGTGCGCGAAACGGCATTATCATGGTTCCGGATGTACTTGGGAGACCGCACCTATCGTGTCCAGATTGACGCAATAACATCTGAGTCTATTCCGCTACAGAGTGGTGTGCCACCGAACTGGGTCCTTGGGCCAGTTATCTTCACCCTATACACCACACCAATGCAGCGCGTATTAAAAAATATGAAATAAAGTACCATAAATATGCTGATGATATTCAACTATATGCGTCGTACAATACAGCTATACCAGGCGACCAAGCGGAAAATGTGAGGCGCTACCTTACGCCGCGAATGTTGTGGTCAACGCACTGGTCACCTCTCGCTTGGACTATTGCAACGCACTCTTGCACAACTTACCGTTATCCCAGACATCTCGGTTGCAGCGAGTCCAGAACAATGCAGCCAGACTAGTAACACGCACCAGCAGACATGACCACATAACGCCAGTGTAAAAGGAACTGCATTGGCTGCCGGTTGCCAGTTGAATTGTGTTCAAGGTGTTGGTGGTGACTTACACGTGTATTCATAGTTTACCGCTGTCTTATCTGGCAGAACTTGTTCAGCCACGAGAGCGTGATGGACGCCTACGCCAGGACCATGCGCCAACACTGCACCAAGGCATCACGAAGAAATGCATCGGCGACTCGGCATTTGGCGCAGCAGCATCGCGACTGTGGAATGAACTACCATTGGACATTCGTGCACCCGGGGCACTGAATAGGTTTAGAAAGTCTTTAAAGATTCATCTTTTTATTACACATTCTAATTAATTTAAATTGTTTCGTCGTGACGGACTTTATTTTATAATTTTAGTATTATTTGTCTTAAAGTTAGTGTCTCTATTTTAATATTCAGTATTATATGTGTAAAAACCAGTATTTAGTTGTTAGTATATTAATATACATTTGTTTTATTGCTTGTGCAGCGCATCGATCCGCTATGCGCTAAATAAATACTGCATTATTATTATTATATGTAATGATTGATGATTTCTGTTTTTATAACATTTAGTAAACATTACTACACGACTATCATCTACCAAGCCATCCCGTTAGGTAATGGGCATTTTTGCTATTGTTAACCAAACGCCGCAATCGGAGAACGAGCAAATAGCTTAAATATTCCCGAAAACAAAGAATATGTATGTGTCATACAAAACGAATATCACATTGTACACGTATAAGAAGTGAAATATCACAAGAAGTTATTTTATATTATATAAACGCAACGACCATTGAAACTACATGGAACTGTGTGCAGACGTACGGTTTCAAGCATGAAAAAAAATGTACTTCATCACACAGCTGTCAAATGTTCAGTTTTAGGAGTTAATGTTCGCAATGCTATTTTCTGATTACCGCAATGTGTTTTCTTGATATGGCAGAAAATATACAATTATAGGAACATTAATCTAAATTTACTCCCATCAGACCTGGATCCATTCTTTTAACGTTTCGTGAGAAATGACCATGAACCTATTTAATGACACAATGTTAGATGTTACGTTGTAACATTTCAAAATCATCTCTGCGTTTATTCTAGGATGCCGTGGTCCTCCAGCCGAATTGACAGAAGATAAGGGAACGTTTGGCATCGGTGACGGAGAAAACCTCGCATCTATGACATGCAGATGGAGGATTCGTGTCGACCCTAACAAGGTAATGAGATTTAACCTGTTTGTGTTACATGTATCCACTGATTCCACTCCCTCTCGCTGTCAAGTATATGGAGTGTGTGTGTGTGTGTGTGCGCGCGCGCGCGTGTGTGTGTGAGTGTGAATGTGTGAGTGTGTATGTGTGTTGTGTGTGTTGTGTGTGTGTGTGTGTGTGTGTGTGTGTGTGTGTGTGTGTGTGTGTGTGTGTGTGTGTGTGTGTGTTTTTTGTTGTTGTGTATGTGTGAGAGTGCTTTAACTAGATAGCTATCTCTTAATTATCTGGTGATGTCTAGAGTATAGACTCTAGACTGTAACCTGTTTTATGAATTACTGACACTGGCAAACCACTGACACTAGCCTTGACTGGTTTGGATCCCTCTCTCCCCGACTGTCAGTGGCTGGTAGTATGGTAAACAGGTATTACAGGTAGTACTAGCGGCTGGTAGTAGGTAAACAGGTATTACAGGTAGTACTAGTGGCTAGACTGGAGTAGTGGGCTAGTGGCATGACAGGAAGACAACTGGCTTCATCAAAGTTGTTGAGCTAAAATTGCTAGGCACTAGTGAAATAATACTATTGTGTGACCTAATATTGGAACATGTGGAAGATTCCTAACTGACCCTTCATTGCAATTGCTAACGATAACTGTGAAGTGTTTCATAACGACGAATATACTGTAAACAAAGATAAGTAACCAACTTGTTGTCAGGTTACAAATCCTCCTGTTGGTTGCTTTGTTTGACTTGCTTAACCTGGAGACAACCAGAAAGATCAATGATTGGCTGGGAGTTTCAGCCACTGCATATAAAACTATGATGTACTTGTGCGGAGTGATATAAAATAGCACAATTGCTAATTTAAAATATGTTATTATTTAATTTTTAAAAACGTACTCGTTCTTATACTCATACTCAGCTTTTAGCATTGTACTTATACTTGTACTCGTACTCATCCATCGTCAGTGTACTCATACTCAGGAAAATGTACTCGGCCTCAGGACTAAAGGAAGCTTCTATCAGCTTACAATTTTGCAAGTGTTACTTTAGACATTGGGTGGAAGCACCAATTTAATATGCTTCGCAACAACGCCTGCCATTAAATACTGGCAAAGGCTGTGAACCTATACTGTACATTTTCAAGCTAACTACAGACACAATTTGAATGATTTTAAATAATATCTCACAGAAGGAAATTTAAATTGTTTTGCGTAATTATGCTCAACACGTATAACAAATATATACTCAATATATTGTGTCTTCTTCTTTTTTCTCAAGTTAATATCACAGCATAATAGTTGGCTGTCACAAGCCAGCCCCTACTGTTTACTTGAGACAGAGTTTTGCACAGGAGATCAAAATGTTTACAAATCAAAGGCCAACCTTCCCAAGCATGCCTTCCTGTGCAATGTGTGCTTAGTATTACTGCTTACCTTACCAACTGACAACTGGACTGTGTCCAGTTTGTTGTCCACTGTCTAATGGACCCAGTAATATAAGTGATTAAGTGGCATTGAGTGTCCAATGCCCACTAACCCCAGTGTCCATTGTTGTCTAGTGTCTGATGTCTATTACGCAGCAAGCAGCGACTATCCCCGCAGTTAGTGCTTGACTACATGTCAACATTGTGTGACAATTATGCATGGCTTAATATTTGCTTTGCATGCTATCAACACATGGGATCTGTGTAATTGTAACGTGATTAACTAGCTAATAGCTATTTTTATTAGCTACACCCCAGAAATATTATAATGTATGGTATACCAGAAATTAAACGTATGACCACGTATTTAAAAGCATAATTAATTTAATGTTTATTGTTTAACCTATGACCATATTTAATAAGTCACATCAAGGGCGAGGGCCACGCTGGGCATATATTTGTAACTGGTAACTCCGATCAAGTAATTGATGGGCAAATTCTAAAATACTTAATTATTAAAACCACTACTCTCTCTTCTCAGAAAAACGACAGTTAACACGAAAACATTCTTAAGATACAGAGGCGACATTTAAGAAAATGACCTACAAATTATAAACCTACATGATAGTGTAATTTTAACGCCCTTTAACTAGGAGATAGTAAAGTAGACAACTACTAGTAGATAAAACTAAACAAACAATTATAATTAGCATTTCAGTGTTATTCATTATTTCAGTACTTTGTCATTTGCAGGCCGTGGACTTGTGGGCCACGGGCTTATGGCCCGCAGGTCCGCGGGTATGGGCCGGGCCTGGGCCTGAAAATGCGGGCCGGGCTTAGGACAAACATTTGCGCCATTTCGCCGGACGGCCTAGGCCTAAATTATAGTTTGCTGGCCTCGGTCGGGCCGGGCATGAGATATTTTTGCGGGCCTGGGCCGGACCTGGACACTAATTGCCACTTGCGGTCCGGGCTTGGGCAACATTTCTAGGCGCTGGGCACTAGTATCTGTGCAGGCGCGTGAGTAAAGTAGTGAATCTACAGTGTTTCAAGCGAGCACACCTAGTGGACATATTGTACCCAAACAGTGTTCTTACAGGTGATCCAGCTGCACTTCCTCAACTTTGACCTCGGCGCGAGTACTGACTGCAGCTTTGACAGCATCACAATTTACGACGGAATCCACAGGCGGGCGCCGCTGCTGCACACCTTCTGTGGACGGAGCCTCCCCGGAGACGTCATAAGCAGTGACAATACAATAGTCATCGATTTCAAGGTTGACAATGTTGTGGCATACAAAGGGTTCAAAATCTACTACTCAGGGTTGATCCCCGTTGAAGGTATGTGATAACATTGCATTTACAGTTAATGCATTTAAGTATATAAATAAAAGAACATAATGCATACAATCCATAGGTATAATGACACACACACACACACACACACACACACACACACACACACACACACACACACACACACACACACACACACACACACACACACACACACACACACACACACACACACACACACACACACACACACACACACACACACACACACACACACACACACACACACACACACACACACACACACACACACACACACACACACACACACACACACACACACACATGCGAGTGAGCAAATGCAAATACAAATGCTTGAAAAAATTCAAATGCAAATGCAAGTGCAGTGATAGCATTTAAATGCAAATGCAAGTGTTTCAGAGTATTCAAATGCAAATGCCAGTGTTTTAAACTAATTCGGAAGGAAATGTAAATACAAAAAAACTTTATTGTCGCACATTAAAATGGCAATTGTACAGTTTATTAAAACAGAAATTGCCTAATGATACGGTCGACATCATCGTCGTCTAAAATATTGCATGTCTTAAGACCATTCCTGATGTCTAACATTTCCGATAATACGTTCACGTTCGATACTGTTACGTTGGACAAACCAGCCTGCCACACACGGCCAATATCATACTTCGTGCATTGCATCATATTCACTTAAGATATAACGGTAGTTTGAGCTTTAATTTAACCATGGATTTGCAATGGACTGGATGGAACTTAGCAAAACTGCTTATAATCGGTGAATTGTGGTTCATAGCTCTATGAATGAAGTTGGAGAACCTTTGCTTTAAGATTACCAATAATGGCAAACTATCCGATAGCAATGCTATAGCATCACCGTGTGTAAGTGGTGCTAGCCCCCACAACTTTCTGAGCGTTTTTCGCCATGCAATGCAGATAGTGCCAACACTCTTACTCTGAAGATCCCACAATGGGGCTCCATAATAAGAGCAGCAATATTGTTTAATTAATTGCACTTTACATTCGTCTTAATATGACCGAAATCGGCCATGAACATATTATACCCTCTCCTGAATTTGGCAGTGGCATCGACGACTAGACTATCTTTATTAACAACGGATATATGATGGCCCAAATGTACAGCATCTTGGGCACTGTCCAACTCGGTATCATTAAAAAACACAGTTCTGTTGTCGGGTTTACAGCTACAACCTCTAAAAATCAAATATCTACTCTTAGTACCGTTAAAATTTACACAGTATTCGTCTGCATAGTTTTCGCATATATCGATTAAAACCTTGTGTCCATCGTTTTGTTTACGTTTTTGTGTTTCGAAACAGGCGCGTAACAAAGTGAAGCGTTATGACAGAACAGTACAGGTGTATTAGCTATCATTTGTAAGAACTATATCGAACACTGGCTATAAACCAGTATAAATCAGTATAATTCAAACTAAACTGATAACGAATGCTCTGTATGTTGAAAGAACACTAGACTAGTGTTATTAGGTAGTGATTAAATTCGTGTCTCTTATAAAACCCGTACTCGAGACGTGTTTGGACTTGTTTGTTTGTTGCGAGCGCGAGCGTGCGCACCCTGTATGACGTCATCAGTTATGTATGTATGTAGTTCAGTATAGAAACATTACACAGTTATGCCTGCGTATATTTCAATACAGATGATAGATAGTTATGTATATGTGTATTTCAGTAGAGACGTTAGCCAGTTATGTATATGTGTATTTCAGTAGAGACGTTAGCCAGTTATGTATCTGTATAGTTCAGTACAGATATGTTAGCCAGTTATGTATCTGTGTAGTTCAGTACAGATATGTTAACCACTTATGTCTGTGTGTAGTTCAGTACAGAGATGATAGCCAGTTATGTATGTGTGTAGTTCAGTAGAGATGATAGCCAGTTATGTCTGTGTGTAGTTCAGTAGAGATGATAGCCAGTTACGTATGTGTGTAGTTAAGTAGAGATGACAGTCAGTTATGTCCGTATATTGTTCAGTAGAGATGACAGCCAGTTATGTCTGTGTGTAGTTCAGTACAGAGACGTTAGCCAGTTATGTCTGTGTATAGTTCAGTAGAGACGTTAGCCAGTTATATATGTGTAGTTCAGTGTGAGTGACGTCATGATACGCGCAGTAATGTTGTGTGCGAGGTGAGTTGGTTAAACATGTAGTGCTTTGGTTAGCCATCGTTTTGAACTTAGACCAACTAGTCGGACAAACGAAACACTACACATTGACCAATACGCTGCACGAATTGAACTCAGACCAACTAGTTGTACAAACGAAACACTAAACTTAGCCGAACACGTGGCACGAATTGAACTTAGACCAACTAGTTGGACAAACGAAACACTAAACTTTGACTAGCGAGCGACAAGAACCAAACTTGTCGGACAAACGAAACACCAAACTTAACAGGTTACTGCGTTAAATTCCATCAAAAGGGGTCAAATAGACGGTTTATCGCGTCAAATCCCTTCTCTTTCAGGTAAATAGACGTGTTATCGCGTTAAATCCCTCCAATTTCAGGCAATTCGACGTGTTATCGCGTCAAATCCCTCCCCTTTCAGGCAATTTGACGTGTTATCGCGTCAAATCCCTCCCCTTTAAGGCAATTCGACGTGTTATCGCGTCAAATCCCTCCCCTTTAAGGCAATTCGACGTGTTATCGCGTCAAATCCCTCCCCTTTCAGGCAGTTCGACGTGTTATCGCGTCAAATCCCTCCCCTTTCAGGCAGTTCGACGTGTTATCGCGTCAAATCCCTCCCCTTTCAGGCAATTCGACGTGTTATCGCGTCAGATCCCTCCCCTTTCAGGCAATTCGACGGTTTATCGCGTCAAATCACTCCTCTTTCAGGCAACTAGACGGGTTGTCGCGTCAAATCCCTCCTCTTTCAGGCAAATAGACGGGTTACTGTGACAACGGACGATATATCGTACGAGACTACGGATGAGATTTACCAATCTACCGCGCTGAAACGCTAAAAGCGAGGAGGATGAGGAGGAGGAGGAGGAGGAGGAGGAGGAGAAGGGCTAGAGATGGACGGGATATCGCATCAAATCCCTCCTCTTTCAGGCAAATAGACAGGTTACTGTGACAACGGACGATATATCGTACGAGATTACGGATGAGATTTACCAATCTACCGCGCTGAAACGCTAAAACCGAGGAGGAGGAGGGATAGAGATGGACGGGTTATTGCATGACATCCTTCCTCTTTCAGGCAAATAGACGGGTTATCGCTTCAAATTACTCCTCTTTAAGGCAAATAGACGGGTTATCTCATCAAACCCCTCCTCTTTAAGGCAATTCGACGGGTTATTGCGTGACATCGCACCTCTTTCAGACAATTCGACGGGTTATCGCGTGACATCTCTACCAAACTTAGCGCACGAGACTACGGTCGAGACATTGCATGAGACTACGGACGAGACATTATGTGTGTGTGTGTTGTGTGTGTGTGTGTGTGTGTGTGTGTGTGAGTGTGTGTGTGTGTGTGTGTGCGTGTGCGTGTGTGTTGTGTGTGTGTGTGTGTGTGCGTGTGTGTGTGTGTGTGTGTGTGACACAGTGTCCTCAGTTGCTGTGCACCATCAACAAACGCTACATTGCTAAAATCACTTGTCCTGGCGCTCACTACGACGTCTGTGTAACACCAAACACTTATATCAAAGAGTGACAAGAACCAAACTTGTCGGACAAACGAAACACCAAACACTTAGATCAACGAGCGACAAGAACCAAACATCACATACCTTCATGTCAAGAGACGATCATCTGTTCGGATTCACATCCAACGAGACGACCATAGGACTCGTATGAGGTATCGCTTCTTTTAACGGAAAACATATCTACATGAAACATCCGTCTATACAACGTAACAATTCTATATTTACAAATAGTGCGAGCGATCAGACAAGATACGACCTTCTCGAGAGTCGAAAAAGGAAAAACCAGAATTGTCGGAAGTATGGTATATACACTAGTTTTTGGCGTCATCTCATTTGCATAACCAATCAGACCGAACGTACATCACGTGTATATTATTTTTGAGAAGTGTCTCATTTTTGCATGGTGGTTCATATATTATCTAAACTTATTGACGGGAGCTTGTTCTGGGGACACATACATAAATCATTTAGGTCTTACAATTTCTCCTAACAAATTGTAATGAGTTATTTGTGAATGCATTGTACATCATCACCATGGTATGGCATAATATCCCACACATCTTATACATTAAATGGCTTCTCCGAGGAAATTGGAGTCAATGTTTGAAACTATACACCACATAACTACATACCAGTAAAACATCCAGACAATGAACTAGACTGTTTTAAATCAGATGCAAATGTTTTTAACGCAATTGCAAGTGTTTGTGGTATTGACATTCAAATTCAAAAGCAAATGAAAATGCAAGTGTTTTCAAGTCAAATGCAAATGTTTGTTATCCTGAGACTCAAATGCAAGTGCAAATGCGACATTTACAAATACAAGTGCATTTGCTTTTGAACCCAAGCCTCAAACACACAAACAGACACACACACAATAATTCCATTTAAAGTCTTTGTACTGATTGATTGATTGATTTATTGGTTGATTGATTGATTGGTTGATTGATTGATTGATTGAGGGTGGTATGTTTGAGTGTGACTGGCGAGGTGGTGTGTCTAAATGCGACTGCCGAGGTGGTGTGTCTGTGCGTGACTGCCGAAGTTATGTGTCTGAGTGTGACTGGCGAGGTGGTGTGTCTGTGTGTGACTGCCGAGGTGACGTGTCTAAATGCGACTGCCGAGGTGATGTGTCTGTGCGAGACTGCCGAGGTGATGGGTCTGAGTGTGAATGGCGAGGTAGTGTGCCTGAGCCCTCCTGATGTGGTGGTGTGTGCCAATGCAACTGTGGTGGTGGTGTTTACAACTTCAGCTTAATTTGCGTTTTGTGTCACAACTCCGTGCACGGCTTCCAATATATATGAGACAGCCACTTAGCGGTCCGACACAACACGAGCACGTGACAAGCCGTCCATTTTTATTCGAAGTAGATGTACAAAATCTTTATAACCCACCTCCTCACCACCACCACGCCATCAGGTAGCTGGGTTACAAAGAATTTGCACATCTACTGCGACTACTATATATATATATATATATATGCATATCATATTTTATTGTTGTTATTAATTAGTTTATATTCATGTAATGATGTATATTTGACTAGAGTTGCTGTACTCCAATGAACTGTTATCAATAAGGTAGCAGGATGTAAGAGTCGGGCGGCAAACGCACCCGCACCTTTGGATGTTTGTTTGAATGTCATGCTTAAGATGCATTGCATTGTTTATTGTCTTGAACAATAGTTGGTTCTTTGCGTCACTACAATTGCACTGATGTAATTTATGCCATGACATTTGATGATAAGCAATACATATTGCCCATTTACATCTTACCGACAGAAGACATAAAATATATCAACTTACATTAGCGACGCCAAGAATATGTTGTTTGATGCTACCACGTACGTTGTTACATTACGAAATATGTATGCGTTTTATAGGATGCCTCGGTTCACCAGCTGAACTAACATACAATGAGAACATAGTTGGCATCGGTGACCGTCAAAATGTCAGGTATTTGACATGCATATGGAAGATTCGTATCGAACTGTCCAAGGTAATGAGATTTAACACTGATGCTATATGCTATCAACTACTGTGTGTGTGTGCGTGTGTGGCGTAACGGATGTGTGTGAGTGTGTGTGTGTGTGTGTGTGTGTGTGTATGTGTGCGTGAGTGTGTGTGTGCTTGTGCGCGCGCGTGTGTGTCTGTGTGCGCGTGTGTGGAGGTGGGTGTGTGTGCGTGTGTGCGTGTGTGCGTGTGTGCGTGTGTGCGTTTGTGCGTTTGTGCGTGTGCGTGTGTATGTGTATGTGTGTGTGTGAGTGCGAGTGTGAGTGCTTGTACACGCGCGCGTGTGTGTGCGTGTGTGCGTGTGTATGTGTAGGGGTGTGTGTACGTGTGTGTGTGTTTTGTGTATGTGTGTGTGTGTATATATATGTGTGTGTGTGTGGGGTGTGTGTGTGTGTGTGTGTGTGTGTGTGTGTGTGTGTGTGTGTGTGTGTGTGTGTGTGTGTGTGTGTGTGTGTGTGTGTGTGCACATCTCTTATATTTCGTCACCAAAATTATCAATATTCTTACAGTTGGTACAGCTGCACTTCCTCAACTTTGACCTCGGCGCGAGTAATAACTGCAGTTCTGCCAGCGTCAAAGTCTACGACGGCAACGACACGTGGGCACCGTTGCTACATACGTTCTGTGGACGTACACTCCCTGGCGATATCAGAAGTAGTGGCAATACACTACTTGTGCATTTCAAAGTTGAAAATGTTGCCACTTACGGAGGTTTCAAACTTTACTACTCAGGGTTGATCCCAGTTGAAGGTATGACAACACTGCTCTTACGCACAATACATTTCAGTACACAAATAAACGAGCTTACAGAGGGATCATCCATAACATACGTCAAACTCTTTTGTTACGTTTGCAAGACTCCGACCCATTTATAAGATGGGTCAGTCAATTCCCAAAAATGCGTTCGTTTCAGAAACACCCCATTCATTTTATTACATATCAATTTTATATTCGTTGCATGTTTGGTTTGATTCGTAGGTCATGTGTACAATATAGGTAGCTATAACTCAACATAAACACTAACACCAAGTGTCCATGAAATTTGTTTAAAGTACTGTTGTTCAAATCCACTGCCTGAATGTGACGCAAGACCACGCGTTGGTGGTTACTGGGGACAAGGCAGTACCCAACCAGGTATCTAAGGGACGCAAAATGCCTCGTCTGGATCTTGCCTCGACACACGAAGAAGCGGACATAGTCATTGCTCAACAAGCCATCCACCTTGCAAAAGAAGATCCAGAATCATGAGGTCGTGTGGTGTGTGATGACACCGACGTATTTGCTTTGCTACTCTTCTTCTACTCGAGCGAGAAACTTCAGTCTTCCCTGACAATGCAGTCGCCAATGCAAGGTCGGTCTTGCATTGACGTGAAGGAAACCGCTCGTAAACATGCTACGATCTTACCCGAAATCTTGGCACTCCATGCTCTAACTGGTTGTGATTCAGTTGCGGCGACCTACCGAGTTGGCAAGACAACAGCAATCGCTGTGGCTCGAAAAGACTACACACTGAATCAGCTTGGCCAACCGACGGCAGATATTGTCAAAGTCATCAAGCAAGCGCCACCTTTCATGGCCGCGTGCTACGGCGTCAAGACACCGTGCTGTTCCACGACGGAGTGCCGTCAGCGGCTGTGGGCGCAGAAGACTGGGAAATTAACAGCAGCACCAACGCTGTGTAGTTTGCAGAACGTTCGAAGAGCACAACATTAGGTCTCCCAATGGTACAGTGCCCTGAGTGGAGATCCACCTCCTCTCAATGCAGTAAACTATGAACCGGAAGCGGATGACACAAACAGATGCCTAACCCCACGGAACATGATGGAGTAACTTACGCTCTAGAACACGTCCTCAAGTTGGTCAGGTGTGGCTGCGCATCATAGTTGTAGAGGTGGGAACTGTGGCTGCATGGGGCGCATTGTTCTGCGCCTGCGCCTGTGGTAGTGGTCTTGCCTGCTCAGATCCCTTCAACACCAAGGAGCGTGCAACAGAAGACACTAATGACACAGGTGATGTAGACGATCAAGCTTTGGATAACGATGATTAAGACGAGAATGGCTAGTTCCCGGAAATCAGTTGCTTGTTCCTGTGACGAATTTCCGAGCTGTGCCTTAGCTCTTGTAATTTTGGGTGGGATGAAGTTAGCTATCGCTGTCTTTATGTATGCAAGTACTCTCATATGAATTGTTTTTGTTAGTAATCAATGTTAGAGCAAGTATATGATAATCATGTGGATCATAATAAATGGATGCTTTTATGAAATACAGGCATTATTTATTTTACATGCACACTGCTTTCAATCAATAATCAAAATCAAAATGGATGAAATATCTATTAGCATGCACTATTATTTTTCCGTCTGAACCAATTCATACAGAAAACAAGCGATTATAGGTTTTTTTATGGTAATGTTGATGGCCATCTTGGATTTAAGTCATCAAGATTACTGCCAAATGGTAAAATAACTTCAGACTCATATTGTTCCACCTTGAAAACATACTTATATACGCTATCATCATCATTCTACTGTACTTACAACTGATTATATGCGTTTTTACCATTATTTTTGTGTTTTTATGGTCAATTTGGGGCCATCTTGGCTTTACGTCATCAAGACGGCCGCAAAATGTTAAAATAAATTCCGAATCGTATTCCTCGCCCTCGAAAACATACTTATAGATACCACCATCATCATTCTACTGTACTTAGAACATAATTTTTTTAAATTTTGGTGCAGTGTGGCGGCCATCTTTGATTCTGAAAAAGCCAAGTGGCCACCCAGCCAAAAACCATCTAAACACTAAGAACTATGGGAAAAACCAAAAACGATTGTAAACAGACATTGCAAGGTTCCTGGGCCGAGCCACCGAACTAGTAATACGTACGGCTTCGACCAGCCAATCAGTGCAATCGGCAATCACCATGACTCAAAGTTATTGCAGTCTGCAGACAATATTCAATCAGGAAATATTATGTGTAGGGAGAGGTAGAGTGGGTTCAGATGTTTTCATGTTTCAGAAACACGGGCTTCTATTTTAAATATTCTTTGTTCAGCCTATTGCTGGTTATCATTGATTTTAGTCTAAATTGATATGCCTATTTGCATTACAATATTAAAGCCTAAAGGGCTAGGGCGTCTAGATATATTTGTCAGGTTCGATCGTATTGAAAAAATATTTCGTAGGATATGTGGCATGAAAGATCTCCAGGGATTCAGTTGTATTACATTTTTGAAATCTGTCGTTCAATCATTTGCTTCTTAACATTAAAAAAGATTGTTAAACATTGAGTTCGTTGTGTCTTCACTACAGGTGCTAAGAAACACCCCCAGCTGGCAAATGCGCGTATGGCTGAGTGGTTATAGCGCTGCACTCAGTACAATTTGCTCGTGGGTTCGAATCCCACAGAGAACTTCGTTAGAAATGTTTATTTACCCGACTTTTTATAAATAAATCTTCATGATATTAATAAATAAATTCCGCTATTCATACATTATGGAATATTTTCGTTGCAAATCAATCATATAATAATTATTGATAAATTGGATGGACAGTAATAGGTAGGAAAGAGGAGTCTATGTGTAAGGAAATTGCTACATTGTGTCACCAAATTGTAACAATTTAAGTATTTATTACAACAAACCAAATAAACGAGCTTACAGAGGGATCATCCATAACATACGTCAAACTCTTTTGTTACGTTTTCAAGACTCCGACCCATTCATAAGATGGATCAGTCCATTCCCAAAAATGCGTTCGTTTCAGAAACACCCCATTCACTTTATTACATATCAATTTTATATTCGTTGCATGTTTGGTTTGATTCGTAGGTCATGTGTACAATATAGGTAGCTATAACTCAAAATAAACACTAACACCAAGTGTCCATGAAATTTGTTTAAAGTACTGTTGTTCAAATCCACTGCCGTGTTCTTGTTATGATTCTAAGTTAACTAGATATTAAATATAACGTTCATTGAATAAATTTAGCTACGATTAATACGAACGCTCGTTGGCCCGGAACCTGTCTTTAGTGAAGAAAAAGAATCGAACGAGTTTTCTCGAGCGAATGTTGAATTCGGAGATAGTCGATTCACGGCTTCACAATGTAGAATGAGATCGAACGAAACGATAGAAGAGTAGAACTTTTGGACGAACGTTTAATTTGAAGTTGGCCAATTCAAGACATTATTATTTCTTGACGATTTAGATTTTAGAGCGATAATTTTAAAGCCTGTCGTTTAGCATGAATTGTTTAATTTCTATCTGTCTAAGTAATCCTGACCTAAATTTGAAGTTACATTAATTAACATAAGAACATCATATTTCGATGAACACATTCTAAACGTGTTGACTACATTCTCACTATAGACTCAAACGTCTTCTTCTGACCAAATCACACCGTACCATTTCTTAAAACGCTCAACCGCCGACTGACCAATATTGACTTCAGCACAATATTGACTTCAGCAGTCCTTGGTGCCTCATCGAAATTAGCCAATCGAATTACATAGGCTGCTGGCATGGATACGGAGAGTGGAGTCCGCTGAACGAAGAGGCTGCTGAATAGATATATAAAGCAAAGTAAAATACCAGAATGGTGGTTGGCAGTATTAATTGTCCCAATATGGGAAAGGAGGGGAGATGTGCAAAACCAGGAAAATACAGAGGCATCATACTTCTAAGACATACCACGAAGGTGCTAGAGAGGATCCTGGATGGGAGAATTCGAAAAAGAGTAGAACAGGAGTTAGGTGAAGAACTACATGGATTCAGAAAGGGCAGAGGGTCGACGGATGCGATGTTTACATTGAGACTGTTGGTGGAGATGAGGTTGGAGTTGCAACGGGGAATGGCAATGGGATTTGTGGACCAGGAGAAGGTCTGCGACACAGTCCCAAGAGAGATGGTGATTGCAATAGTGAGATGGATGGGAGTGTCATATGCAGAAGCCATAAGGGTGGAAGCAATGTATGAAAGAGAGTGCGAGCGCACACAACTGTTTGGTACCACTTTCTACAACAGTATGCCCTACGTGTAGTCCGGTGGCAGGACACCATAATTCTAGAAAAGTTTGCTATATCTGTTTACAGTCAGCTTTTTGTATTGATCGATAGTACTTGTTGTGTAGATGACATTTTGGCTGGGTGGCCACTCGGCAGCCACTTGGCTTTTTCAGAAGATGACCGCCGAGATAGCCGCCGCACAGGACCAAATCTACAGGATCAAATTACGTCATAATTTTTGTTCTAAATGCTGTAGACTGATGATGTTGGCATCTATTAGTATGTTTTCGGTATGTTTTTTGATGACGTAATTCAAATATGGCCTGAGTACAATGGCTACAATACACGGCTCTGTCGTGAGGCGGGAATGAGTCCAGCACCTAAGTCAGCCGTTGTCTATATTCCCCTCATAAACATGAAGGCAAGCAATCCAACTACCGTCCTCACCTCAATCACTAGAGGATTTGAAGTCACCCGAGACTCAAACCAGGATATTCTGGTTCTCACCTGCGATCAGCAAATCTACAAGATCGCTGTGGACATCACCTCAACCAACCAGAACTGCTGACATATAGTGGTGATTCTCGGCTGGATGCATTTCCTTATGGATTTCGTGGGCTGCATCGGAACTCTCATGGCAGATATCGGCCTGAAGGACATCCTGTCGACCTCCGTCGGCTCCAATGAGAAGATATTACAAGGAAAAAAGTATCCACTGAATGTTCGGGCATTGCGTCTCCATACAGAAGAGCTCCTCCGACCAGTGTTTGAGAATTGAGAGTCCGCACCTGACCAGTATGGACGATCTGGATAATGTTCTCGGTGAACTCGCCGCTCAGAACCGTACCACTAAGATGTGGGTAAACAACGTCATCAAGCCCACTTTTGTGATGATGATCTTCTGTCGAGCGTCTCATGAAGGTGACTGGCCCATCCACTTCAAAACAGCTGAAGCAATGCGACCCTACATGTTTGCCGCACACAACAAGTACAACTATGGCATATATGGCCTATACTATGTGCATTCCATGACCTGGCTCGGACCACAGATTCTGGACAAATTCTGTCGAGGTGAGCAGTCGCTGCACCACACTGCTGGTCTCTACAATGGACAGTGGAGTGATATGTTTGTGGAGACGAACTGGATGAGGAAAGGACACGGACCAAGTGGCATTATTGGAACCACAGAGAACCCTCAAACGATGGCGACGTGGGTGTACAGTATAGATGCGACCATGACCCTGACTGGTAACCTCAAGAAGATGTATGGCTATGAAGAGAATGCGCAAATGACCCACAAGGAGGAGTCTGCAAGTCGAGATGGATATGATTGACAATCACTACATGCAGCCAAATCTCGAGAGGTCTAGTAGCTCAACTAAATGTCAACGGTGACAGGGCCATGGAGTTTGGGGTTGAGCAACTGATCCACTTCGAGGCATTATGGCCAGAAGGCTTTTACAGATCACTATCAAAACAAGTGGTCACACTCGCCGCAAATAAGAAATGTCTCACAATCGGGGAGAATACTATCATCGACCAAGAGGCGATCTACGCTCGTGTTATCGGCCTTGTAATGAGTCAGCTGAACCTCGACATGCAACAAGTGCTCGCCACGGAGCTGACTGCTTTTCCACTATCGATGTTCCATGCTGATGGTCGGATGCGAGTTGCTACCGGAAAGTCCACGCTGAAGAATAATATCCAGGTGGAAGTGTCAGAACGCTTAACCATAAGCCCAACAGCTATCGCGATGGATGTGTCGGCTGTTCTTTGGACAGTTGACTGGCCGGCTCACGGAACCGTCGACATGTTCATATCGGGTTTCAAGGTGTGGCTCTCCATTCGGTTGTTTGAAGCTGATGGCCACCTGTGTTTCGACATATATCACGACTACTCGACCAAGAGTAGCACTAGCTCCGCTCGAGCAACCGCTACCCGCTTCCACCAGCTCAATCTTAAAACCTCACTGCCTGCTCGGGATGCAGTGCTGAAGAACTCTGTCAACAAGACACCGCTGAACACACTCATTTACGAGCAGATCCTATTTGACGAAGACTTCCTAAAGAATGTGACGCAAGACCACGCGTTGGTGGTTACTGGGGACAAGGCAGTACCCAACCAGGTATCTAAGGGACGCAAAATGCCTCGTCTGGATCTTGCCTCGACACACGAAGAAGCGGACATAGTCATTGCTCAACAAGCCATCCACCTTGCAAAAGAAGATCCAGAATCATGAGGTCGTGTGGTGTGTGATGACACCGACGTATTTGCTTTGCTACTCTTCTTCTACTCGAGCGAGAAACTTCAGTCTTCCCTGACAATGCAGTCGCCAATGCAAGGTCGGTCTTGCATTGACGTGAAGGAAACCGCTCGTAAACATGCTACGATCTTACCCGAAATCTTGGCACTCCATGCTCTAACTGGTTGTGATTCAGTTGCGGCGACCTACCGAGTTGGCAAGACAACAGCAATCGCTGTGGCTCGAAAAGACTACACACTGAATCAGCTTGGCCAACCGACGGCAGATATTGTCAAAGTCATCAAGCAAGCGCCACCTTTCATGGCCGCGTGCTACGGCGTCAAGACACCGTGCTGTTCCACGACGGAGTGCCGTCAGCGGCTGTGGGCGCAGAAGACTGGGAAATTAACAGCAGCACCAACGCTGTTAGTTTGCAGAACGTTCGAAGAGCACAACATTAGGTCTCCCAATGGTACAGTGCCCTGAGTGGAGATCCACCTCCTCTCAATGCAGTAAACTATGAACCGGAAGCGGATGACACAAACAGATGCCTAACCCCACGGAACACGATGGAGTAACTTACGCTCTAGAACACGTCCTCAAGTTGGTCAGGTGTGGCTGCGCATCAGAGTTGTAGAGGTGGGAACTGTGGCTGCATGGGGCGCATTGTTCTGCGCCTGTGGTAGTGGTCTTGCCTGCTCAGATCCCTTCAACACCAAGGAGCGTGCAACAGAAGACACTAATGACACAGGTGATGTAGACGATCAAGCTTTGGATAACGATGATTAAGACGAGAATGGCTAGTTCCCGGAAATCAGTTGCTTGTTCCTGTGACGAATTTCCGAGCTGTGCCTTAGCTCTTGTAATTTTGGGTGGGATGAAGTTAGCTATCGCTGTCTTTATGTATGCAAGTACTCTCATATGAATTGTTTTTGTTAGTAATCAATGTTAGAGCAAGTATATGATAATCATGTGGATCATAATAAATGGATGCTTTTATGAAATACAGGCATTATTTATTTTACATGCACACTGCTTTCAATCAATAATCAAAATCAAAATGGATGAAATATCTATTAGCATGCACTATTATTTTTCCGTCTGAACCAATTCATACAGAAAACAAGCGATTATAGGTTTTTTTATGGTAATGTTGATGGCCATCTTGGATTTAAGTCATCAAGATTACTGCCAAATGGTAAAATAACTTCAGACTCATATTGTTCCACCTTGAAAACATACTTATATACGCTATCATCATCATTCTACTGTACTTACAACTGATTATATGCGTTTTTACCATTATTTTTGTGTTTTTATGGTCAATTTGGGGCCATCTTGGCTTTACGTCATCAAGACGGCCGCAAAATGTTAAAATAAATTCCGAATCGTATTCCTCGCCCTCGAAAACATACTTATAGATACCACCATCATCATTCTACTGTACTTAGAACATAATTTTTTTAAATTTTGGTGCAGTGTGGCGGCCATCTTTGATTCTGAAAAAGCCAAGTGGCCACCCAGCCAAAAGCCATCTAAACACTAAGAACTATGGGAAAAACCAAAAACGATTGTAAACAGACATTGCAAGGTTCCTGGGCCGAGCCACCGAACTAGTAATACGTACGGCTTCGACCAGCCAATCAGTGCAATCGGCAATCACCATGACTCAAAGTTATTGCAGTCTGCAGACAATATTCAATCAGGAAATATTATGTGTAGGGAGAGGTAGAGTGAGTTCAGATGTTTTCATGTTTCCGAAACACGGGCTTCTATTTTAAATATTCTTTGTTCAGCCTATTGCTGGTTATCATTGATTTTAGTCTAAATTGATATGCCTATTTGCATTACTATATTAAAGCCTAAAGGGCTAGGGCGTCTAGATATATTTGTCAGGTTCGATCGTATTGAAAAAATATTTCGTAGGATATGTGGCATGAAAGATCTCCAGGGATTCAGTTGTATTACATTTTTGAAATCTGTCGTTCACTCATTTGCTTCTTAACATTAAAAAAGATTGTTAAACATTGAGTTCGTTGTGTCTTCACTACAGGTGCTAAGAAACACCCCCAGCTGGCAAATGCGCGTATGGCTGAGTGGTTATAGCGCTGCACTCAGTACAATTTGCTCGTGGGTTCGAATCCCACAGAGAACTTCGTTAGAAATGTTTATTTACCCGACTTTTTATAAATAAATCTTCATGATATTAATAAATAAATTCCGCTATTCATACATTATGGAATATTTTCGTTGCAAATCAATCATATAATAATTATTGATAAATTGGATGGACAGTAATAGGTAGGAAAGAGGAGTCTATGTGTAAGGAAATTGCTACATTGTGTCACCAAATTGTAACAATTTAAGTATTTATTACAACAAACCAAATGGTTGGACATGTATTTTAACAATTGAAGGTAAACATGTTTACAAGTCGTTTTAGTGAAGTAATTACGATTATTGAACGGTAAAACTGATTTCTTCAAAATGCACCACTGCATATAATCGGAACCAATAATAGGCTCTATTTACGACAATTCTTCCATTACATATTACAATCGATAAGAAATAATTCGTATGTTGCGAGATGTTAGTGATCGGCAAAGATTCAAAACTATTTTGCCTATGATAACAATTATATGCGTGAGTGACTATGCTGGCTTATTTAAGTGCTTTGATTAAACTCGTCTATTGTAGTGACATGTAAATCCGATAGGAGCGACATGTACTGGGTACACGCCAGGATTGTAACGTCATGCTGGGAAGTCGCCGACTGGTCAGTCCACAGTGTGAGCGCACCGGGAATCGGCGAAAATACAACGTTAAACGCTGCATTAGCCAACTCAGTTGTAGAAGTTGTAGAAGTAAATAGTCTGAGCAAGGCTTTATATAGTCAATTAATAATAGCCATTATTCATTTCTTTATGGTGTCATGTCAGGGAAGTAAATGCCACTTACTGGAAAATGGAATAAAATTAGTAAACTGACATGGCGCAGGGATGGATCCAGAGAAGGTAGTCTAGGGAGGGAAACAAACCTCAACAGGCGGCCGAACAAAATGGTGTAGTAGAAACGAGCCGCTGTAACTTCAGCTTCTCCGCTGACTGGTGACATCGGAAAACGGAGACGGGGGGGGGGGGGCGCTGTTTTTTTTTCGAAGCCGCGTCGGCATAACTTCACCTTATTGTAACCCGAACGGATATACAGTTCCAATGGGCTGGCGGGGCACAGTCGCGTGGGCCCGTTTTAGAAGGTCTGCGGGCACGCCAAATTCGTAAGATCTAGGGGGCACGTGCAACCCCTGGATCCGCCTATGTGCGTGCGATACGAACAATTCATGCCAAATTGTGCGTTACATTGAATCCTTGGATGATATAATACATCACACGGCATTTCAAATTTACGTGTTCTGTTCCCCCATATCAGTGGTTCTCAAACTGGTGGTCACGACCCCCTGGGGGTCGTTTTGCAATTTCAAGGGGTCGTCTCAGGATCTTGTTGAATTTTATGCGGCGTACATTAAACATTTTATTGCACACGACTTATTAGGTGCGCAAACAATGGTGGAAGAATAATTAGCGTTCTAAACTCTTTAAAAATAGCAAAGAATAAGATACCTCACACTATCGAGTCATATTTTTGGGGACAAAGGGCTGAAAAACGTTGTGAAATTTCTATTTTGAAGACTACTGTCCTCCACAGAATGTGCGAACCTTCTTTGACATCAAAAAACACTGGAAATAAAAAAGTTTATTTGTTCAGCTTGCAATGCGATGGGCAATACAGTTTTCGAGCATCCGGTAGCCTTGGAAGAGGAGTTCGTAACATGCTTCCCTGAAATATCAAGTCAAACATACATACTACTAATTAACCCATTCACTGCCCCATTGACAATTACATTTGATGACAATGATGCTGCTCAGATAGAAAATTCAGGCACCATCGTGAATTTCGACACTGAAATTCTCATGGACAAAGATTGAAGCTATCTACCCTAACTTGTGTGATCTGGCTTTCCGTCACCTCCTACCATTCGCATCAATTTTAAGGCTGTGCTATCCAATCTCCTTCACATCAAGACAGTATGTTGAAACAAGACGCAGGTGAAGCATAACCTTCGGTATGCTCTCGCTGTATATACACAAACTTGAATAAAGAGGCTTGTCAATGTTATGCAGCATCACCCATTTAGCTGAAGAACATTATATTATAAAAAGTCGCCCATATTTTGTTTGGGTTTGATGAGGTAGGCATTTTCCCAATATTCACTCAGTCAAACGGGAACGCCTTTACAGTCAGAAGACAATACTGATGTATTTACTGTCTTTTTCCGGTCTCTAATACACAAGTAGTTAGAGTCGTTCCCTTCCCCAATACACAAATAGTTACAATATTTTCACTGCCCCAATACACAAGTAGTTATGGTCGTTCCCTGCCCCAATACGCAGGTAGTTACAGTCGTTCCCTGCCCCAAAACACAGGTAGTTAAGTAATTCCCTGCCCCATTACGAAAATAGTTATAGTCATTCCCTGCCCCAATAGACGAGTAATTACAGTAATTCCCTGCCGCAATACACAAGTAGTTAAGACGTTCCCTGCCCCAATACACAAGTAGTTACAGTCGTTCCCTGCCCCAATACACAAGTAGTTACAGTCCTTCCCTGCCCCAATACACAAGTAGTTAAGTCGTTCCCTGCCCCAACACACAAGTAGTTACAGTCGTTCCCTGCCCCAATACACAAGTAGTTACAGTCATTCCCTGCCCCAATACACAAGTAGTTACAGTCGTTCCCTGCCCCAATACACAAGTAGTTACAGTCGTTCCCTGCCCCAATACACAAGTAGTTACAGTCGTTCCCTGCCCCAGTACACAAGTAGTTACAGTCATTCCCTGCGCCAATAAAACATTTCGTGTTTTTGTGTGACTGACGAAGCGGCGTCTCTGAATGTGAGTGGCGCGAAATATATATATATATATATATATATATACATATATATATGAATTAACATTAACAATTATATGAATATATTTAATGATCGTGTTATATTTCGAAATCCTATCTTTATTTACTACAGGATGCCTTGGTTCTCCAGCCGAAACGAGAGGATATAACGGAACCCTTGGCATTGGTAATGAACAAAACATCAGATATATGACGTGCAGCTGGAAGATTCGTGTCGAAGCGTCTAAGGTAATCGGATTAAGCATGTTGAAGTATATTTAACACCGACTACACTTCATCTGATGATAGTATGGTACAATTAGCGCGGGTATGCATGCCTGAGCGCGGATATGCATAAATGTGTACATGGGTTCATGAGTGCGCGAGCGTGCCTGGTCTGCGTGTGTATGTTTCTATGTGCGTACATCCGTGGATGTGAGTGTCAGAATACGGAAAAGGTGGACGAGATGGTCCCCCAAGATTTTGTCAACATCGTTACAGTCGGGGAAACAAATGGTTACGTTTGCAGCGAGTTACAAGAGAGCGCCACAGAACTGCGCGCAAAGGCAAAGAGACTTGCATGGAAACTAAAAAAATAATTTTCATTAGAGAACACAGCGATGCGTCCACATACTACTAGCAATAATTTGCCATTGAATTGGGAGGGGGAAGTTTGGTCCCGTCCGAGTCTTGTTACCCCTAAGTAAGCGTGCGTACATGTGGGTGTTTGTGCTTGCGTCTTTGACACGGTGGATAATAGGCCCGCAGTCTCAGAATACAGCTCTAGTGCGGGCAGGAAATCATATTTCGCACCCAAACACAAACATTGTCTTACAGTTGGTACAGCTGCACTTCCTCAACTTTGACCTCGGCCGAAGATATAACTGCAGCACTGGCAGCGTCGAAGTCTACGACGGAAATGACACGTCGGCGTCGTTGCTGCACACCTTCTGTGGAAATAAACTCCCTGGCGACGTAACAAGCAGTAGTAATACAGTGCTTGTATATTTCAAAATTGTCAACGTTATCACGTACACAGGCTTCAAACTCTACTACTCAGGGTTGACCCCTGTTGAAGGTATGATAACAGTCCATGAAATATATAATATAGTTTAAGTGTATACAAAAACTAGCATATAAATGCAGCACGCGCTGGCAGTTTGTAACACAAAGATGATTTCAATTAAACGTTACGTGTTATTTTTGTTGTTGTTGTTCTATGCGCGGTAAGTATAATGTCGTGAACGACAGTCCGTTATAAATTTGACAAGCTCTGTGTGAAATGCATTAACGTTTTATTCTCCTGATTCAACTATATGAACGCACTAGTAAGAACTAGACATAATTTTATCTATGATTATGTTGTTATCATGGTGAAAATTTCATGCGTATATTACAGGATGCGTGGAATCGCCATTAGAAATGAGAGGATCTAAAGGAATGTTTGGCATCACCGAAGATCAATTTTACACTGATATGAGATGCAGTTGGAAGATTCAAGTCGAACATTCCAAAGTAAAGCTAATCATCTGCAGAAAACGTGTCATGTAAAAACAATGTGCCTATTTTGTCTGCCTTAGTTTTTGCGAGTCTAATCCCTTCTATATATGAGAGGAGGGAAGAGGGGTGGAAAAGGTCTAGAGACACAAACACAAATGCAGACAAACGGAACAAACATAGCAAACCTATTTTATGCACTGTCTGTTGCCGTGCAATATATATATATATATATAGCTATATATATATATATATAATATATACAGCTGCATAATATATATATACATACAGCTGTATATATATATATAATATCTAAATATATATATATATATATATATATACATACAACAGGGTTGTTTTAAGGTAAAACATACAGTTTTTGCCACTCCCCACACACGCACACGTATGCACAAACACATACAAGCACACACACAAACACACAACCACACCCCCCCCAAACACACAAGCACACACACACACACACACACACACACACACACACACACACACACACACACACACACACACACACACACACACACACACACACACACACCCACACACACACACACACACACACACACACACACACACACACACACACACACACACACACGTACTTAGGAAGGTGCTTGTCTGTGCGGGCGTATAAGTGTGTATGTGGTGTGTTTTGAAACAGGCCTGCAGTTATATATATATATATATATATATGTGTGTACAATGTATATACAAGTATATGTAATATATATAATATATGCATATATATATATATATACGGGATGTATTACTTTAAGACATCCCTGTTGTTGCAGAGAATAAAACTACACTTCCTTAACTTTGAGCTCGAGACTGGTTCTCACGATTGCTCTGCCTCCGTCAAAATCTACGACGGAAACGATACTTCGGCTCCGTTGTTGCGTATCCTCTGCGGGAATAGCCTCCCTGATGACGTTATAAGCATTGGCAACACAATGTCCGTGTATTTCTATGCAAGCCGTAGTAGTAGTATTCTCGGTCGTTTCAGTATCTATTATTCAGCGTTCACCCCAGTTGAAGGTACGTATTATCAGTGCACTTTTTTCTTGTGATAGTATTTTACTGATAAAATAATGTTAAAACTAGGCGAGCATATATAATTGACCAGGTGAAACATGTCTGTTGCGGTTACAACGGATACCTCAATATATGTTAATATTATATGACGCATTCAATAAACAGGGAAGACAGTGCACAATTTCAGGATGATAATGTACTGTTTCTATATGATAATGCAGGGTTTCTGGAGGATAATGCACTATATTCGGCAGTGATGATATAGCAGAAATCTTACCGTGGTTTCGGCCATGTGAACTCTACGATACACGAAGGGTTCACAATACTACCGTTTGTTCACAGTAACTCCACATGTCGTATTACCCTTTCTGTAAATAATCAAACTACGAATTTTGCAAATTACACAGAACGTCTCCAACAGTTTTGTGGTCGTCTTACGTAGATGTGAACTGCAGTAGAAAACTACCGTTCAAAGCCATAATTATATCTAATATAATCGATCCCTGACGTTTACGGCGAATGCGAACTTGTTGTTGAGTTACTGCGTTGAGAAGTGTAAATATTAGGCCTATACAATAAATAAGAATATGTGTGGATGTTGCTTGACGTTCGCTGCTGGTAACAGCCTCTCAAATATATCGCTTTCTTGGCTGAATTGTTCATAATATAAAAAAATTGATCGCATACGACCTATTGACGATTATTCTGATGGTTAAGTTCTGAAAACGTGTTAAATTATGAGCGTTGTGAAAATAGTTAGGACTTTTTTGTGAGTTGTGTGTTGTTTGTTATGTGTTAAGTTTCAATATTTTAATTTGTTACAGTTCAAAACCTCACACATCAACCTGAAATATGTAAATTGTTATGCGATTTAGCACTTCCGTATAATTATTATGATAATTTGTGCGATGTTTTATTTAACAATATAGCTCCTACGTCAACCACAAATTTGTTTTTGAAATGGCATTATATGAATCAATTGTATACTGTCAGCAACTAATAAGTGTCACTAAAACTGGGCATCAGATCGAAGAGCATCAGTTGTCTTTAAACTGTGTTCAACAAAGGTTTGTTTTCTGTCAGTGACACATCTTAGTGAGAATATTTTTAATAAGAATTTCATAACCATGAGGCCAGATGAAAGTAATTTCGTGTGATATCGGACATTGACATTTTGAGATGATCTGTTAGTCCGAGGTGGTGCAATGCACGATACACAAGCAGTTAGGGGCTTTGTAAATATAAAAAATTGATGTAGGTGGGTGGGTGAAGGGTCCATTTGAAATAAAAAATTGGAAAGATGCTTCCACTGCCGACAAAGACCGGCACATGCGACTTGTATATAGAGACAAAATAAATGCACTCATGACTGGACTGCAACAACGACAACCAGTCACCTACACAAGTGAGAAAGCTATATACAGAATGCATAGTGTGCTTGAAAATGTTCTCTAGCCCTCACTACTTGGTCAGACACAAGGACTTATGCAAAAGAACAAATTAGTTACTTTACAAAACACGAAATGTGGACAAATTCTGCTCTTTATATACATTTTCAGTTGTGCCTGTAAACGTGTTTAATAATTACTGGATTTTTTTATTTTTACAAAGCCCCTTACTCAACCCCTGGCGTACGGGCATCTAGTCATGGCGGTACAGAAAAGGTGTAACGTATTCTCGTCTCATAGTCCCGGTGACGAGAAGTACTGTAGAACTTTGTACCATCTGCAACTTCCATTGCGTTGAGAATATTTATGACGTTTGTTATTCCGGTTTTACTTAACAGTGATTATGTATTCGTGTTTTCAAATAGTATTCTATCACGCCAATATGGCTCACCTTTTGACAAAGTTACAATTCGTTGTTTTTGATGTGAAATAAGTTATTTAAGTTTTGATTGAACTACTTCTGATACTTAGCTTGAGCGACATATTTCTATGCATGTTAGTTCTTACGTTACTTTGTTACTGCAAATATTCTGTATCAATTTGTCATAATTCTCCATTTTTAATACATTTCGGCAGATAGTATTATGTTTATTTGATGTGTTTCTTCCAGGATGCACCGACTTTCCGGTCGAAATGAAGGGGCCCAACGGAACGTTTGGCATCAATAAGGATCAATACTTCAGCAACATGCGGTGCAGCTGGAAGTTTCAAGTCGATAAACCCAAGGTGATACATATGAAGACACACTATGGGTGATGTTATCCTGTTGTTGGTATGATATTATCGTGGTATTTCGATATTCATACCTAATCTATTTCTGGTTATAGTTGATACAGTTATGACACATCAATCAATCAATCAATCAGTCAGTCGGTCGGTCGGTCGGTCGGTCGGTCGGTCGGTCGGTCGGTCGGTCAATCAATCAATCAATTAATTCAATTTATTTCCAAGTGAAATAATACAGCATAGCAAAGGGAGCCTGTTTTGTTCTCTCTGTCATTCAGTTCCGTCTGTCAATCTTAATAATTTTGATATTTCTTTCCCAGTTTCATAGTTTATAGTTTATAATTTCTACATTTTATTGTTGGCTCAATGTAGGACGGGTAGCCTAATTTAATGCAACGACGCGTAACGTATACACGAATTACCAAAATAACACAATCAAATAAAAAAACGTATGTACAGTTTAATGCAACCAATATAAAGTGGAATGCTTTTCAACATACAAGCAATCATGTCTATCACATCTAGTTAGTACGTCTAGTCCGGTGATCTGCTGTGCTTTAGCTTCGTAACAAGATCAGGTCTCATAGTTATAAATGAAAGACATATACACATTACTACCAAATACAAATCATATTCAGTAATCATTCCTGCTACGTGACTGTGACATTTTCTCATGTTAACATACGATATCATAACTTACTGGAACACACTATCTATTGGATTGTGTAAATCACAGTAGTGTAAATATGTATTACGTATTGTATGTGTGTATTAATAATTGTAGATGTATGGCATTAATGGCACGGGCGAGCCGCAGATATAATAACAATTACTGTGGACTTTCGTTAAGCTAATGGTCACATTGTCCGCATGTCGTCTGATGTTTGTCGTGTTAGATCGCAATCTTATCCAAGCTTGTTTTATTCCGACATTGCATTGTGTTAACAAAAACACTCTAAACGCCAATCAATGGTTAATTTCACTTTCACAGCGAGTTCGGTTGCACTTCCTCTTCATCGAGATAGAGCAGTGTACCAACTGTGTTTGCGACAGCCTGGACATTGCCGCCGTAGATGAGACGACAACGCCGGTGACGCATTCATTCTGTGGATCCGCCTTTCCCGATGACATCAACACAGGCACCAACACTGTGTCCGTGTACTTCTGCACTGACGAATCTACAACCCGTTCTGGCTTTAGAATCTACTACTCGGCTACAATGCCTGTTCAAGGTAACGCAAACCAGCATTTACCTATATAGACGTACAATCAAAACCACACAGACACGACCTGTACACACTTGCTAAACATAATTATTTATTGGAATAGATCACGCACACAGCATAAGTAGTATTTACATACCTAGATGCAAACATAATGTGCGTTTTATTTTATTATTCAAATGTTGAGAATAAGATTTTGGTGAATATTGACTTGAATAAGTGTATGTTTTGAGATAAGAAGAACAGGCAATATTGATATACGGAACGTAATTAGTCAGAACACAAATTTTCCGCAGTTTTTGTATTGTTGTTCAGTGTAAACTATACATATATAGGCAGTTGTGTTAATTTAACAATAATCGACCTAAGTGATGTAACTTAACATTTACCTCCTAGAAGGCTTGAACCTCAGAGCCAAACCTTCAGGGATTAATCAACTACCTACCCCTACAGTAGGACGTAATACCTATACCTTTTCAAAATATCCCATATAAGTCAAGACACGTTTATGGGGTAAATCAGTTCGTTCCATAATGGTTGTGAACTTAAAACGTAATGTGTACGTAATACATGAAACGTAACATGACAATTACAGTAACAACGCGCGTGAAAACAAAACTTCAGGAAAACGCCTCCTGCGTCATAGACATCATGGAGTAGATGCAGACACAGTAATGGTTATGTCTACCCTCATGCCAATAGCATAGCAATACGAATATTATTTGACAATTCTACACTATCACGACTATCACGGACCTATCGATTGACGTGAACTTCGCATTATCTTTAACGTTCGTCATTTTGAACAAACATCGAGTATCTGCGAACCCGCCATGGTGTCCATGTAATGATGCTCTATGTTTTCTAACATTTTGTAAATATTACTTTCACGACTGTCTTCCATCAAGGCATCCCGTCTGGTGACGGGCATTTTTGCTAGCTTTAGACAACAAGTTACTCCCTGATCCGAACTATCCCCCCAACTTCGTCTCTAAAAAGTTAACACACCCAATTGGGCGCGGCCTTAATTTAGCCAATTCAAGCTAAATGCTGTGGGCTATATTCGTTAGCATTCTAATCGATTGTCAAGCGGGTGCAACATAACTTAATCATAAACGCGAATAAAGCAACCTAATGAAGCAGAATAATTCCGTCTGTGTTGTGCAGTTTCGGCTGTATTGCATGCCAGCATTGAACGGAGCGTATATTTTTTGCAAGTATGTATAATAACAATTGACTAAAGCTATTTTGAGAACAAATAACAAAGGTGAATAGGTCAGACAAAGAAAAGCTGGGCATTCAACTGGTAAAGCAAACCCTGTTTTCTCTACGTGCTTGCCTATTTACGCACGTGGAATTTAAAACTCAATAATTCAGTTTGAGCGTTTTCTTAAACACCATCACTTGCCATTATTACTACACAGAACAGTGACGGCATCTTTGCTGTTAAGCCAATTGTTGTCAGTTGTTTCATTGTGACCCAACTTCATAACTTTGTACTTTTCGTAGGATGCCTTGGAAGTCCAGTCACAAAACATGGACCGAGAGGAACACTTGGTGTAATGAAAAACCAATATGACAACTATATGACATGTGGGTGGAAGATTCAGGTGGAAGCAACCAAGGTAAACAAACGTATGTACTTAAAACCGACTTTGTATGGTCGTAATATATTAATACAATATTCGTAATACCAGAATAAATAAAAATAACGGTTTTTTCTTACAGCGAGTACATCTGCACTTCCTCAGTTTTGAGCTCGAGGCGAGTATTGACTGCAGTTTCGACAACCTCAAAATCTACGACGGAAATGACATGTCGGCGCAGTTATTGCATACGTTGTGTGGAAATAACCTCCCTGGCGACGTTACGAGCAGTGGCAACACGATGTTCTTGTCTTTCAAAACCGATGGCACTGGCATCTATGATGGTTTTAATATATACTTCTCAGCGTTCATCCCAGTTGATGGTATGCACCGTTCAACAGTTTTACACACACGCATGCGCGCACGCACGCACGCACACACGCACGCATGCACGCCCGCCCGCCCACCCGCACACACACACACACACACACACACACACTCACTCACACAATACCCCTCACGGACAGGCACACTCCCTCACTATGGGTCTATGACACAACAAATATACGAACAAACAAACAAACAAACAAACAAACAAACAAACAAACAAATAAATAAACAAACAAACAAACAAACAATTAAACAAACAAACACACACTCCCTTTGACACACACACACACACACACACACACTCTCTCTCTCTCTCTCTCTCTCTCTCTCTCTCTCTCTCTCTCTCTCTCTCTCTCTCTCTCTCTCTCTCTATCTATCTCTCTCTTCCCCTCTCTCTCACTCTCTCTGCCACAAACAAACAATCAACCTAACAAGCAAATACACAAACAAACAAATAAACAAAGACATATAGCACACACACAAACACACACTCACACACACGCACACACACACGCACACAATCATTCATGTATATAATACGTGTTATGTTCAATAAAACTAACATTTAATCAATACGAATTTATGAAATGACATCCTTATATTAAACACTAACAAGTTAGTCATGTGTGGGAATTATATGTATATTAAAATTTCAGAATTGTGAAATTATAGGCACTGTCCCAACAAACACGTTGTATAAAATATGTGTTTATTGCAGGATGTCTTGGTTCTCCGTTTGAACTGAGAGGCTCCAATGGAACGTTTGGCATCAGCGACGGAGAATATCACAACAACATGAGATGCAGTTGGAAGATTCGAGTCACTCCATCCAAGGTGAGAAGATTACGTACTTGCCTGTTGTCAGACACTGTGTAAACGTATATGATGTCTATTTAAACATTTATTTACATCAAAATGTCGTGATTTGTGTGTCTTGTAGAACACTGTACTACATTTTTTGGGTAATATATTTCTAACCACAGTATCAGTCTCACATTTTAAACGACAAAAATATCAATAAAACTGTCTAAGTAAATCGGAAAAAAATATGCTATTCGAAATGTTCGATGTGAAAAAATTCTTCGTTTTTTGAATTAGTAAGCTAGATATTTCAAAATATGTTTCTGATAAGGAGATTTGCTAACACGGATGGATGAAACAATGTTTGCCTAAACATTCGTACCGCAAGTACATATGTGGAATGTATCTACAGTAATTGTCTTTCTCCTCCCTAATTCTTTGGTTTGTAGAGCCACATACCGAATTATCGTCCGCCTTCTCGAACACGTGTCTTTCTCTCACTCTCTTTGTGTAATTTTTGCTACCTTTTGCTTGACAACACCTGCCTGTTCCGTGCCTCTCTTCACACTATCCTTGTCTTCGTCGCCTCCTATCGGCTCGCGCGTTTGCTTTGCACACTCTCATTGTCAGTCTTTCTTGACACATCCTTTATATATGTCCTGACTAACGTAGTATGTTCTCAATTCCCTTCATTTACATATGTTTCTTAAAATCCCGTATATTGTAATAATCCACATTACATCTTACTGTCATCTCGTTTTGCTCAACACTAATTAGCCGTTCTCTGCTTCACATAGGAAGCGTGTGTACCTGTCTCACTTTCGAAGGAAGTCTTTTAACCAGTATATGGACCGTTACATGCATTATGCAAGACGTCACGACCTATTTCAGCGAGTGCGACTACAGTTCCTCAGCTTTCACCTTCAACAGAGCACTGGATGCAGCTACGATAGCGTCAAAGTATATGATGGAAACGGCACAAGGGCTCCGTTGATGGAGACTTTCTGCGGCAGTACAGTTCCCGGGGATGTCACCAGCAGCGCCAACACTATTCTCGTATATTTCACATCTGGCGACACGTCCAAGTATTCCGGTTTCAAAATCTATTTTTCCGACCTTCCTGTTCTTGGAGGTATGCCGTTGTGAAACCTACCCGTATTATCATAACGTTTACCCATCGCTAATTGATGTATCCAGTAGGCCGCGGTTTGCGTATGTCACAATGAAAAATGTGCACCTGACCTCCGTCAAGCTTTGCCTTTTCCATCAATGTTGATAACGGTTATATACTTGAATTACAGTAATATTGCTGCATGACATCTCATGAAACAAACATTCCCGCACACAGTTTTTACTTTAAAAACGTTGCCTTATATTTTTGTCACAAAGAAACACTTTTAGAGCCAGAATTTCAACAAAATATACACCTGATTGCATGAACGCACCACAAGTTAGGCATCCATTAGTTGGCGACTTGACAGAACCTTTGATAGGGAAAATGTCACATGATGACTATGCATAATATTGTCTATCATGTTAAGGTTTACCCATTCGCGCTGTATAGTTAAAGAACACGAACTATTTATAATCTTAAAGTATAATAAAATGGGCCACTCTTAGGACAAGTTCTTCTACCTTCGTAAATTGTAAATACAAAATACGTTCAATAATAATTATTGTATGTTCCACCCATTTGTATTGTTGCAAGTATGATTAAAACTAAATAATGTTTATGTTATGCATTATATTTCTTCAAAACACTTATCAATTGTAATTTAACTCAGAATGGAAGGTTGTTAGATCGTACGTGATGGTAGACAGGTGTTGGACGCTTGTTCACAAAGTTATTCGTGTTTCCTGTGATTGTTCCGAGCCACGTCAACCGTCCATCACTCAATTGAGGATGTTCTACGTAAGTTAAAACAGTCGTTGAAAACAAGTCCAACGTTGTCAGAAAGCCTATCCACATTTACGGCATGTTTGTTAAACGTCAAGTACAACATTATTCAGGAAACAATATTCCGCGTGCGTGTGTGTGTCTATGTGTGTGTGTGTGTGTGTGTGTGTGTGTGTGTGTGTGTGTGTGTGTGTGTGTGTGTGTGTGTGTGTGTGTGTGTGTGTGTGTGTGTGTGTATGTGTGTGTGTCAGGATGATGGACATTTTTTTATTATCTGTGAAGAATTGAAACGAATAATGACAACTGTTGGCAAATGTATATTGATTCTGTACAGGTAATATCAAGTTGATGTAGCTTTTTGTTTGCTGCAGAATGTCATAGCAATGCTACCATATTGAGAGGACCAAGAGGCAGCTTTGGCATCACACATCTCCAGTATGCTAATTATATGAGATGCGCCTGGAATATTCAAGTTAATTCAACAGACGTAGGTTGCCATGACACGTTTTATTGTTACGCTAGCTGCGCGATGGTTTGACGCGTGTTTTGTCAAGTTAAATTTGATCAATTTTTTGGAAGAAACTCGACACAACTATGGTTTAGTCCGGCAGTGGGCCAGAAAACCTCTCCTACACACAAAATATGCAAATTAGGTGCCGCCATTTGCGAAATATTGTATTTAGCACATATCGCTGTAAATATGCCTGAGAGTAACCTGATGAAGTGTCTCTCAGCGTCTTTAGGATATTCAATATCGAAAAAGACATTCAGATAGTAGTCCTCCCAACCACTTTCCAATTAATTCGAAAATTCGCAGCTGTCATTGAGACAAAAGCTACCATCGTCATTAATGAAAATCCTTTTTTTCAATAACTTTTGAAATATACATGATAGCATCTCAAACGTGGTGTACGTCAATTCCTTTTGGCAAAAACTGGCGAAATGCAGGCATAGTCAAGTATACCACTTTCGATGATATCTACGCTGGTGGCAACAACTTGTGTGTTGCTATTTTGACAGTCATCCTCTGTTCGACAGGCACAGTATAGTGAACACGATAATCGTACTGCACAACACCGTCACTGTGCAGAACGACACGGTTTGTCTGATTAACATCCACATCTGGGTAATTAAACAAATCCAGGTTGACACTAGATGGCAATGTGACAGGCGTTTATGATTATGTTGCGTCATCACGTGTCCGCTCATACTTCGTGATATCCAGTAGTGGAGGTGTGGAATCAATGGTTGACTTCCAAATAGTTGCCTGGAAGTTGGCCCGGCGAACATTTTGTTTCAATTTCCTCCGTTATTGGGGAAGAGTCTTTAGTTCCGGTGCTGTTATTACCTTCACTTTACTCATCTTTCCTGACCAGCCCTCCTCACGAACTTCCAACATGTTTTGGTCTTCTTTCCGTTCAGCATTCAGTAATTAAACATCTACCCTTCGTGATTATTCCAAGACTTTTTGTCTGAATATCACCAAGTTCACCAAGGGTCTGACCAGCAAGAAGTGCATGAATTGGCATTCCGTTGCTAACGTCATACGACTGTGCCACTGGGTCACAACCAGAAAGCGAGTGTGCTGCTAGAAGCTGTGATACGACGTCACCCTATGTTTCTTAGCACTAGCTGAAGTGTCTATCACAACCTGACCAGGAGTGGTGCACAATATTGTAAGCCTGTAGGTAAGACCAAGTTCTGCGTAGTAATGGAGGAGCAGGACGAACACATCGGTGTCATTGCATATGTTGTTGATGCTGTTTGGTCCAGCATTGGCTACTTGTGGCAATTATTGAACTATGATCACGTCCGTTCATGTATCGTTTGAAGATCATTTTGGTTTGTTAGAACACCATGATGTAGTTCTTCGGAGAGAGGGTCCCGACCAGTTATGACAAGCTTGTGTATGGTTGGTAACATTTCAGTGCGTCTCTTGTCGTCAAGCTGCTGACAAATTAAGCCTATCAACTGACGTTTGTTTGCAGTCGCACTCAAGGCAATTTTATGGGGTGGACGTGGAGTCGGATGAATGAATCTGTATCGTATGGTTGCACGATGATTGTCTCTAGTTGACCGTGTTCCACTTTTGATGCGGAAGTCATTGTACTTATCGAACAGGAGGTAAACATCTCCGTTGGCGGTTTTCTGTTCTGTTCTGTTTTATGTGACGTTTTCGACTGTTTCCATGCTAGGCAAATGTATACTCGACAGGATGGTACATCCACCAAAAATCGTCACCTCTGCTTCATATGTCAATGTGGAAGATACACCTACTTGAACTTTCTTCTTCAGCATAGACTTTGAATATGTGATTCGCAATTCTCCACCATTATCTTGGTACTGGGGAAGTTTCTTGTCGCAACATTGTTCCGAGATCAATGTTGCGGGACTGTTGAAATCCAAACACTCTTTTGTAAATTAAGTTTACGTCATAGATAGCTTTAATGCAAATTGTCTGCGTTTTTATGGAAACTGACATTGTACATAACATCCCGTTCACGTTGTCTGTAGCTATTCTGCCGTTCACAATGTTTATGTCGGTTGGGTGATCAGCAGAATAACGAAGATCGATGCATGCCTCAAGTTGTTCCTTAATCCTTTCTCGGTCTTGTCTATCAGATTTGATGCGTGATGGCTTCTCCTCTTTATGTGTCACTACCTTTTGTTGTTAACAACAACCTATATGCCATGTCAAGGACGTGTTGAACAAGTTTGCTGCACATGTCCTTGCTCAATGGCCACCGTTTTAGCGGACATGGATTGGAGGTTATTTGCACTATTCCATTTGGGCTAGATCCCATGTATGCGGTTTCTATGAGTTCCGCATACCACATGCCATTCCACAGTCCTTGTTTATGGGTCATCATATGTTTTCCATTCACGAACCTGTGCCTCCATTGCCTAAGGTAATATCTGGCATATCTGGAGTTGTTGAAGTAACCAGACCAGAAAGGGACACAACAGCGGAAGAGAAACATTTGTATCACTCAAATTGGATCTACACATGTATGAAGATCTGATTGGCTATCACGCATTTAGTGGTTGTGACTCAACCAGCGCGTTTGGTGGTCACAATGAAGCAAAAGGCTACAGACTGCTACGTGAGCACCGTTCCATCAGACGTTACAAGGCCAAACTTGACAAATCCTTGGTTGCCGATAAGGAACTGTTGCAGGACGGTGAAGCAGCAGTATGCGCCCTGTATGGGCGATTACAAGAGTATGATGTGAACAGATTGCGACATACCATATTTGGGTCAAAGACAACCGATCCAGCAAAGTTGCCACCATGCAAGGATGCACGTGACCAACACATCAAGCGTGCTATCTATTAGGCAGCCATTTGGCGACACTGCTTGACGGCACGACCATCAGTGCCATTCCCTCGTGGCAATGGGTGGACTGTTGAAGGACACATTTTGGTACATTGGACCGACAGCCCAGCAGCTCCACAGGCAGTACTTGAATGTGTCAACTGCAAATGTAAGACACATGCTGGTGTTAGTTGCTCATACATGCTGAATGGGTTAACATGTACTGGTGTTTGCCGCTGTAACGCTGATGATTGCGAAAATAGACTGGTCACATCGACAGATATGGGAGTAGACCCACTGCTTTCAGAAGTCGACTCCGATATGGAGTGATATGGTCTAAGATGGTCCATGAAACTGTTTGTCAGTTGGTGAACTTCAATAGATAACCTTTAAAAGTATGATGAATTTTAAATTTGTTGTCACCATTACCATACTGTTTGTGATTTGCCAAACATCCTACTTACATCTACATAATTATAAATCCAATGTATGCATCTCATAATTACGAATGTATATGTCAAAAAGAGAAACATGCTGTGCTATTAAATACATGTTAGCCAGAAATGTATGTAATCACACTAAACGTCTTTTACACGAACACAAGCCAGGGTGGTATCACTCGGATTCCTGATGAGGACACATCAAAGATATAGAAACTGCAAAAAAAAGCGTTGTCCGGACCTCACTGCAAGGGTCACCCTCAAAACAGCATTTCACTGCCGGACTAGTTCGTGGGGAGTCGGTTATCTGGATAATTTGACGCAAACAGTAGTCCGCCGGACCTGCTAGCTAGCAATTGGCAACACCACATACATTGTAGCATTAATACGTGTAGCAATATGTGTTTAGGCTTCAGCCAGTCGTTCAATTTAACATATATAGTGTTGGCTTCCTTCTCGGTTCATTTTAATTTATATGTATTCGTGGATCTTCGTGCAGATAGTGAAGTTGGAATTCGTCGAGTTCTCGGTCGAGTCGTGCTGCGACAGCGTCACAGTGTACGACGGCAGCAGCAAGGCGGCGCCACTGTTGGGCACATTCCGTGGAAATACCTTGCCAATGGACATATATTCCACAAGCAACGCCGTGCTAGTGTATTTTGAATCCGATGGCGTAGCGAGATGGAACGGGTTCAACATTAACTACACAGCATTACCGTTGGCTACAGGTGAGCAGATTAACCATATACCAAGCGTAAACGTGGACTAGTGTTTTGACAAGAACCGAATGAACCATAGATTCATACTGAACATATCCATGATAATATTAACTGGAACGAATATCATGGCACATACAGCAATCTATGTACTATCTGTTCGTTCACGTTACTATATTTCGTTCAACGTTTTGTTAGTATATTACATGTATTATAATATATACCATATTATAATATATACCATGTATATATATGTGTGTGTGTGTGTGTGTGTATATACTTTCCGGCAGTGGTGAGAAATCAGCGAAGTCCGGGTGGATTGTCACACCTGCGGAGAGTCTCAATGTGGGGAATATGGGGGAAAAGCACTGGAAGTGGTCAACATGATGGAAAGGATGAGAATAGAAGTGTTGCGCGTGCAAGCAACCAAGTGAAAGGGAGACCGAACGAGAACACTGGCAGGAGGGTATATGATTCTACATGCAAGATAATATGGAAGGAATAATGGCGTAGGCATCACAGTGACGGAGGAGATCAGTATACATGTGGTGAGAGTGGAGAGATGGCAAGGGATATTCGTTGTTGATGGTTGATGGTGAGGAAGCAGCTGGTGTGCATTATGTCAGTGTATGGACCTCAAACAGGAAGGGCAGAGTAAAAGAAAAGGGCCTTCAGGGAAGAGCTAGAGAGAATGATGGGAATGGTGGAAGCTCATGCGATGATGTGCGTAGCTGGTGATTTTAATGCACACGTGGGTACAGCGGAGACAGGAGCAGAGGATTCGGTCGGGGGATTTGGATAGGATAATAGGATACGAGGAACCGAGTGGGCCGGGAGTTAGTAGAGTTGGTGATGCGAAATCGGCTGCCGGTGGCTGGGTTATTTTTTCCAAAAGAGGGAAAGCCACAAACTACCTTGTAGGAGTGGCCATCATAAGACAGAGTTGGACCTGCTAATAGTGAGGAAACAGCAAATGTGGCGTGTCACGGCCTGTAAGGTCATCGTTGTTGAACATGAACTTCACAACACAAGCCCATCGTTTTCATTGTGCGTATACAGAAGAGGAGGGAGACTAACAGTGTGGGGCGAAATACCATTACGCGGTGGAGAAATGTCACGAGGACACAGCCAGAGCATACAGAGAGGGAGTGATATCAGAGTATGAGAAACTTCGGCCAACAATAGGAAGTGTGGAGGAAAAGTGGAAGCATTTTAGTGATGCTTTCATTGGATCACCAGAGGAGCTATGTGGCAGAACATCTAGTAAGGGAGGAGCTTTCTCGAAGAAAAACAAACAAACATGGTGGACCGAAGACATAGCGAAAATAACTGGAGAAGAGAGAGAGGTATGGAAAGAAATAGAAGGGATCAAGGGAAATGGAGGACAACCGGGCATTGCCATACAACAGCTATATGGACAGAAAAAGAAGGCAACTAGGAGAGCTGTGGATAAAGCAATGAGAGAAACGGAAGAGGAACTATACAGAAACCCAGATGAGGACAGTTAAAAGAAGATGATCTATACGATGGTTCGAGAGAGGGATGAGGACAGCAAGGATGTAAAAACTGGAACAGTGATTATGGACAAGAATGGAAAGCTAGTTACGGACTGGTCTGGGAAGAGTATTTCAAGAATCTGCTGAACCAACAAGAAAGCGGAGAACTAGACCTGCCAAGTGCAGTAGAGGGAGAAGTAAAGTTGAAGGAGATTGTAGATATGAAGAGGTAGAGAGAAAGAGAGAGAGAGAGAGAGAGAGAGAGTGACAGCAATGAAGAAGATGAAGAAAGGTCGGGCGACAGGTATTGATGAAGTACGAGTGGAAATGCTGGTGGTGGCCGAACGCGTTGGAATCTGGTGGACAAGAAGATGGTTGAATACCTGCATGAGAGAGGGGGAGATCCCAGAGGAGTGGAGAACAGGGATAATAGTTCCGATATGGAAAAGAAAGGGAAACGTGCATGATCCAGGGAAATATAGAGGCATCACGTTGCAGAGCCGCATGCTGAAGATGTTGGAGAGAATCCTGTGTGGAAGGATAAGAACAATAGTGGAAGAAAAACTCGGAGAAGACCAACAGGGCTTCAGTATAGGACGAAGTACAGCCGATGGGATGTTTGCCCTCAGGCAGCTGATCGAAAACAAGTTGGAGGGACAGGAGAATAAAGGTGTGGGTTTTATAGACCTGGATAAATCTGATGACATGGTGCCGAGAAAGATGGCAATGGCGATACTGTGATGGATGGGGGTCACAGAGGTAGAGGTCTGGATGGTGGAAGGGACATATGAAGAAACGAAGGGCAGAGTGGTATGTTGACCAGGATTCTCAGAAGAATTCAAAGTGAACATTGGCTTGAAACAGAGATGTGCCATGAGCTAACTGCTGTTTATCGCAGTGATGGAATTGTTAAGTAAAAAGATCAGTACCAAATATATTCTCCAGAAACTACTCTATGCAGACGATCTAGCGGTGGTAGCGGACGGGGAAGCGGATTTACAGGAACAATTGATAGAGTGGAAGGATATCTTCAGCAAACATGGACTGAAAGGAATCTGGAGAAGGCAGAGGTGCTGTGGGTTGCACAAAAAAGCAAAGAGCTGGAAATACACCTGGTGAGGAAGAAACTAAAACAAAAACGGAGCGGTATGTGGGAATGGCTCCTCTGAGACAGAAAATCGCAAGAGAATAAAGGCAGGGGCGAATGCATGGAGGAAAGTAGAAAGTGTGATGAAAGACAGGCATATCGCAAAAAATTCAAAGGAAAGGTACTATGCACATGTGTGACACCAGGCTACCTGTATGTCCCAGAAAGAATAGCAATGAGAGAGAAACAACAGGACAGGTAGTTATACGTGTGCGAACACAACTGGGTCAGGAGAATTGCGGGGGTAAACAGAATAGATAAAGGAAGAGTGGAAGAGCTGAGAGAGGATGTTGGTGTGAAAGAAAGTTTCAAGAAGAAGTTGGTGAGAAGTCGGTTGAAGTGGGCAGGACATGTAGAGTGAATGGGAGAAGAACGTTTGGCAAAGAAAGCAGGTGCCCAGAGATTGGTGTGAAAAGAAGACGAAGGCGACCGAGGCTGCGGTGGGAGGATTGCGCGATGAGAGACCTGGAGGGATGGAAAAGGGAATGGAGAAAAAGAGCTAAAGACCGAGGAGAATGGAGAAAGGTGCTAGAGAAAGTAGTGCAAGCACAATGAGGAAGAAGAGAACGAAAGAAGAGGAAGCGAAAGAAAACAAAATGTCGACGTATCCAAGCTAGCCTCACCCCTGAAGACAAGGAACAACGACACACACACACACGCACACACGCACGCACGCACGCGCGCACGCACACACACATACATATATATAACAACATGTTGAACGAAATTTAGTAACGTGAACGAGTATATAGTAGATTGTTGTATGTCCCATGATATTCGTTCCAGTTAATATAACCATGAATATAATATGTTCACTATGAATGTATGGTTCAATCGGTTCTCATAAAAAACTGGTCCACGTATATATATATATATATATTATATATATATATATATATATATACATATATACAAACAAAATGTTGCATGCATGCTTAAATAAAAAATCGATAAGCAGTATTACATTTGTTGACAGCAGATGGGTGTGCAATATTTATAACTAGCTGCATATTTGGGATGGTTTGTTTGTTTGTTTTAGTTATACAATAAGAAAACTTTTATTTTTAGCTGACTGTCCGCCAGGAGAGATGTTTGGTGGTCAAGAATGTACGAAGTGTCCACGTGGAAGTTATCAGCCAGACCGTGGGAAAACTGCCTGCATTGACTGCCCATTGTATTACACTACAACGGATGTTGGCTCGACAAGTGAAGATGAGTGTAAATGTAAGCTACGACGGATAGAGTTCGTTCCCATGACCAGTAGCATACACATATAGCAAACACGTCTTGGGAGATACCATGACGGCATCGTTCTTCATTGAAATAATACCCATAAAAATAAGTTGTGCACAAACACAGTCTCCTATCTGTCGTCTTTCATCAAGCTCGTCTCTCGTCTCCCTCTCCTCTCTCTCTCCTCTCTCTCTCATTCGCTCTCTCCCGCTCTCTCCCTCTCTCTTTCCTTTTCTCTTCTTCTCCCCCTCTCTCAGACAGTGTGTTTTCTATAATGATAACTTTTTGCGTGTCCAGCGTCATCGATTTAGAATGGTCCACTATATTAATTTATTATTGGTAATGTAATGTATTCCGGCATGTGTTCTCTCCTTACGCAGTTGTCGATGGAATCCTGAATCAAATTATTGGGTTAAATCTAAATTTGAGGAAAATATAGCAAGTTAAAGTTATAGTGTCCTCACATTTAGATTATACAATATCGCAAGTTAAAGTTAAACAATGTAGAATGGCGTTTTAACTGCGTGTCCAGCGTCAACGACGAACAAGGACTAATCTAATACATTACTTGTTGTGTTGTGTGCTCGAGCCTGTTTATAATAATCACTTCCAAAGTAAATAAAAATGGATGCCAGACTAGCGTTGACATTATTATACATTGAAAATTCTGAGGTCAGTATCCGAGTGGACTATTACCCTGCTGTTGTTCCATTTCCCCATAAATAACACGTCCCTACTTACAGTAAGTGTATTGTAATATTCACACCATATACAACCTTATTAGAACCGAGCATGACATTGCTTGTAGCTGATTGTCGGCTAGGAGAGATGTTTGATGGTCAGAAGTGTGCGAAGTGTCCACGTGGATCTTATCAGCCAGACCGAGGGAAGACCGCCTGCATTGCCTGCCCGTTGAACTACACTACCCGGGATATTGGCTCGACAATTGCAGATGATTGCAAATGTATGCTATGAATGTTTTCCTGGGCACAAGTGAAGGATCGCAAAATTGTAAATAGACCAGTCTTTATGTATCATTTGGTTGTTAGTTCCAATTACTGGAATGTTTGGTCCACCTTCTTTAAGCGTATCTAATTCGGCTGTCATAAATAACATTACAATAACATAATACGTATTTCATGAATTCCATTCCCAGTTGATAAACATGTATTTTGAAGAACAAATAATTCGTTACCTTAATTTAAACGTGTCTTATCAATAGTGCCGTGCGAAGCAGGCTCGCAATTTGACGAGGAAACCGGCCGCTGTGTGTTGTATCCTCTCAACATCTTCAAAAACAAGGTTCTGCACTCAGTCAGCAACACTAATCCCAGCCATCTGATCACGCCTACTCGCGAGTTAGTGTCCTCTTCTGTTCGTGGTCAAGGTGAGTGCAACTGTTCCTTGGTGCAATTATTTTCAGTGGCTAACAAAATTACTGATTTCCGTGCATTAACAGTCGTAATAATCAATTAGTTAACAAATAATAACCCTTCCAAAATAGTCACTGCCATGAACATTCACGTGTTAATAATTTATCAAATGCACGAGTCGCCCAATCCGAAACACTCTAGCCACTGCTTAGCAATAATTTCAAAGTTGTGACAACTGGCTGGATCATAGGCGAGCGTTGAAATAGTATTACGTGTGAAATTCATCAGGTAAGTATCCGAGGGGGAGATATTACTATTGCAACTGTGATCGCAAGCGCTACCATTGTCCCGTACATAACCGTTACCTACAGCTCAGAGCGACTCTATGTTGATCATTAGAATCGTGAATGTCTTTGCTTGTAGCTGACTGTCAGCCAGGAGAGATGTTTGATGGTGAAAAGTGTGCGAAGTGTCCACGTGGAACTTATCAGCCAGGCCGATGGAAGACCGCCTGCATTGACTGCCTGTTGAATCACACTACCCGGGATGTTGGCTCGACAAGTGCAGATGATTGCAAATGTAAGCACTTCTGGACCGTTAAACCAAGCTTTATTTGCAATGTTTAATTAACCAAATATGCACTATCCATATACTCATAAAATGAACGTCCCGATCAATATAGTTTCACGTAGAATGATTTAACAAGATTGCAATCCAGAACAGAAACATAAAATGTCAAGTATAGTGTGGCTTAACTATGTCCCTATGCTTTAAATTGTTATGTTTATAAAAGTAGTTAAACATAAATAATTTGCTTTTTTAAACTGTGTTGCGCATTTCGATTTGGCCAATATATATATTGTTTATATTAACTATTTATAATAAAAAAGGTGCCAATGTTTTGTAAGCTCTCGTTAAGGGTCCGTTTGCAGAACGTAGGATGGAGGTAGTTATGAACAATTTCAAAAACAGATTATTATTATTATTATTAGATCATGTTTAGTATCAGTTCTCTTAACAATTAATTCGGTTCTCATTCGCCACGGCATCAGGATTATCTAATCAGATCCAAAACGCATTTTGCTGGTACCTGCTGTTTCACAATTTGAACTTATGTTCAGTCGGCTTCATTCCATATTACATGTTAAGCGTCAATGGTTTTACGGGCTGTGATTTTTAATACATGCAATATGTATGCAAAGGTTAACTCGAATGAAAAAACAAACACTATCAGACATTTCCAATGTACATATGTGTAATGTTCATTCAATTGTGTTATATTTATTAATAGGGCAGTGCGAATCAGGATACCAACAGGACGGATCAAGGAAATTGTGTGTAATGTGTCCTCGCGGCTTCTACAAAGACGAGACTCTTCATTTTGACTGTCAGCTTTGCCCTGGTCATCTGATTACACCTGGACCCGGGGCAACGTCCGTATCTGATTGTTCTCAAGGTAACTGTAAAATATGTACTATGTAAACTTTTATTACTCAAAAGAAATATAGTAGTAAAGCAGTTTATGTTGTTAGGTGTTGTATCTAATATACTTATTTATTTCATAAACTTACAGAAAACCCCAACCCAAAAGGTTGCATTGTATAGTATGATTCGTCTTTTGAAAAATTGCGTTTGATGTCGTTAATATGTATATTTTTGATAGCATGTTATACTTACGATTTGTTGTATTAATTATAACGACCTTTCAATGATATATTACTAGGTAAAAATTAATTTATCCAATCGATATCTCACACATTTACAAGATAAATTGGAAAACAAAATGCAATTTATATTATGACAACGAAGCAGTCATATTGTATTTCTATGACATGATAATGATTTTCTGTGGTGTAATAGATTACAATTCCATAATATACAAATGCTCTTGTTTTTGTGAAGGTATGCGCAATCACACGTGCACGCGCACACGCATATCCAACCACCCACCCACACACCCACACAAATACACTTATTCGCGCACGCTCACACACCCACACACACTCACACCCACCCACCCCCACACACACACCCACCCACACACACCACACACACACACACACACACACACACACACACACACACACACACACACACACACCAAGTAAACAAACGTTATTGTACAATATAGCCGTTGTGACAGGAAACTGCGAAGCCGGACAAAGGATTGTGGGTACTGCGTGTAAGAAATGTTCTATCGGCACATACCAAGATAAGACATGGCAAACAACATGCATTCCGTGTGGTGGCAACTTGACGACTTTAAGTGAGGGTGCTACTTCTGTCAAGGAGTGCATAGGTAAGTGTATATTTCCCTTACACTTGGTGTGCGACGACTGCCGCAGTTAGGTGGATTTTGCCCTATCCGGTTGTGGGAAGTTATGGGCAGAGACCAAGGAAGAGGGATTCACCTTTCAGTGCGTGGTGTGTTGGAAGGTGGAATTTCTGGAGAAGGAGGTAGCTAAGTTGGTAGATATTGTGAAGGGGGTGAAGATGAGAATCAGCAAGGAGACAGGTAGAATGGAAAGAGACGACAGGGAGAGAGTTGGGAATAGTGTGAGACATAATGAATTAGTTGACAATGGCAAATTATGTGAACCACTGGGAAGTAGTGATCACAACGAGATACATTTTACCATCAAAGTAAAATCAGAAAAAAATAATAAAATGCAGAAGATATAAGTACATGAGGAAATTTTGGGCAAAGATAGACTAGAACAACACACTGAAAAAGTAAGACCCTTGAAAAAAACAAGGAAAACGGTCCAGAAAGAAATAGTTATCGAAACAAGCCATTAGAAAAATTAAGTACAATCAAATGATGTGGAAGTAATATAGACGTACATATAGCAAACAGAAAGTTCAGAATAAGGTCGGTTCTCTAGAAGATAGTGCTGAAAATATATACCCAGGGGGCCAAGTGGGTTGAACAGACATGGAATGCTGTAAAAGGTTTGCCTCCAAAAACATGTGTACATATATCTAGGATCACAACACAACCTAGGTGGACAACCTTAAAAAAATTACTGGAAAAAAGTTATTAGCGCCTAAAAACGCCCGTCCACACCCACAACGAACTAGTGTTGTAACACTTTCCGTTTAGATATTTTGCCCTTTTTGGAGCGATAACACCGGTTTGTTTACGAAAATTAACAGATTCGTATCACAAACATGTTAAAAAGTAATGTCAGCAGTACGTGGATGTTTACAATCTTCTTAAATAGGAAGACTTAGCATATGAGACTATGGTTATAGCAAGCAGATGTGTTGTTGCGTGTTCTAAGTTTGTGCATTATCCAATTAAGATGTTTCGGCAATGTTTTGAATCCGAGCCCATCCTCGACCTCAATGCATTCTTTCATTAATTCCACATAATTTCAGGCATATACTTTTTAACAATATTTGCGTCTAATAGCACGTTTGAGGCCCAAATAGCGCCGCGGTTTGTGCAAAACGCCTCACTGTATTACAGTAAGCAGTTTTCTCAGAGAACCTGTTGCAATTTGTTGACAGTGGGAAATGTTGCATATATTTAAACTAGATTCGAGCAGTACAGAGCTTCTGGTCCACAGGAGTTTTTCTCAACAAGGCGGGACTGCTGAACTTTCCATGTGAGGCATGGAATAAGGAGAGCAGCTAGCACCAACGATGGGCTTGACAAGACTGTACCTGGGAGGCGGTTTCAAGGAAGAAACCAATAGCGTCTTGGTTACGCAGGGTTCAGTTACAGATGTGCCTGACTTGGAGTCATCTCAACAGGAGGCCGACGCCAGAGCAATTCTTCACACCATGTACATTCGATGTCCGGAAAGAAGGTGTCGACCGAATGATTATCCTCGCCAATGACACATACATCATTGTCATGTGCGTCTATTATGCTTGCACGCTGTTGAAAGTTCTGCCAGAACTGTGGGTTCGAACTGCACCAGATAGCTGTCTACCGATCCATGAGATGTGTGCTGCTCTTGGACCCGCAATGCCATGCACTTCCCTTCCTGCGCAGCCATAATGGGCGAGACACAACCAGCTATCCATATTTCACTGGTAAGAAGGTGTGGGTGAACCGCAGCAAGGCAACGGACATAACTGCATTTGAGAACTTTGCCGAACAAGATGACGCTCATGTAACAGCAGACGTGATCAACCAGGCAAAGGACCTTACGATCGCTGTGTTCACCAACAAAGACGATGCGTTCGAAAGATCGGATCTTAGAAAACGTCGAGTTTACAAGTTCCTGAACAACAAGTCAACGCTGTTGAAATTACTTCCACCAACAGAAGATGCATTTCTTCTGCATTTGAAACGTACAGCTTTGGCGACTATGATAGACAAGAGCGCTTATGTCAGCAAGACCGTCTTTCCTCCGTATGAAGAGTATGGGTGGGTTCTGGATAACGGCAAGCTTGTTCCAGTGGCATCCACACAACCTGCCTGCCCACTGCAGATGATAAAGACCATATTCTGCAGCTGCACCAAAGGATGAAACAGAAGCTGCTCATGTGCCAAGAAAAACATTGCCTGTTATATTAGTTGTCGCTGCCAGGGATCGGTCAAATCGCAGTTGTGCGATGTTTGCTGCAAGGTTTGACAGCAGCGAAAGCAGCGAATCAGAAAGTGACACTTAACAGAAACTGGCAGCACTTCTAATGCTGAACTGTTAACCTTCCAGCAAGTAAGCTTATGCACAACCTACCTTCAAACATGTGGACATAAATAACTACTCTTCTGTTAAATTTGTGTTTGTTGAGCAGCGATAAGTACTCTCTGGGGATAAATCGATCCCTGTTGTGGTTACGCGTGAGAAATGGTTGCTTACGCCCTACCTAACCTAGTGATGACAAGATTGTCTTATGTTTTATTAATTTGTAGGTAAATGTTTTCAGATTACTCATAAACTAGTGCTACCTAAAGCAATGCTATTTAATATGTTAAAGTAAAATAAAAATACTGTTAACATTTGAACACGGCGATTTTCCTTTACTTCGCTTGACGGTTGTGTTTAAGGGGTTTTGGTTTAAAAGTCATGGATTCTAATACCTTTCGTTCCTCTGAAAAGTAGATTCATATGAGAAACTACGTTAGTACAAATGGGACACGTGGGACTAATTTTAACAAACGTGTGAATTCGAAAAATACAAAAAAAATTACCTGAAAAGGAATGCATTTTGAACCACTATTTCTTATCTGGCCAAGTCAATTTAATTTTAATTTGGCACAATTTAGCTGCATTAGTAACACTGACTTAACTGGTACATATACTAATTGTAAGAACGTCACCATAATTTCAGAGGAAGTGTAAATAACATATTTGACGATGACCATACAAATCACCTTTTAGCGTATAGAAGCATGTTGTTTAAGTGCTGTTTACATGTTTCCAGTAACTTTTTTTCGAGGTTGTCCACCTAGGTTACGATCTTAGATATATGTAGATATAATTTTTTCATGCAAACTTTTTATAGCATTCTATGTCTACTTTCACCAACAAACTGAATTTGGCCCCCTGGGTAATAATATTAGAGGGATTCTTAATGGCAGAAGACCTGAATGAGTATTTTCGTTCAGTGTTTACCAGGGAAGATATTTGTTCACTGCCAGTACCAGAGGCTAAGTTCAAGGGGGCGAAATCAGACTATTTAGGACAATTAATTGTAACCCCGGAAATGGTAACTAAGAAAATAAGCGCTATGAACGATAATGAATCACCAGGAGTGCATCACATGGTGGATTTCTTTGTTAAACATAACTTGTTAAACCCATCTCAACATGGGTTTCTAAAAGCGAGGTCATGCTTAATAAATGTGTTATGTTTTTGGAAGATATCACTAAGTGGGTAGATGAGGGACCACCAGTAGATATCATATACATAGATTTTCAGAAAGCTTTCGACAAAGTGCCACATCAAAGGTTACTGCTTAAACTAAAGGCCCATGGCATAGGAAATGGTTTCATTAACTGCATAGAAAAATGGCTAATTGACAGAAGACAACGTGTAGTAGTTGATGGGGAGGCTTCAAACTGGAAATCAGTTTTGAATGGGGTACCACAGGGATCAGTACTGGGACCTATATTATTCTTAATATATATTAACGATTTGGACGATGATATAACACGCAAAGTGTTGAAATTTGCGGATGATACAAACTTGTTTAGAAGATTAAACGTGATTGAGATAGACAGCATTTACAAGATGATTTTGACAGATTGATAAAATGGTCTGAAAAATGGCAAATGTTGTTCAATTTTGTGAAATGTAAATGCCTCCACACAGGACATGGGAACAAAGATGTAGAATATACAATGGAAGGTTCTGTACTAAATATTACTGTAAAAGAAAAAGACTTAGGGTTAACCATTAGTGCTGAAATTAAGGCTTCAGAGCAGTGTGGTATTGCCGCGTAAAAGGGAAATCAAAACCCTGGATTAATTTGACGAAACATAACGTATTAGGAAAAAGAGCTTATAATACCGTTGTACAAAACAATAGTTAGGCCTCATTTAGAATATTGTATTGCATCGTGGATGCCATATCACAGGAAGGACATAGATATGATGGAAAGAGTGCAGAGGAGGGCAATTAAAATTATACCAAAACTGAGGTATTTTAGTTACGAAATACGCCTAAAAATATGGTTTAACAACATTAGAGACCAGGAGATTGAGAGGAGATCAGATAGAAGTGTTTGGAATATTGAATGGTTATGAAAATATTGATAGAAATATTTGTTTCTCAGTTAAGAAAGATAGAAGGACAAGAGGACATGAAATTACATTAGTAAAGGAGCAGTGTAGATTATATATAAGAAAGTTCTCATTCTCACTGTAAATTAATGGAACATATTATCTCCTGATTGTGTTGGTGCTACTAGCGTGAATATGTTTAAAAATAAAATCGACACATACCTTAAAAGGGCGGGATACACGTAGATAAAAAGTATTGGACTCTCGATAAGCCAAAGGGCTTCCTTGTCCACCTTCCATCTAGAGTTATCTTGTTAAATCTTGTTAAGTCTTACAGGTGTACGTACGTTTTGTCTCAATAGTTGATTTGTATAAATATTGTACTTTAAAAAAGCATGGGCTGTCTTAAAGATTCATTTAACATAACAAAATACTCAATGCTGGGAATTTTTGCAATGCATTCTAAATATAACTAACAAGAACATGAAATATATGTTTACTCCTCGTTATAATGACAATGAAACAGAATTGTTGACGATACTTTGCAGATCACTGTGGAGTGAAATAATATTATTGTTGTAGCTAAATGCGACATTAGCTATTGCCTCAACTGTGACCTGATCAAGAAGAATATATCGGCTAATACGGTGTGCCTATGCACTGCAGAATATGAAGGCGATAGGTGCAACTACACCAGTTCAGGTAAGACATATCGTTGTGTTTAATCGCGTTGCCGAAGTGACATATATATCGGCTCTGCGTACATTTCATCGCTCGTGACATCCTACACGCCGACCAGATCACTTAGATCGGCCGAACAAGGTCTGTGTCTGTTCTGAGATATCACCTTGAACATTATGGCCGTCGATCCTTCTCGGTGGCTGGCCCGATCCTGTGGAATGCCCTGCCTCATGCAGTCAGGCATGCAAACTGCGTTGCCACTTTCAAATCACTCCTAAAGACATACTTATTTCGACAGGCCTTCAAAGAACTTTGCAGTCCGCATCAGTGACATTTGTGCAGTGATGACTTTCGGTTATGTACTTAGGATGCAGTTATTTATTTATTTATTATTATTATTTTGTAATTAGCATATTATACAGATTTATTTAATTTATTTAAGCACATCATTTATTTTAGGTATTTCAACGGCTAATTAATTTAACTTATGTATATACACTTTTAAATATATATATATATATATATACATATATATATTTTTTTTCAGGTTTATCAAAGTGACATTTTATGTAATTTTTATATGCTACTTTTAAATCATTTTCTTTTACCGTTCTATTTAATATTTCTATTTAATATGTTTAGGTCATTTAATGTATTTTTACTTATACTCTACGATTGTCAGCGCCTTTGAGCAGATTTTTTATCCGGATACAAGGCGCTCTATAAATGCTTCATTATAAAATAATAATAAATAATAATTATATATATATATATATATATATAATTATTATTTATATATATATTTTAGCTTGACATGTTGAGCACTATGTTAAAATACAGTTTTCTTTAATTAAAATTAAACGTAGGGAAAACCAACGAGTTTGTTCATGGCAATAGCAGGGGGAGACAGGGAAGGTCAGTAGTGACAGTCCTGATGGAGGTGGGGATGGTTGACAGTTCCAAATACTATTATTGATAAGAAACTGACTTTCAATGAACAGGTTGACATGATACATACGAAATGACAGCAACATTTCTTTTTTTAGTTAGACCACTCAAAAACTTTGACATCCGCCAACATATCCTTGAACTTGTGTACATATGTCTTGTTGAGAGTGTCTTGTCATTCATAACTTGGTTTGGACATAACAAAATACAAAACTGGCCCGGGTTGTTAACATAGCTGGTAAACTCATTGGTCAGCAACAGCGACAGGTGTCAACTCTGCGTGACTCTGCCCTTGCCAGGAACACACTTCAAATTTGATCCTGCCCATCCAGTTCAATTAGCATTTCAATATCTTCCATCTGGCAGGTGTATTAAAGTTCCTCTTGCACGAAAGAATGTATGTATGAAGACTTTTATACCTTCAGCCGTTGTTGTCCTGAATGCAGCAATCGTGTAATGTGTCAGAATAGCAGCGGTTTTTAAGTGTGGGTGGTGGTGGAGAGAGTGTACATGCATTTTATCATTATATGTTTATGACAATGCAGATGTTGTAGTACTAGTGCCCTTCTGTGCTGTTTTTGGATGAGGTTGGGTTTGATAATTTGTAGTCCCCCTGGTAAACTTTTTTACATTTAGTCAGTTATTGGATTATGAAGTATGTATATTTTTTCTTCCTTTTAAGGTACTCTACTGTGTTATTTATATAAAGTTTATGCGACAACTTGACATGTGTATGCAATCGTATTGTGTGTTTAATGCATTTCCCTTTTGAAATGTATTTTAGGACAGACAATTAAGTGTATTTGATTGATTTGACATATATATATATATACATATATATATACATATATATATATATATGTATATATATATATATGTATATATATGAATGAATGAAATGGAATTTATTAAACCAATCACTACAACTACATATTATATGTGAGTATACACAATAGGTCAGGAAACTCCCGTTAAGGCATTTAAATGCCGCTGCCACGAGAGCCACCTTGACTAATAATTATAATATAATAATAGTAATAATACGTTTACAAAGTTATTTAACTGGTAATACATGAACATGTCATAGAAAAGATTATAATCAAATGTACGTACAGTAGCTGACATATACTGTACATGTCCACATAAACGTATATAATGAGACTATATATATATACAGACAGCCTAAACTGGATCCACTCACAATGCTGTGCAATAGATGACAATGAATACAAACGATTAATAAATTCCTCATGTTCGTGGGCCTGCCCCGAATGCAACAACTTCAACTTCACAAATTCTTTCTTCAGAGATACAGAAATCCCAACGGCAAATCCCTTTTATCCACTGGACAGTAACTGTCATAACCTAAACGAAACCACCAACAACAATACAACTAATAGCAAGAAAGCATATAGACCAAAAAAGAGACCAAACTTCAGATGCATCCTCATAAACTGCCAAAGCGTTAAAAAGAAAGCCTCAGACATCGAAGCACTAAACAATCTGCATAACCCAGACATCATCTGTGGCACTGAATCATGGTTAGATCCCTCAATAAAAAATGGAGAAATATTCCCAAGCAACTTTAACGTCTTTAGAAAGGACAGAGAAACAGACACTACTGGAGGGGGGGTATTTCAAATATCAAAAGATGACCTCATAACAAGCCACCTACCAGACCTAGACACTAACAGTGAGAGCATTTGGACTGAAACCCAGATAACAGGAATGAAACCAATAATCATGTGTACCCTCTATCGTCCCCCAAATGACTCTCATGGAACTCAAATCGAAGAACTAGACCTAGCCCTTTCTAAATTAGGTAACAAGATCAACACACATAATGTCATCATTACTGGCGATTTCAACCTCCCTAACATCAATTGGGAAATTCACCAAGTCACAACTAACAATGGATACAGTACAGCTGCTGCCAATAAATTACTCTCTCTTACAGAGGAACATGGTCTGATCCAACATGTCAAGGAACCCACGCACAGACAGGGAAATGCCAACAATATTTTAGATCTTGTCTTCACCAATAGACCTGGGTTAATAAAGAAGATAAATGTAGTAGACGGAATAGCAGACCATAGCACAGTCATTATTGATGTAAACATTTCGCCCAAACGCAAACATCGTCCAAAACGTAAAGTCTTCATTAGAAATAAAGCCGACAATATTAACATCCAGAAATCTCTTGAAAACTTTACACATGAATACTTCTCTCAAAACCAAAACATGACTGTCAATGACAAGTGGAATCTTGTTTCCACGAAAATCATCAACATTATGAACCAATATGTACCGCACCGACTTACTACTTCAAGACACAATCTTCCCTGGTTCAATAAAGATTTAAAGAAAATGTGCAAAATAAAGAAACAGCTATATAACAAAGCAAAAAGAACTAGAAATCCAGAAGACTGGAAAGAATTCTGTGACATCAGGAGAAACATGCATAAACACCTTCGTTCTGCTAGACTATCCTACATAAGTCAATTCCTGACAACAACAATAACAGAGAAACCTAAATCATTTTGGAGCTTCATTTCTAAACTTAGACAGGATAACCAGGGTATTGGGGACCTTAACATTGCTGGTAACATCATTAGCGACGACAAACATAAAGCAGAAGCCTTAAACAATCAGTTCCAAAGTGTCTTCACACACGAAGGAAATTCCACCCTACCAGATATGGCCAGAAGTCCACATGGAGAAATCCCCAAACTAACAATTACACTTAAAGGAGTACTTGATCAACTTTCCAAAATTAACATTTCTAAATCGCAAGGACCAGATGGCATTCCACCATGGTTCTTAAACAGATATGCCTCTCATCTAGCACCAGTAATACATGACATTTTCCAATCATCTGTTGACTCTGGACAAGTCCCCAATACCTGGAAAGAAGCCAATGTAACAGCAATTTTTAAGAAAGGAAGTAGAGCAGAAACATCTAACTACAGACCAATATCCTTAACACCTGTGGTTTCTAAACTTCTTGAACACATCATACATAGTCACATTATGAAACATCTTGAACAGCACCACATTCTAACTGACCACCAACATGGCTTCCGTGCCAAAAGATCAACTGAAACACAATTAATTCAAACAATCCATGACATAAGCAAATCACTTGATGAGAAGAAATCTGTAGACATGGCCATCCTTGACTTCACCAAAGCATTCGATAAAGTTCCACATAAAAGATTAATCCACAAACTCAAACACTATGGCATCACAGGCCCAATATCATCATGGATAAATAGCTTCCTTACAGGAAGAACTCAACAGGTCGTTATAAATGGATCTAAGTCAACATCAACTCAAGTCATTTCTGGGGTACCACAGGGCACAGTACTGGGGCCCCTACTTTTCCTACTTTACATAAATGACCTGCCAGACAATCTTTCCTCAACTGTTCGCCTTTTTGCAGACGACTGCCTGTTATATTCACCGATTAAAACTGACCAAGACACATCTGTCCTCCAAAACGATCTGCTCAAACTTGAGAAATGGCAACACACGTGGCTTATGAAATTCAACCCCACTAAATGTTATACAATGACAATAGCCTCAAGAAAACCGACACCAAATCTCTACACATTCTGCGGACAACAACTTAAATCTGTTGAATCACACTGTTATCTTGGCATACATATATCAAATACATTAAATTGGACAATACAAAGCAACTCGGTCACAAAAAAAGCACAACAGACATTGGGAATGATTAGAAGAAATTTAAATAAATGCCCAACCCAAATCAAGTCCATAGCCTACACAACCCTTGTCCGCCCCATACTTGAATATGCGTCAGCATCATGGGATCCACATTGCCTAAGAAATATCAAACTCATAGAAAGAACCCAGAGACAAGCCGCCAGATTTTGTAAGAACAACTATTCTAGAGAGCCTGGAACGGTAACACAACTCCTTAAAGATCTCCAGTGGGACACCCTCCAATCACGAAGAAAAACCCAAAGACTTAGCATATTATATAAAATGGAACATAACCTCATAGATATCCCACTAGATCAATACACCAAACGCAACACCAGATGCTCACGTAAACATAATAAACAGTTAGTACAAATCAGGCACTCGACAAACATATTTGGAAACAGCTTTTTCCCAGTCACAATAAAAGAGTGGAATTCTCTACCTCCAAGCATTGTATCAAGTACGTCACTGAATTCATTCCAGATTAGCCTAGCCCAACATGTAAAAAATTAATCCATAAGAGCCACCATGCGCACTGGCGTGATGTGTCCATAGGACATTTTGCCAGTCAAAATACAGATACAGATGAGACATTATATAGAGCATACCTCTTCTTGCCGTTACACTGGAATATGTTATTATTATTATTATTGTTATTATTATTACAATTTTATTACATGCCGATAGTAAGTCAAACTTACATACATACACACACACGAACCCAGATAGAGCGACACACATGTATGTTGCTTCTGCTGCTGCTGCTACTGTTGATGATGATGGTGATGATGCTGAGTTATATTTGCTACGAGTTGATGTGGTTATCATTGCAGCATGGCATAAGGATCCTACACCTCTTGGACGCATCATGGGAGCCACTATCGCTGTTGTTGTACTACTTCTTTTGATCATGGCTGGGATCGCTATCGGCTACAAACGGAAGCACAATAGTTGCAGGTAGACCAGCGGTTCCTAAGTCGTTTTACCGCGACTCAAACTCCGGTCGCGGAACATGTTTAGCGATCCATCCATGCTTTCAAACCTGTTTTGTGTTGATGCGCCTCTGAGCATGGTTTCCGAGGATTTAGATACAAAAGAAGGTATCTCATTATTATTATTATTATTAAACAGATAACTTGTGGTAAATGATAAAATATATAATAATAAAATAAATAGGCATAAAATAAATGAATTAATCAAATTAGAAAAGTTATTTAAATGTGTTTGCTCAACACGGAACTAGAAATCACAAAAAACAGCACCGTTCATTGGTTGTTCAAGTAATCTGATGACACTCCTTGCAACTGGAAAGCATATTTGCGAATGGTGTTGGGAAGTTCATACGATTTCGACAATGTTTTAAGGGTATTACACTAATTTAATTTATAGAACTAAACCCCTACTGGTGATGCTAATAAGGCAAACTATCCAGTAGACGCCCGTATATGCTTGTTAGAAAGCTCCAACTGCTCCATCTTGAGTCATAAAATGTACCCATACACCCCTGGATCCGCAAAGTATATCCAAATAAACCCCCACTAACGCTCGTTCATTCAAACCTGTGGACGTACGCCCCCACCCCACTCCCTCTGGATCTGCGCTTTGTTTATGAAATATGCTATGTAATAATGCCCGCCAGATTGTGTTTAACAAACGCGAGTTGAAAGTTGTGCCCGCAGACGGATTCAACTAAATAACAGCTAATAATTGGCTGATACCCTTTGGTAACTTTCCTTTTATAAAATGACTAGTTAAACGGAACCGTTCGATGACTATAGGTGTAAATGTGCTGGCGCGATTGTTGTAGTGACATGAGGCCTGTGTCAACGTCGCGGGAAGAGGGAGAATGCAACATGGCGTGCGACATGCAAGACACCGGCATGTAGAGTACATTTGACTGCAGTCAAACCAGGTCTTGTCTTCACGATGCGAAACGTGTGGAATCGGAAGTAGTAGCCGTGGCAAAGCAAGCACATGAATATGCTACGTGAATCTGCTATAGCGTGATTTGTCGCGGAATCATAGTAGACAGCGAAATAATAGCGACTTATATAAAATAATCCCAATAATCTTAAATGTATATTATAATTTAACAACGGAGCGCGATAAACCACTAATGGTACCATTATATCAACAAAACGTTGCTGCAGTAGTTTCAGTATAGAAACACGACAGATAGTTCTGCAAAGAGCTACAACGTAGCTTCAGTAGTTGATATGAAGTGGATGTACGTGAGCAATGTGCTTTTTAAACCCATACTACTGCATTCCGATATATGAACTGTCGATGAGGGACCACGCGAGCAGCGGAACTTGTGTCATTTTATCTTGTATAACGGACGACGTTAGTAACTAATTAAGTAACTCGTAAAAATGGCCACTAGAACTACAGACGACATGTGTTATGGAAGAGTTTGTTCAGGTTTTTTGTTTTAATGTATTGGTTTCATATTATGCACAACGAAATTTATAGGTGACAACTTGTCTTTTCCCGCATAAATGTCAACTTGTTTGATAATCTGCGACGCGATAAAGACCGGACAGGGCCGGCTATCCTGAAGACATGCGTTGCTTCGCTATCGTGTATACACGTCACGACAAATCGTCGAGGACGCATCCAATACACGAACACTTGTCTCAGACGGGTCTTGTCCTGACGTGTATGTCGGGCTTTAGACAGTATAATATGTGACACAACTGTTGTGTTATGCATGCACGTTACTCGCCCGCAAGTCTCATGTTTAGTTCTAATGACTGTTGTTGCTTTCATGAAATATGGGTAATCACATTTAAGATAATTATCAGTATGATTAAACAGGTAAATGAAAATACCAAGATGATGTGGAAGATTGTTTCTACACACGGGAGTGCGTGCGTGCGTGCGTGCGTGCGCGCACTCACTCACTCACACACACACACACACACACACACACACACACACACACACACACACACACACACTCACTCACTCACTCACTCACTCACTCACTCACTCACACACACACCCACACATACATACACACACTCACACACACACACACACACACACACACACACACACACACACACACACATACATGGAAGATCAGTGGGTGTCTATGTTGGTGGGGGTGACTCGTTCCAACTTTTTTTACACAAAACAATTTAAAAGGTGTAATGTGGTGACACTGCGAATTATGAAAATGTACATGGGTACCTTCGTAACATGGTATGATTAAAGCACAATGTGTATTGTGTAAATATCATTAAATTAAAACCAAGCACAGCTAAAAGGTCAAAAATATCAAAACAATGTTTTGTACTAACTAACGGCTAAGAATTTCATTTACCGTGTAATTAAAGCACAATTTATCACTCGCACATTACACAATTAAAAGCAGCCGTAGGTAAAATTCAAAGAAAGATTTATTCGACATATTTATAGATCATGATAATGCCTTACATTACTTTACAATTAACGCAAATTGTGTATACATGTACCTGAATGAAATGTGGTGATATATGCCAACCATAAATATATGGTTGGCACATCACCACATTTAATTCAGGTACAGATAAAATGCAAAGAACAATTTATTCGACATATCTAACCCATACGAAAGTCTCACTAGAAAGCGTCAGAACCGGTTTGTATGGGGTGGCTGAGACTCCAATATGTTGGGTGAGGTGGCTAGATAATGTCAACACCCGAAATGTCATTAAGTTGTGCAGTCGGAGGATTTTGTGAGCCTCAGGGGGATGCATTTGGAGATAACTGGTGAGCCCCATGAGCTAGGTGGGTTCAGTTAGGTTGATTTTAAATGCAGCAGATGAACTTTATTTTCTTATTCGTTTAGCCATGTTGACTAGTTAATACCTTCGGTGCAACAACCTCCAGGCCCTAATCTCTGCGATGCACGGGGGAGGCAGCGATAGACCGATTTCCAGAAATAGTAACTAAACCTCCCGGATCTGGTTTCAGCTAGTAGGCTACGAGTGACCGCCCCCTGATAGGCAAAGTCCAACTTTCAAGCAGAGTCTAATGAAGGCAGTTGTCACGTCTCTTCTGGGTGCATAAGTGGTTATTTAGATATAGACGAAGTCAGAAAAGCACAGTAAGTAATATTGTGCTGCCTACCTCTGGTGTGAAACTTGGAACACAACATTACGCCTGGCACATACAATGGTAGTTTATATTTTATACGACGCGTCCGTAGATCGAAGAGAGTAACATGACACGAAACTGGTCGTGGATCCTCATTGCTGCAGCTGCCGTTGCTGTGTTGATGGCCAGTTGGCTGCCTTCTTCGGTAGGTCGCATTCATTGTTCTACTCACACAAAATTTGCAGAAAATATATATTAGAGCAACAACTAAACAAACTGCGGACATTTAGTTTTGTCACAGTCTTACATAATATAATGTAGAAGAAAGAGCAAAAACAGCCAATCTCCGGATAGCGTTACATGCGCACAGAGGCAGACGACGGTTTCCCGGATTGTGTAAGTGATGTTTATTATGGCACACATTTGAAACAGATTTTCGCATAATACATGAAGCAAGTTACAGAAACGTCCCCAACTGATCGGTGGTTCTCGAAATCCCAGAAACAAACACGTGAAGTTATATACAATCGGTTTACATCCGTCTAACGTCCGGTAGGAACCCTAAACAGTAACAAACGCTGAACCAAGGCCGTCATTTCTTATTCCGAGGTGTCGTATATGAACCCCTGAAAGTAGGGAGCCGGAGATGCACATATTCTATGATGAAAACGTTAACATACGTCCACTCCACACACACACGACACGCGTACGTACATGTATGTGGTTCAATGACTAAAGCTTCGGACTCTCGATCGAGGGAGGAACCCGGGGTTGAATCCTGTGCTGCGATGTCGAACCTTGGGCAAGTTTGTTCACTCTACGTTGCTCCAGTTCATTCAGTTGTTTGAATGAGTTCCTGTCTACAGACAGTGGAGGATATTTGTGTACGGCTACTCTTCGCACAGTAATTGTAGCGTGGCTGAATTCTTCCCAGAGACCTAAAGAGGGCGTTCGATTGAAGACGTTTGCCAGGGAGTAAAGTGTAAAGCCCTTTGAGCAGTCCTAAGGACTGGATACTGCGCTATATAAGAACTTACGTTTATGACTCACACATAGGCACATTGGCACGCACGCACGCGCGCATACACTCACACATAAATACCCGCCCGATGTTTTACAATGCACATAATAATAACAATAATAATAATAAATAATATAATGTATTATGCGGCTACACAAACAGAATACAGACAGTCATAGGTACAAGAACTATACAAGGTATTTTAATGTAACGAAGCCATTTAAAAGTTTGTTCGTCGTTAGAAACATGAGTCTTGTTTTATGTTTTCAGGTGGGGTATGCTGCAGGTATGTTGAGATTGAATTAATTACTACGGATTTATCTACAACATATATATTATGAAATAACGTAGATTCTACACCAAACCAACTACCGCTGTTGCATGCTCTGGGTCTTTTATATCTGCGCTGTAGACAATCAAAGGTCAATTTTTAATTCCTAGTATCGTTATATTTTACAAGGTTTCTCTATAACGACAAAGTTTCTAGTAGAAACATGTCGTTTAATATCCAAAATGTGTTCGCTCGACAATAACAATAATAGGCAAGAGGTAGAACCACCTATCGGACCGATTGAAATGCCCCCACACACAAATGTTATATCATTTGAAAGCTCTACATTTCCCCGTCCCAATTAGGCCTATCGTAGAGCTGGCAAGTGGTGCAGTAACAAGATTTAACAAGATTTTTAAAGATTGCCGTCCAGAGCTCCAGGCGGCATGCGGACAAGGAAGCCTTTGGCTTATCGAGAGTCCAACAATTTTCAACCTACATATAACCCACCCTTGCCAGAGAGCTGTCAATTTTATGTTTGAACATATTCACACTACTAGCATTAACACAATCATGAGATAATTTGTTCCGGTCATTTATTGTCCTCTGAGAGAATGAATACTTTCTCATATCCAACCTACACTGTTCTTTGATTAATGCTGCATTGTGCCCTCTGGTTATACTGCCTACTTTCAGTTTCAAGAAAATATTTCTATCTATATCCTCATAATCATTCAATATCTTAAAAACTTCTATTTGGTCTCCTCTTAGTCTCCTAGTCTCTAGTGTTGTCAATCCACATTCTAATAGGCGTTTTTCATAACCAAGATCTTTCAGTTCAAGATTCAGCTTAGTTGCTCTTCGTTGCACTCTTTCTAGAGTATCTATGTCCTTATTACGATATGGCCTCCATGCTTGTATTCAATATTCCAAATGTGGCCAAACTATTGCTTTGTACAGTGGTACAATTAGCTTTTTGTCCTTGTGTTTGATATTTCTCTTAATTTGTCTTACTATTTGTTTACCCTTTGAAGCAGCAATTCCACATTGCTCCGAAATGTTCAAGTCAGCACTAACTGTTACTCCTAAGTCTTTTTATGTTATATTTTTACCTAATATAGTATCCCCCATTATGTATTCGTTGTTCACATTTCCATGTTATATGCGGATGCATTTACATTTCTCAAAATTGAAGAACATTTGTCATTTTTCAGACCATTTAACCAATTTGGCTAGATCATCCTGTAAAGTGTGTTTATCTGCATTTGTTTTTATCTGTATCGTCTGCGAATTTCAGTTCTTTGCTTGATACATCATCGTCCAAGTCATTTATATATATATAAAGAATAATATACATATATACATATATACACCGACCACTGTGGCACTCCACTCAAAAGTGGTTTCCAATTTGAAATCTCCCCCTCTACTATTACTCTCTGTTTTCTGTTTGTATACAATTAATCACACCATCCCCTATACCATGGGCTATTAGTTTAAGTAACGATCTTTGATGTGGCACTTTGTCAAATGCTTTCTGAAAATCGAAAAAAAGGAAGCCTGAATCCAAAATCAAACAAGGTCACCGTAAAATGATGAATTTTCGAAATTGTGCGCTTCCGCAATTGTCTTAACATTTAAATGGTCGCATATCTGCTTTACTTAATTACAATATGGCTAAGTAATATATAATTGGAAAGCTAATTGTCTCTACGTCAAAATAAGATACGACATGGAGGTGTTACCTGATATGATACGAGTGTAGCTAAGGTCAAACAAGGTCACGGTGGAATTATAAACATTGGATTTTTTGCAATACCGCGAAAGCCATAACGTTTCAATGACCCTGCAATTACTTCATTTGTATGTACGAGTCATAAACTGTGTAAAAGAACCATCCATTACTCCCTGTAAAAATGAGATATGACATGGAGCTGTCAGTTGATGGAGTAGGTGTGGACCCACGGTCAAACAGAGTCACCGTCAAGTGATAAATGATCGAAATTGTGTCATCCCTCAAACGTCATACAATATAAGCGGTTACATATATATATATATATATATTGCTTACCTATTCATGGCAATGTCGTATGCCTTTGGAAAGCCAACCATCTACCCGTAAAATAGGCTACGACGGGGAGCTATCAAGTGGTACAGTACTTGTGAAGGTTAAACAAGGTTACCATCAAACGACGAATGTTCAAAACTACGCCACTCCACAAACGTTCTACACTTACACTGGTTGCGTAGCTACTTTATCTACACACCCTAGGCCATATTACATACCGTTTGAAAGAAAAACGTATTGTATCTCTGTCAAAATGAGTATTGCTTGAAGTTGTAAAGTACCACCCTCGATATTTTATAAAGGTTATTTGGATGTCACAAACTCAAACATGTGTCGAAATATTGTTGTTAATCAATTGACATCTTGTACACACCATTGCATAAAACCAAATATTTTATGATTTGTACATGTAGTGTCTGTGTTTCAGGTTGTTGAACTTTGAATTTACTCATCAATATATGGGATAATCTAACATAAAAAGTGGTCTTCTCAAATGTGTTTATCGCGTACACCAAAGTTGTTTACAAACCCAATTAGTATGTGTAAGCCTGTTTGTATGTATCCCTGTTGATTTATTATGCATACTATTTATTACTTATTCCATATGCATACTATTTATTACTATTATTTATTTAAATCATGGAGATGATGCTGGACATCATCTTCATCGATGATTGGCAGCTATATAGAATCTTTTGCTGACATATTTTGCTTATACATTGGCTAACCATCTGCGATCATACAAACTGTGCCCTCCCAATGGAGAACAGTCGCTCTGGCAGATGTGAAACACACCGAGAAGACCGCACCATAGGTTCATGCAGTACTCATTAAAGGAAACTTTGTTTAAAAAAAATAAAACGCCCTTCAATCAAATTCCAGCTGATCAGCATACACAATGCATAATAGCATCACCGGCCTTACAAGGGGCGACCAAACCCGGCATACGTTTTGTGTCACATGGTCAGAACGATTACGAATGTCAAGATCCCCCCACTTCAATATAGAAGATGACGAGGAAGACACCACGTTCATCTGCTCTGATGGTATCTGCCACGGATGAAGCATGGAAACATGACGCTGATGACCCAAAAAAGCTTGTCACAAAGTTTTTGGTGTGTTCAGTGGAACTGACTGTGAATATGGAAACACTGACTTACAGGTGGGAGCGATGGTCACGGTCACAGACGCAAGAGTGGTGGCCTTTTAACCACTGTTTTTGATCCCTGCCGACGAAGTTGCTCTCCTGTCAAACGTGTTTACGTGAGCAATATCGTCGCTGACTCCATGCAGGAGCCTACTGCAGAAACCGGATTGACCCATAGAGTAATGACATGCCTTTAGTACCTATGGCAGCGAAATACTCTGCTTCAAGTGACGTGGTCAATAGTCAACTCATCTAATAGCTAAATACTAAGAAACACAGTAGGTTATCATCAACGTGAAGCAAGGACTGGTTGAAGAAACTACATGGTTTCATGACGCACCAAGGAAGCAACGTTCATAAACCTTTGCAACTACACAATGTACAAAGCACTATTAAAGTTGACAGAAAGCTGTTAAAGCGATAGGTCAATGGTGTCACTACTGGACGAATAGTGGAAATGGTGAATACCGTGAAGCTTTAGCTATCCCCAGTCCCGCTGTCTATAGCCACCTTTGGAGGTGGTGTGAACTCAACAGCAAAGGTATAATTGCCCAGTGTCTAGGTGCGGCTGGACTTCGTACACCCCTGGAACTTCCATAGACACTCTGAAAGATTTACACAACCTGCGAATGATAACCTGCTCAGCTTCCATGCACTAATAGGGAGTCAACATCAACCTTTTGTGGTCATAGGAAGATATCGAGCTTGCAACATTTCCAGAACCAACCAACTCCTTGTCAAGGGAATTGGTCACGATGGGGAACTTCCACGGGTGGATATGTTGTGTGTCACCTATTTTATGGCACTCGCTTTTGAGTAGCAAACCATCGATCCTGTTAACTCTTGGGGTCTGACGATGCTACCCCACCATCCACCCTACAACTTCCTAATACAGGCAGATTGTGAACATATAGCTATATAATCTCATATCGACACATATACGAGGAATAAGATATCAGAATGCCTGTGTGAACGCGGCTATCCCCTATTTTAGATATTTGTGGATGCCACTCAACATATATGGCGGCTCGATCGTTTTTTGTACTGCCGATGATACCATTATGCATCCTGCATGTGTTAATAATTGGCTCAGTTACCTAATCAATAGGCACTTCGTTGAAGCGCCTTTTGGTTTTCTTCACGATAAAATATCCTTCAACGAATACTGCAGGAGCCTTTGGTGCTGTGTTCTTGGGGTGTTTCACATCTGCCAGAGAAATTGTTCTCCATCGGGAAGGCATAGCTTGCGTGATCATAGATTGTTAGCCAATGTATAAATGCAACGAATGGCTTTATATTGTCGCCAATATTCTCAGCCCGGAAAAAGTTCTGCATGATCTCCATAGCTTCCACGTATGTCAATCAGATCCACAAATTTGAATTCCTCCATTGAATTGACTTGTCTCATTCCTCCAAACATCTGACAGTTGGTCGACTGTGTTGCGAGGAGAGTTCTAATCTGCGAATGCCACCTCTTTTCTTCAACATCCTAACTACATTTTGGGCAAGTTCTTTGTTTTTCACGTCATGTTAATGACCAAATGCATGCGTAGCAATAAATAATATGTACACTATATCAACAGGAATGCATACAAACAGGCTTACAAAGAATGATTCAGTGTGTAAACAACTTCGATGTACGCGATAAACACAGTTGAGAAGATCACGTTTTTTATGTTAGATTATCCCATATATTTATGAATAAACTCAAAGATCAACACCTGATGACACAAACAATACACGTACAAATCATAAAAGATTTGGTTTTATGCAACGGTGTGTACAAGAAGATACCAATTAATATTATTAATAAAATGTTTTTGACATAAGTTTGAGTTTGTGACATTCAAATAACCTTCAAAATCGAGGGTGGCATCCACATACAGCTATTTTCTTATCCCTTCTGTGCTGGATCTAGCAAGAACACCTGCCATTAACAAAAAAGCAGTTAAAAGTATAACATCACATGTTGGCTAACGTACTGTCTTCGGAAAGGCATAATTTCGAAAATTCATCTTTTGACGGTGACCTTGTTTCACCTGCACTCCACAGTTGGAGCACCGATTTACAACTCCATGCAATACCTCATTTTGACGCGAATATAATACGCTTTCAAATGGTATGTAACATGGCCTAATGTGTGTAGATAAACTAGCTACACAACCATTGTAATGTAGCACTTTTGCTGAGTGGCGCAGTTTTAAACAATCGTCGTTTCATGGTGACCTTGTTTAACCTTCACTTCAAACCTACTGCACCACTTGATAGCTCCCCGTCGTAATAATAATAATAATAATTCCGTTTTTTAATATAGCGCTTTTTAAGTAAGTAAATACTAATCAAAGCGCTTCACATACTAAAATGACGTGTTGGCTAAATGTTAAAATATAAATTAATTAAATAAATAAGCTAAGATAAAAAATACATAAATAAAAATAAATAAATTAGAGTGTAAAAATACAATTTCAAACAATTAAATTAAAAACCAATCAATACTATAAAATAGAAAACAGTGTCATTTAGATGTTGCAGCAGTGCTTGCATCAAGGCATGTAGTGCATGCGAAATAGATGGGTTTTAAGTTGTTTCCGGAAAGCCGCCAATGTTCCAACCGATCGCACACACTTTGGCAAGCTATTCCATATATGTGAGCCTGTCACTGCAAAGCTGCCCTGTCCAATAGTTCTCTTAGACACCGTCAACGCGAGAAGCGTTGCGTCACTCGCCGATCGCAATGCACGTGTGGGCGCGTTGCGAACTATCGCACAGTTGAGGTAGTTCGGGGCTAAGCCATGCAGGATCTTAAATATGTAAGTGCATATCTTGAAAGTAATTCTCATTCTGATCGGCAGCCAATGCAGTGATTGCAGAATTGGTGTGATGTGATCTCGCCGTCTGACGCGGTTGATGAGGCGAGCGGCTGAGTTATGTGCTCGTTGAAGTCGGTTGGTCTGTCCATTGTTCAATCCACCGAGTAAAGCATTGCAGTAGTCGAGGCGACTTAGCACAAGACAGCGTACTGCAGCATGGCACGCGTCTCGCGTCTCGCGTCAGCAGGTGACGAATTCTGCCGATCAGGCGTAGATGGTAGTAGGCCGAAGAACAGTAGCTGGAGACGAGGCGGTCTAACTGCATGTGTCGGTCGAAGTAACAGCCTAGATTTCTCGCTGCATCTGTTGATTGCAAGGTAAGTCCAGGTAGTTCCAAGCTGGGGCTGCCGTAAACACGTAGATTGTGCGGTGACTGCAGCACGATCAACTCAGTTTTATCATTGTTGAGTTTAAGTTGATGAATCAGCATCCAGGCTCTAATCTCGGCGATGCACTGGATGAGCAGCTGTTTAGCGTTTTCCAGTTCGTCAGACACCATAGGGTTATAGCTGACATATAGCTGGATGTCGTCAACGAATCGGTGGTAAAGCACATTATGTTTCTTGCAGATGTCAGCAATGGGTGTCGTATATGCGTTTGAACATCACTGGTCCAAGTACTGAACCCTGAGGTACACCGTGGTAGATGGGGATTGCGTTCGAAGAAGACGAACCAATCGTGACACACTGAGATCTGCCGGTCAAGTATGATCTAAACCAGTCAAGTGTCATACCGCCGATGTTGAAACGTGAAACCAGAGTGTTCAACAATTCGTCAATGTTGATCGTATCGAATGCTGCACTCGTGTCAAGAAGAACCAGCATGACACAACGTCCCGTGTCAAGGTTGCGCACGATGTCGTGTTGTACTTTCATCAGAGCTGTTTCTGTAGAATGATGTTGTCTATAAGCCGATTGCATTTCATCATGCAGCTTATTCGTTGCCATGTGCAGATTCAGGCGTTTGAGGACGACTTGCTCGATCAACTTTCCTATGAAAGCGAGGTTGGAGATGGGACGATAGTTCTCCAGTTCGTTCTGGTCAAGTGAGGCTTTCTTCAGTAACGGTGTCACTAGGGCAGTTTTCAGTTCACCAGGAAACACTCCTGTGTTTAGTGACGCATTTACAATGTTGACGAGTGTGGGTAGCGTAACGGTTAATGCAGTTTTAAGTAGCCATGTAAGTAGTGGTAAGAGGTTCGCCATCCCCGGAAGTGACCTAAGATCAAAGGCTTTTTCGTTTTTTATAAGTAGAATTCCTACGTTTTTTATCAGTATGATTTAGCAACGTCAAAAAGTGATTGATGGGGGTCATGAGAAAGAGGGTGTCGCCATCTACTGAATAAAGATGGAATAAATAGGGTGAATGACGACCTCTAGTGGCTAATCAGGTACTAATTAGGATCAACCTCTAGTGACTAATCAGGTACTAATTAGGGTGGCTATGAGTAGCGCATTCACTAGAGGGTAGCACTAGCAATAGCTAAAACCCCCTAGTGACTGAAAAGCGTCGATGGTGGTGCGTATAGGCGATTGTGACGGTGTCAGCGCACCAGATGTCGCTATGGACGGAAAGTGGAAGCACCCTTTTACGTGTATAGTGTCCGGCCCTACGGGGTGTGGGAAGACTACTTTCGTTGTACGTCTGTTAAAGTTTGCTTCGTGTATGATTTCGCCGCCACCGGAGAAAATTCTGTGGTGTTACGGCCAGTGGCAGACCGCTTACGACTCTATGGCCGGCGTGGAATTTGTAGACGGTTTGCCGGATCCGTCGCTTCTGGACGCCAAAACGAGGACGCTTCTAGTGCTCGATGACCTTATGTCGGAGACCGATAGTAGCATCACGACTTTGTTTACTAAAAAAAGTCACCACTGCAACGCGTCCGTCGTACAGCTTTTGCAGAATCTCTTTCCGAAAGGGAAAGAAAATCGCACAATCAGTTTAAACGCGCAGTATATGGTCCTCTTCAAGAGTCCCCGGGACGCGGGGCAAGTAGGCCACCTGGCGAAGCAGATGTATCCGGGCCGTGTCAACTACATGGTGGAGGCGTACAAGGATGCCACGTCGGCCGCCTACGGTTACCTCCTGGTGGATCTGAAACAGGAAACGCCGGAAACCATGCGCCTGCGTACGGAAATTTTTCCCGACGACCCCGTTCAGTACGTCTATGTGCCGACGAGACAATAAAAAAGGTGGGACGTGCCGCGGCCGCCGTCATTCGACAGGATGACAGAGCGCGTGAAGAGGCACATCCTTGCCCTGCAGCTGTTGCGCCGCTACAAGGGGAATACGAATCTGAGAAAGGCGGTAATCACTCACGCGGACGCCGACCTCATCTGCAGTCTGGCCGACTGCGCGTATAACATCCTGCGAGGGAACGTGAAATTGACGCCTAACAATCGAAAAGTGCTGACAAAGTTCAGGAACAATTTGCGCAAGTTAGCGTCGAAAAAAGTGCCCATCAATCGGAAGAGGGCCGTCCTGCAGACGGGTTCGGGCGCGTTTCTGACGGCGCTGCTGGCGCCGTTGGCGAGCACCTTTCTGCCCCTCCTCAGGCAGGCTTTCGGTTGATGCAGCACGCGAAGAAGATGGCGCTGGTAGACCCCCGGTTGGTGGAGCGTCTACTGCCGTTACTATCGCAACCGACCACGACCACGTCGCGTGTGATGAGTAGCCTGGACGGCGATATGAAAGCCGTTCTCGAGCGTGCCGATTTATCCGAAGGCGAAAAGGTGGTGGCGTACAATCAACTGCTGAGTCGTTACAACGCCATGGAGGCGTCTCGCGCGCAGCAGCCGATGCGCGTGTCCGTAGTGAAGAACGAGTCGTCGTCCGATCAGCCGCCGCCGCCGCCGTCACCACCACCACCACCTACGACCGATCAATTGCCGGGGGAGATGGAGAGCGAGGCCGTGAAGAGCGTACCGAAAGTGCTGAAAGAAAAGGCCCGCCTCCTGTTGGCCCGACTGAGGGCCGACCCGCTGATTCGCTGGAACGATCGAGCGGAGCTCGTGTACGCCGGTACGCCTATTGCCGGAAGTAATATGGTAGATCTCGTGAACGATCTCATGCGAACGCGTAAGACGGCCCCCGCGCCGGTTGGCTGGGAAGCGTTCGGCGACCATATAAGGCGGCTGAACGTCCCTATGGAATTCGTCGGCAACCCCCAGCGTCGGGCGTATATACAGCGCGAGCAGAAGCGAAAGGGTCGCACTCGGTCCGTCGAGCGCGAGCAGAAGCGAAAGGTGCGCACGCGGTCCGTTGAGCGTACGCCGTGGTCCAGCTTTTAGCGTGTCCCGTAGAGGATGCCGCCCGACCGAAGATCAGTACTCGTTGTCGTCGTAGCAGTCGTAATTGCGGCGGTCATCGTCGCCGTCCTCTTGTTCGCCGTATCGTCGCCGCCGCGTATCCCATGGTGTCCCGGCGGACTCGTGGTGCGCAACGAGACGGCCGGCGGTCTCGTGGTGCGCAACGAGAGCGCCAACAACGCGACGACCTACTGAAGCGCGCCTACTTCGACCCGAAACGGGCAGGCAGTTATGGCGGCGTCGATGCGTTGCGCCGGTCGGTCGCGGTGCCCAAGCCGGCCGTTGGGCGGTGGCTGGCGGCGCAGGACGCCTATACGCTTCACAAGCCGGTTAGGCGCCGATTTAAGCGTCGTCGCGTTATCGTGGGCGGTCAAAATCAGCAGTGGCAAGCCGATCTCGTCGACGTGGCTAAACTGAAAAAGCACAACGACGGCATAGCGTTCCTACTGACGGTCATCGACGTCTTCTCGAAGCGGGCGTCGTGCGTTCCGTTGAAGCGCAAATCCGGTCCGGCGCTCGTCGCGGCCTTCGAGGGGCTGCTGGCATCGTCGGCGCCACCGCACGTCCTGCAGACCGACAAGGGGACGGAGTTTCTGAACAGGCCCCTTCAGACGCTTTTGAAGGCGCGCGGCGTCCACCATTTCGTGACGCACAACGAGGAGACGAAGGCGAGCGTCGTGGAGCGATTCAATCGTACGCTGAAGACGCGCATGTGGCGGTACTTCACGAAGCATCAGACGCTGAGGTTCGTGGAGCCGTTGCAGGACTTCGTGCGCTCGTACAACAACGCCTATCATCGAAGCATCGGTAGGACGCCGGCGAGCGTCGACGCGTCGAATCAGGAGAGCGTGTGGCAGCGTCTGTACGGTGGCGGAGGGTGTCAAAAAAGCAAGCCGAAACTGCGAGCGGGGGATCGCGTACGCATCAGCAAGGCGAAGGGCGTCTTCAAGAAGGGGTACATGCCTAACTGGAGCGAGGAGCTCTTCACCGTCGTAGATTTGCACCCGACCGACCCTCCTGTTTACCGACTGATGGAAGACGCCGGCGCGACACTGGACGGCACCTTCTATGGGCTGGAGCTACAAAAAGTGATCGTTGCGAAGGACAAACTATATCGGGTGGAAGTCGTTCTACAGAGACGTCGTCGACGACGCGGTAAGGGCGAAGAGGTGCTCGTCAAATGGTTCGGCTATCCGGCCTCGTTCAATAGCTGGATCGACGCCAAGGAGCTCGTGGATTATAAGGGCTGATGATGACGACGCGTTGGATGCGCCACGCGGGGTGCTGGCGTCTGCACGAGGCGGGGCTGTGCAACGGCTTTTCGTTTTTTTTTGTAAGGGGACCGTGCTGTATTAGTAGACTGCCGAGGCGAAGGGAGGAGGCGCGCCATCACCATCACCGTCGCCCCCACGCCCGTCGACGAACTCGCTCTATGGTGTGCCTGCGCGGATAAAGGAACGTCGCCGTAGCGTCGGACGGCAGTAGCGCGATGTGTACGGACGAGACGACAGCAGCAGCAGCAGTAGCAGCCAATGCAGAAGCCGCCCACCGCCGACGACTCAGGCGCATTTGTCGCTACACCCGCCGACGCCTCATGCGTCTCTGTGCCTGCGCCCGATGCCGTCGACGCCTCCTCCGTCACGAGCGTTCCTTGGCGTCTCTGCGGCAACGAATGCCCTAAGGCCGAGATCGTCTTCCTGTGCCAGATCGTCGTCCTGTACACGGTGATCGTCGTCAGTATATACAATCTAACGCGCGGCACGGGCGACTCCAATCTGTGGACGGCGCTGCTGAGTAGTTGCCTCGGCTACCTACTGCCGAGTCCGTCTATGAGGAGGCGCGATGGCGTCGACGTCTGACTTTTACGTCACGTTGCCGAGCAACGCGTCTATGAAGGCGCACCCCAAAAACACGTTGACGCACTACACGACGAATTTGCCGCAGCGCGTCGACCTGTTGGGCGAGTGGGAATGCGGGCTGGTGTCGCTACAGTATACGCATAGCTGGTACAATGTGAGGCCGGTGGATACCTACTTCTTCGTGGCGTGCGAGAGGGGGGAGGTGGGCTTTTTCACCACCGAGGACGGGGGAAAAATTGCCCGACAGGCCAACATTCCGCACGGCTTTTACAACAACGCCAAAAAGCTGGTGCGCAAAATCAACGAGGCGTTGACGAAACTGTGCACCGACACGGTCAAGGTGCGACTAGTGTACAGCGCCATCACTAATCGGATGACGTTGCTTCTATCGCCGGGCGTCGAAATTAACATGCCGCGGGACGGGCGCCTGAAACAGATACTAGGCTTCGAGTCGGACTATATCGCGAGTTACGGGACGCCGGCGGACGGCAGCGACTTGCCCCCGGGGTACCTGTTCGAGTGCGTGGCGGACCACCCGGTGGACCTGAGCGGCGGCGTCGACACCCTGTTCGTGTACACGGACATCGTGGAGACGCGCATCGTCGGCGACGTATTTGCCCCCCTCATTCGAGCCGTTCCCGTCCACGGTTCGAACGGCACCATCGTATCGAACGTCTTCGACCGCGACCAATACGCGCCGCTCCTGCGGCGCCAATTCGATTCGATTGAGATAGATATAAGAGACGACCTCGGTCAGTCGATACCATTTGAGAACGGAAAAGTCGTGACGACGCTTCACGTCCGACGCCGCAAGTCGAAACTGTTCTGACGATGACGCGAAACGTGTACGAGGACTACTACACGCGGCAGGTCGGCGGTGGCCTGCCGGTGTTCGTAGGCCCCCGAGCGCAGCGAGGCCACGGACTGGGTAATCTCTTTGGCAGCCTGTTTCGAAGTGCCATGCCGCTTATCAAGAGGGGGGCCATGGCGCTGGGTAAGCGAGCGCTCAAGACGGGCGTGCGCGTGGCGCAGGACGTCGTCGCCGGCGGCAATCTGAAGCAGGCGGTGAAGAGGCGTGCGAGGGAGGCGGGCGCCGACCTTCTCGACGGGCTGCTGAATGTCCCGCCGCCGCCGAAAAAGCGACGACGACGCATAAAGCCGCCCGGCAAGCCGGCGACGGCCAGCAAGAAGAGGCGCCGTCGAAAGAGGCCGAGCGACGACGTATTCCCCGCGTAGTAGCTACATAAGTCCGACCGGCAAGGCGGCACCGGACAGTAAGGGGAGGCGCCGTCGAACGAAGCAGACGTAGTAGGATGGCGTTCGTGCATCGGCAGTCGTGCGAGGGCGTAATGTCCGAACTGGACCTGTTCAGTGTGCCGACGACGCAGACGAGCATCGAGAGCGGCCAGTGGATCGATCACCAGCCGCTGACGGCCCTCGACGCTGGCGGCCCCCTCGAGTTTCTCATTCCGGGATCCGGAGACGACTATCTGGACCTGTCGTCCGTTAGACTGTACGTGCGCGCCAAGGTGGTGAAGGGGGACGGGACCGCGCTCGCGAACGACAGCGTCGTGGCGCCCGTCAACAATTTCCTGCATTCGATGTTCAGTCAGGTCGACGTGACGCTGAACGGCACGCTCGTGACGCCGTCGTCGAATACGTACCCGTTTCGGGCCTACATCGAGACACTGCTCAGTTACGGACCCGACGCCAAAAAGTCGCAGCTCGAGGCCGACCTGTGGTGCAAGGACACCGCCGGGCGCATGGAGGCAACCAACAACAACAACGGCGGGTTCGCGCATCGGCACGATTTCGTACACGAAAGCCGCGAGATCGACATGATAGGGCGCCTGCACGTCGACGTGCTCATGCAGAACCGGTGCCTGGTGAACGGCGTCGACCTGAAGATGCGTCTGGTGCGCAGCAAGGACGCCTTCGCGCTCATGGGCGACGTCGTCGATCCGGGGTTCAAAATCGTTCTGCTGGAGGCCTACCTGCAGGCGCGCAAGATCAAGTTGAATCCGGCCGTCCAGCTCGGTCACATCAAGGCGCTGACGCACGGGACGGCCAAGTATCCGATGCGCCGCGTCGACTGCAAGGTGTTCTCGATACCGCAGGGTACCGCGTCGCACACGCACGAGAACGTCTATCTGGGGACGCTCCCGCGACGCGTGTTCATGTGCCTGATCGACAACGACGCCTACAACGGGGCCTACGATAAAAACCCGTTCAACGCGAAGCACAACGACATAAACTTCTTCGCCCTCTACGTCGACGGACGCCAGGTGCCGAGCAAGCCGCTGCAGCCGGACTTCGCGCATCGACGCTACATCCGAAGCTATATGAACCTGTTCGCCGCGACGGGGAAGGCGTACGAGGACGAGGGGTTCGATGTGACGCGCGGCGAGTTCGGCAGCGGCTACACCATATTCGGCTTCGACCTGTCGCCCGACTGCTGCGACGGCGAACACTTCAACGTCGTGCGTACGGGGAACCTGCGCGCCGAGATCCACTTTGTGCAAGCGCTCGTCCGGACGGTGAACGTCGTCGTGTACGGGGAGTTCGAGACGGTGCTCGAAATCGACAAGAACCGGAACGTCGTGTACGACTTCTGAGATGGACACGTTTCAGCTGATGCGTCGCCTGGCGATCGACGCGTACACTAAAAACATCGTCGTCGGCGTCGTGCCCAAAGACGAGCTGCCGGGGCGGCGGCTCACCGCCTACCCGACGGCGTTCGTGTGCAACACCGACGACGGCGACGAACCGGGCGAGCACTGGGTGGCCGTCTACGTGGGAGCCGATCGGCGAGGCGAGTACTTCGATTCGTACGGCCGTCCGCCGCTGCACGCCGACTTCCGCGCCTTCCTGAGCCGCAACTGCGACTCGTGGACGCACAACGACAAGCGACTGCAGAGCGGCGTATCTAACGTGTGCGGCCAATATTGCGTCACCTACCTGCTCTTACGGTGCCGCGGAATGCCGCTAAGCGGCTTCCAGTGCCTGTTCGGCCCCGATAGGGTGGCCAACGACTGTCTCGTATTCGACTGGCTAAAGCCTCATTGAACGCTGCCTATTATCGCTTGTTGTTATTATTAGACGACCGAGAATCCGAACCGACTTTGTCGGACCCGCCGGTCGCGGGCTCCACGCCGCGCTAGGCAGGCAAGACCGAAGTAGTGAGGTTGCGCTATCGCTTGCTATTACCGAAGTTAAATAAAACGCTGAAAACTGTACCGAGTGTTCGCATTTTTATTCGCATACATACATACATACATACATAGACCCCCTAGGTAGGGGTCCCTACCCCTAGGTAGGGGTCCCTACCCCTAGGTAGGGGTCCCTAGGTAGGGGTCCCTACCCCTAGGGAGGGAGGGAGGTCCCTCGTTATACGAGTATCGGCGCCGTGGTGACGCCGTCGTCGAGCACGCGCCGTTTGGCGTAGAAGTAGCTCAGCGCCGCGCGCTCCTGAACGTACGTCAGCACGGACGACTCCTTCACTTGGAAGCCGCGGTTCCGGCCGCCTCCGCTCCTTTGGTGGCGCAGCACGTCGAGGAAGGCGTCCTTGTCGACGTCGTTCTGACGCTTGCTCAGCCCCTTCGTACTGTACTTGTCGCCGACGTCGCCGCCGAAACAGTAATACGTCTTGCTGCAGAGCGCGACGATTCCGCGGCCGGACCATTCCTCTTTGAAGAGTCCCGGCGTTCGCTTGTCGTACCGGCGCCGGCGTGCGCAACACTCGGCGGGCGCGTCCCACGTTCGACCGGCGAGCCGGCACCGCAAGTACGCCTCCGCGTGCGCGTCGCAGTGTTCCGACGGGAACCACTCGCCGCGGTGACGAAAGTAGTGTTCGCGCTTGGCCACCGCCACGAGCTCGTCGAGTTGGCGCCCCGCGAGGCTCAAATACGCCGAGTCCGTGTCCATCGCGCAGTACTGGAACAGGGGACGCGGAATGTAGGTGGCGATAAAGTCGTAATAAAACTCCAGCATGCGCAGTTTGGCGTACTGTAGTACGAAGTAGCCGATCTGGTTGGGCAGCGCGTACCGCACGGTTCGCTTGTTCAGCGCCACCTCGTAGAGGCCGTCGGGGACGACGACGTCGAGCTGACGGAAGCGACGATTATTTATCAGCGTCGAGGCGCCAGCGGCCGTGCAGAACTTGATGTTGCGGTGCAGGTCGACGCGCGTGATCGTCTTCCCGTATGAACTGTTGCCGAGCAGTTTAAACGTGTCGGCGATGATGGCCTTGTCGGGGTCGTCGTCGCCGGCGCGTCGCGCGGCGGAGACCGTGTCGCCGAAGCGGCGAAAGCACGCGACCGGCTCGTACTCGACGATCTGGTAGACGCGCTCGACGACGAGGCCGTGCCGCAGATACCACCGCAGTAGCGGCGTCGCGAGTAGAATCTTGACGCCGAAGAAGCTCCCCACGAGCGTGCGCTGAGGCCGGACGAGGAGGTCGTGCGTTTCGGCGTAGCGACGCATGAACGGGCTGAGATCGTCGCGCACGATGTAGGCGTTCTTGAAGATCGGCTGCATCTCGGCGAAGGTGTCGCGCAGCGCCGTCGGCACGGCGATGTCGCACTCGACGAGGCCGAACAGCGTGCCGTCGAGCACGGCCTTCAGGATCGTCGACCGCGTCACGGCGCCGTCGCCGGCCCAGCTCCGCGGTGGCGGCGGCGGCGGCGGACGCGTCGCGCGCCACTGGCACTCCCACATCTCGACGACGGCGACGAAGCGGCGAAGGTAGGCCGTGACGGCGGCCGTCTCGGCGTACAGTTGGCTCATCGGCTTACCGTTCACCGCGTTCGTCTCCCTCCCCGTGCACGGACAGCCGTGGAAGAAGCACCCTTGGAACTGGTACGCCGTCCGCGTCGCGCCACACCAGCCGTCGACCCGGTACTTGCCGACGCGCTTCTCGCGCCCGTTGAGCTGGTGACGTATGTGGGCCCCCGTCCGTCCCGCCTCCCACGTCAGCCACTCGACGGCCAGGCGGCCGTAGCGGTGTACGCGCTCCGGTCGAAAGGCGTTGTCAGCGCGCCGGCGCGTGAACCACCCCGTCGGCATCTCCTGCGTGATCGCCCATAGATAGAGGCCGTTCGCGTCGAAGCCCACAATAGAGCGACAGGGGCGCGCCGACTCGCCGTACTCCTCGCGCCGAAGGGCGGTCACGACGGCCTCGTGATAGCGCGCGAAAATGATCGAGGGGCCACCAACGATCTGCGACTGTAGGAGCCGGTGCAGGTCCTTGTTCGACTCGTTGAAGAGCGTGAAGTGGAGCGACGACGGTAGATCGTTGAAGAGATACAGCAGCGTCAGGCCCGGCACGCTGATGGCGTCCTTGAACATGTCGATGCGGCGCTGCCGATAGAAGGCGAACTGCTTGTCAAGGGCCTCCAGGAACGGCACCACGTCCCTATTGTTATACCACACGAGGTAGTCCCGCAGCGTCGTCATCCCCTCGTCGCGCCATACCCGTGCGCAACCCTCGTAGTCGGCGGCCGAGATGCCTTCGCACTTCAGGCGGCTGTAGAAGGCCTCGCGCGGTGGCAGCCGGGTCTCGGCCAGTTTACGTGGGTCGTCGAGGTACTCGTAGGGGAAGTGCCCCTTCGTCGCCTCGCAGCCGTAGGCCTTCAGAAACCGGTCGTAGCTGACGCCGGGGGCCAGGTAGTTGGTGATGTCCAGGAACTTGAGCGTCGCCGTCGTCAGGCACATGAAATTGTTCTGACGCTTGATCGTGAACGCCGACGAGATGTCCTGCGCGGCGTCGGTCATGAACAGGGGCGTCAGATATTTCTTAACGACGTTCAAGTCGTACTTTCCCGAATTGAAGCCGAGGACGGGGAGGCGGCGCAGGTGCTGCCACAGACGGTCGCCGAGCGCCGTGTACGGGCTCTTATCGAGCTCCGCCACCGTTGCGTGCGCCCGCCATTCGGCGTCGAGCGTGTCGATCGCCTCGAAGGTCGCGTCGAACGACGGCCGCAGTGCCGCGCACGCAGCCTCGCTCATGCCCTCCAGGGCGGCGATCAGGCGCTTCGCGAGGTCGCCCGAATCGCCGGACGTCACGAAGCAGCGCGCCGACTCGTGTCCGGGGACGTTCGAGGCGACGCTCACGCTGAGTAGCTCGTGTCGCGCTATCCACCGGCGTTTGGCGCTGTCCGCCGGCAGATCGTGATCGTCGAAGTAGCACTCAAAATCGTATGTCGCCCTGTACGGATAGTAGCGCAGGCGTTCGTCCACGTAGACGCCCTCGTCCTCCAGCTGCTGAAACACGGACGGCGTCGGATGGTAGATGCCGCCGGGAAAGACGTGGCGAACGCCGCCCTCGCACGTCGCCTCGTGACTCCGCAGCCGACTGGCGGTGCGCCACAGCGAATCGCCGCACTTGCCGCATCGATACGAACGACAGAACATCGACACGTCGGCTATGAAGGAATAGTGCGCTCCGAATAGATTGACGCTCATGGTGGCCGGGTAGCGATGGAGGGAGCGGCGGACCACTTCGGCGGTGGCGTCCTCCGCCGCCGACAGCCGATACACGGTCACATTCGTTTCGAAGGTCGCCTCCACCCGGTCGAGTTCGTTCAGCGGGACGCCGGCGAACGCGCAGTAGGGTTGATCGTCGTAGTCGGCGTAGAGTCTTAAGGCGGCGGCCGTCAAATCGTCAGCGCGAAAGTCGGCGCCCCGATGCAGCGCCAGACAGCGGAATAGGCACAAGTTGTCGGCATACGGATGACCGCGGCGATCGTTCACTAGGCTGACGAGGCCCGCGTTGTGGCGCAGATAGGCGGGGAGGGGCTGCTGACGGGCGCATCCGATAGGATGGTGGATGATGGCGTTGAGAAAATACGTAACGTTCGTTACCAACTCGGCGATCCACCCCGAGTCGGGGCGCTGCGCAATCACGTACTGCAGAACGTCGGGCTGACGGGTGGCTTCGAGGAAGCGTTCGAATGACGCGGCGTCGGAAACGAGGACGGGTGACTCGAGATAGCGGCCGCAACAGTTACACGAAGAATGGTAGTAACGTAGTCGGCCCGTCTCCCTGTGGCGCAGAATAAACCCGTACGATAAGTTTATTTTAAAGGCACGAGTCTGCGCCTCGAACATCAGTCGTAGTCGGGCGTCGTGCGCGCTCGTAGTCCCGTCACCGGTCAAATGGAAATTATACCTAGATTGAACGGGTCCGCGCTCCACAGACGTACGGATGCTCGCCCAGTAGTCGCGCACGACGCTCTGTAGGTCGTCGTCGGCGCCCCCCTCGACCGGTCGATTTGGGGGCCCCTCAGCGGCGTCTCCGCACAGTCGCAGATGCCGCAACATATTGGTGCGCTGCGCGAACGCTTGATTGCATTTCGGGCATACGTGTTCATCGGTGACGCATGTTTTTAGATGCTGCGTCAAATTAAAAAGACGGACGAACGATCGATCGTATTTCGGACACACGTGCATCGTCGGTCTAGGCGGCTCTCTATTAACTACGACGGAGGGGCGTGTAGACGCCCTTTATAAGGCCACCCTAAACCCCGCTAGGGGGGCTTTTCTAAGCGGTGTTCTCTGCTCCGTCAGGTGGCGACACAGACAGGTGGCAGCGCCGCGGGATGCGTTTGGCAGGGGCGCCCAGCGGACAAAGTTTTTGTTTACGTTTTGCGTCAGGTGGCGACACCGACGTCGAGGGATACTGTCAGTGGCGGCCTAGTTTTTGTTTACGTTTTGACGCCCGAATACGACGGCAAAGTTTTGTAGTAGAAATTGTGGCTGTCAGCGGCAACGTTTTTGTAGTAGAAATTTCGCCTAAGTTTACGTTTTGTAGTAGCAATTTTGCCCGTCAGGGGCACCCGAATACGACGGTTTGTAGTAGAAATTTCGGCCGTCAGCGCCTGCCCCCCACGGCAAAGTGTTTTTTTATAGAAATTTCGGCCGTCAGTGGCACCCGGAGTGTTTTGTGGGCGGCAGCCGCCATTGGACAGGCATTGAATGACGTGCGTTTTTTTTGGATGGTAACAACAGAAGGCGGGAATTGATTTTCATACGTTTTATTAAGCAGTCTCGTACTACATCACGACAGTAAGGCTTTATGCCACAGCAGCGTAAATAATAAGGCTCTAACAACGGCCTATAGCAAAATGTTCATCGCTACTAAGGGGGCGCATATGCCACAGCGGAGTAAATAATAACGCTTTAGGAGCTATAGGTTGCTGGTAATACTGCACAGCGACCATTCCTGCTAATGTTCATCAGCGGCGTATATGCGAAGGCGGGAATTGATTTTCATACGTTTTATTAAACAGTCTCGTACTACATCACGACAGTAAGGCTTTATGCCACAGCAGCGTAAATAATAAGGCTCTAACAACGGCCCATAGCAAAATGTTCATCGCTACTAAGGGGGCGCTTATGCCACAGCGGAGTAAATAATAACGCTTTAGGCGCTATAGGCCGCTGGTATACTGCACAACGACCATTCAATTTCCTGCTAATGTTCATCAGTGGCGTATATGCCATAGCAAAATGTTCAGACTGTAAAGAGGCTTTATGCCACAGCAGAGTAAATAATAAGGCTCTAACAACGGCCAATGGGCGGCGGAACGCTTATGCCATCATTCAATTTTCCTGCTAATGTTCATCAGCGGCTTTATGCCATAGCGAAATGCACTGTTCATAGCGTTCAGACGTCGAGGCATGCCCTTTTCATTAGGTAATACTGTACGGCGACCTCCAACAGAGCACGGTCGAACGGCGCCGTCCAATCCGTCCCCATGAGCCAGTCGGCTACCTGGCGCAGGAGCGCGCCCTCCGAAGCGCGATCGCCGCGCACGCAACGATCCTCCAGCACCGAGAGTATACGAATAGCAGGAAGCAACAACGTCTGCTGTAGAAAGCTGTCGAGTGACGCTGAAAAAAAGCACACATTCAGGGCCGCCGCGTTTTCGTACAGAATGTTATACCGCCGGCTCGGCTTCCTCCCCCTGTAGCCGCGCATGTGCACGAAGGGGCACCCCTCCTCCGGGGGGCACTCACCACATTCTTGTCGCGCTGTGTCCATCACGCGCTCACCGACTAGCTCAGCAAACGTGGACATCATGCATCGCTGACGACCGGCGTATGAATGCAGAACGCTCCACTCCGAGTCGGTCTGAAGTGTGCCCACGACCACAGGGCGATTGTTACGGGCCCACGGTATGAAGTCTTCCGACGAGACGGACAGCACGGCCAGCGGCAGTGGTGACGATAGCACGGTCGCGGAGGCGTCCGCTGTCGCCGCCGGGCCTATTGGCACAGCGGCTGCCTCGTCTGGACCCACTACCACCACCACCGGGGTTAATGCAACGTACGTGGGCGTCCCGGCGTCGCTCACCAGGTCGTGCGGTGGCATGGGCTGCGCGCCGTCCACTGTCGGCCAGCAGTACGATAGCACTTCTTCGGCTCTCCCCAGCGGTGGAGGGTCGTCGGCAAGGCGTGGCGTTGCTTCCTTCTTAGCGCACTTCTCGGCAGGGGGTGCGCACTCGTCAGCAGCGTCGATAAGGCCGCGCAACGCAGCAGCAATTACAGCGTCCTACAGAAGAATAACCAAAGCAGCAATTAGGTCTACAGAACACTAGCCAAACGTTAGTCATTCAAACGTTCTCGCTCCCCTTCTTCGTCACGACCCGCACCTCACGGACCGTATACGCATCCATTATGCCACCCCACACGACCTTGTGTATGGTCAACTCCAAGACGGTGCCAACCAGGCTCGCCACAAAGCTACTGCGCAACTGGTCGGGCAACAGGGCCGACACATGGTCGGCATTGTAATCGCCTATCGCCGAAATAGCTTCGTCGAACAGGGTGATCCAAATGCTGGCCTCCGTGTCGGTGTCCTTTTCGTCTTCCACCAAAACGCGCACCGAAAAATACGTCTTCGTCGTTGCCTGTATGCCGTGTACAGCGCACGCCTGACCACCACTTACTAGACCTCTCACTTTGCGCTTGCAAATGCCACAGCCCGTGTACGTGCATTTGCTTTTCCAAGCCACCCCAACGATTGTTAGCGGGGTAACAATCTTATACGTGCCATCGCACGACAGCACGAACTCCTTCAACGACACTTCGTCGGGCGCACTCACCACGGCCTCGAAAGTAGGCGCCTCGTTGGCCGTCGGAAGCGCCTTCGCACTGGCCTCCGACGCCGGCTTCGCTTTGCCACCCGACGCCACCGTTGGCACCTCCCTCAGCTTGCTGCCTCTCTTTGGTGGCGCCTCTCCGTGCGCGACAGGCGGGGACATGATCAACAACGCTCTGCAACAACAACAAAACGGCAACGATGGCAACACGACAGCGACAATATTTAGACGTTCTCCGCCCGGTTCCTATATAAGCGCGTTGCACGCGGCCCGCACACAGCCCCCGTGCCCAAACGCACGCGAGCCACAAAGCGGCCGACTCTTACAAGGTTACTAAACCTGAAAAAAATCTCTCGGTCAGTCTAGTGCACTAACAGAATGCCACTTTTATTTCCTAATATAAAGTCACCATAAGATTCTCTAGACCCCACTGACTATTATAGGTCGCTTAGTTTGCTCACATTTCACATTTAACGGTCGTTTTAAAGACTTACAAACAGTTACATAAGCGCTTTATATAAACAGTGACGTCAGCACCTTATGTAAGGCTATGGCGTACGTGACTAGGGGGCCGCGTGCAAAACAGCGGCTCAACAACTGCGCAATTCATTTCTCACTATGGAGCCAACCGAACAAGTTGGTAATTATGCGGCCAATTCTCATCAGGGGCAAAACAGGTACGTTTTGCTAACTCACTGACTTTCATTGCTAACTCACCTAACACTGACTTTCATCGCTCACTTTCTTTTATAACGTTCACTATTTTTTCAGCGATCCGCCTCCCCAAAACGCCGGACTCGGTACGCCCCAAGTCGACGTGAATACGCCTCCCCAAGTCGACGTGATTGCGCCTCCCCAAGCCGCCGGCAATATTCCACCGCCCGCCTCTATGCGTCTACCCCCACCACAAAGCCGCCCCGGCACAAGGTACGTTTAACGATAATTTACCTTTATTTTGCAGACTTTCGATAAAAAGCTATAGCGTCCCACTATTTACAAACGCCCCACTATCGACTTATTGTTTTTTTACAGGGCCTAACCTAACCAGAGACGCACCGTTACTTTAATACTTTTTTTCATACTTGCAGACGAAACATTGCCGGCTTCGATACCCTACATATAGGGCGTGGACAAACCCTTGCGAGACCCTCGCATCGAAACGGCTTTATTCATAGATCGCATAGAATAAATTTAACCCCAGCCGATCTGCTTATGATAGATAGAGGATCGCGCGCCGATCGACCTGGGACATTGTACCTTGGGCGTCGCCGACCGCATCACAGCCCTTAACACTGTTTCCGTCTCCACAGATGAACCCCCGTGCGCCAGTATCACTAATTAAACTTTTCCTCATTCCCCTGCAGAAACCTCTACGTGATAGATCGGAGCCTTGTGCATCGACGCTATGATATCGGCCGGGGCACTACACTGCACCATGTTGGTCCTTCCCCCCGCCCGATCACGTTCACCTCAGCCCGATGCCGTCACCAGCCCCTATTGGCCGTTGAGCCGCAACGACGGCCACCACCCGAACAAGACAGTGACGATTCACTCGAAGAGTTCGAGGAGAACTTCGACGATGACTTCTACCCCGGCTACACTGATTTAGAAGTTATTGCGCCCGGCAACCCCTTCCCAGACACTTTCGCACAGCCATTCTCATTTGCGGATATTTTTCCAGCCCTGAAATTCTACCCCCCTCATTTGCCCCACCCATCCCAGCACATCTTTCCGTGCATTTAGCCTTTCCGCCACAACCCCCGGGCCGACACGGCTTTGGTCCCCCACCATGATAAATGATTGTACCAATACAATTTATTTCTCACCGTTTATTGTGTCCGTGTTTCCTTTCACATCCGCCAGCATTCCAAATCACACACGAATCCACCTATTCGTCGTTGCAACAACGCCCAACACACAAGCTTAATACACGCGCACAGGCCAATCTGACAGCGCCGGGCCCCCAGCTGCTATAACGATATTGCACGCATATCAGTGCCCACCAAATGTGTTTCCAACTTACACACGATAAAGCCAGCGAACACCACAAGCTAAATACGCGCACACACAGACCACCAACTGCAATAACACACGAATAATTCCACCTATATTAATACGCGCACACACACAGTCCAATCTGACAGCTCCAATATTGCACCGCAATTGCACGCGTATCCATCAGCGGTGCCGCAGCTAGCACTGACAGGGAATATCCACATCAGCGCGCCCCACGAAAAATCCGGCCTTCCGTGCCGCAGCCAGCACTGACACATCGGTGCCAGAAGCTTATTACAAGCGTGCGCTTCGAAAAACATTTATCCGTCAAACCAATGCACATAAAATCCTGCAGCTTGACATTCGACACCACCATTTGCCAGTGAGACGTGAAAACCAGGCCACCAGGCGTAATCTAAACCGCGCGGCCCCACCTCCACCACCGCACCGTTCTAGAAGCTTCTAGAAGGTTCTAGAACCTCCCCGCGCGTCATTATTTTAAACTCGCTGATCTCCAGGGGTGTCACTTCACTCTAAAATCTTTCCCACCTCCCGTGCACGTAATTAATACTAATAGGTCACTATTTACTATTTTTAGTCATTGCTAACGTTCTCCTCCGATAATTGCGCTACTCATTTGTTACTAATTAGTACTTAATTAATTAATTAATTAATTACCCTATTTAGTACCTGATTAGCCACTAGAGGTCGTCATTCCCCCTATTTATTCCATCTTTATTCAGTAGATGGCGACACCCTCTTTCTCATGACCCCCATCAATCACTTTTTGACGTTGCTAAATCATACTGATAAAAAACGTAGGAATTCTACTTATAAAAAACGAAAAAGCCTTTGATCTTAGGTCACTTCCGGGGATGGCGAACCTCTTACCACTACTCATGTAGGTAGCACATCGAGTGGACAGCATTTGGTTGGTCTGGACAAGATGATCGTTTGCAGCTCTTCAGCATCAGTTGAACATATCACATTTATTACTTGACGGTGACTACTCCATCAACTGACAGCCCCATGTCATATCTCATTTTGACGGGGGGGGGGGAATAGTTCTTTCACAATATATATGACTTGTACATATAAATGAAATAATTGCAGGGTCAATGTAACGTTATGGCTTTCGCGGTATTGCAAACAAATCGAATGTTCATCATTCCACGGTGACCTTGTTTGACCTTAGCTCCACTCGTACCATATCAGGTAACACCTCCATGTCGTACCTCATTTTGTCGGGGAGTCAATTAGCTTTCCAATTCTATATTACTTGGCCATCTCCTAATTAAGTAAAGTAGATATGCGACCATTATAATGTTAAGACGATTGCGGAAGCGCACAATTTCGAAAATTCATCATTTGAAACTGACCTTGTTTGATCTAGGATTCACGCTTACTGCACCACTTGCAGCTTTACGACAGGCCTCTTTGGGACGGGGAGATGACGACCTTTCAAATGGCATAACATTTGGGTGTGTATATGGAGGACATTTAAACTTCAAAAATAAATCACTTTTTGGGGATTTGCCGCTCGCCTCTATAAGGCATATTGGAAACAACTGAAAGCTTATGTAATTCGGCTGACTGCTTGCATTGATGTAAACTATTTTTCCTCATGTAAGCCAGGCGGCCCAACAAAATGGTGTACTTGAAATTTTGTCGCTGCCGCGCCGTCGGATCTTGATCCACTGTCTCGACTGCA
>CM034535.1:27522212-27557637 GCA_020002185.1 Paraescarpia echinospica | reverse complement strand
ATCTTAAAGTATAATAAAATGGGCCACTCTTAGGACAAGTTCTTCTACCTTCGTAAATTGTAAATACAAAATACGTTCAATAATAATTATTGTATGTTCCAACCATTTATATTGTTGCAAGTATGATCAAAACTAAATAATGTTTATGTTATACATTATATTTCTTCAAAACACTTATCAATTGTAATTTAACTCAGAATGCAACGTTGTTAGTTCGTACGTGATGTTAGACAGGTGTTGGACGATTGTTCACAACGTTATTCGTGTTTCCTGTGATTGTTCCGAGCCACGTCAACCGTCCATCACTCAATTGAGGATGTTCTACGTAAGTTAAAACAGTCGTTGAAAACAAGTCCAGCGTTGTCAGAAAGCCTGTCCACATTTACGGCATGTTTGGTAAACGTCAAGTACAACATTATTCAGGAAACCATATTTCGCGTGCGTGTGTGTGTCTGTGCGTGTGTGTGCGTGTGCGTGTGCGTGTGCGTGTGCGTGTGCGTGTGCGTGTGCTTGTGCGTGTGCGTGTGCGTGTGTAGTGGGAGTGTGTGTGTGTGAGTGTGTGTGTGTTTGTGTGTGTGTGTGTTATTGTGTGTGTGTTGTGTATGTGTATATATGTGTATGTAATGTGTAATATGTGTATGTATGTAATATCCCTATATATGTGTATGTGTATCTAATACGTGTATGCAGTAATACGTATGCCAATACATGTGCAATGTGCAATAATGCAATATGTAAAATAGGAGTAATGAAGTATGTATATATTTAATATGTATGTGTAATAATACATGTAATAAATGGCATGCATTAAAATGAAATGTATGAAATATATAATATGTTAATATGTATATGTATGTGTATGTGTAATATGAAATGTATGTGTATTTATGTATGTATGTGTGTGTGTGTGTGTGTGTGTGTGTGTGTCTATGTGTGTGTGTGTGTGTGTGTGTGTGTGTGTGTGTGTGTGTGTATGTGTGTGTGTCAGGATGATGGACATTTTTTTATTATCTGTGAAGAATTGAAACGAACAATGACAACTGTTGGCAAATGTATATTGATACCCTGTACAGGTAATATCAAGTTGATGTAGCTTTTTGTTTGCTGCAGATTGTCATAGCAATGGTACCATATTGAGAGGACCAAGAGGCAGCTTTGGCATCACACAACTCCAGTATGCTAATTATATGAGATGCGCCTGGAATATTCAAGTTAATTCAACAGACGTAGGTTGCCATTACACGTTTGATTGTTACGCTAGCTGCGCGATGGTTTGACGCGAGTTTTGTCGAGTTAAATTTGATCCATTTTTTGTAGAAACTCGACACAACTATGGTTTAGTCCGGCAGTGGGCCAGAAAACCTTGCATCAAGATTCGGGCAATGTTTTTTGCAGTATCTATGTCTTTGGGGTGTCCATATAAACAATCCGAGTAATGCTATCCTGGCACCCTTGAGCATTTTTCAAAATATGCAAATTAATGTCGCCATTACCAAATATGCTGTTTTCTTCAATATCTCAGTAACGACTGACACCAGCACGGCAAATGAAATGTCTACACCCCTGTTTTGAAGGTCTGTGGTACAGCTCAGAATTTATCTAAAAGGATACAACTCTCTCCTACACACAACATATGCAAATTAGGTGCCGCCATTTGCGAAATATTGTATGTAGCACATATCGCTGTAAATATGCCTGAGAGTAAAACGGATGAAGTGTCTATCAGCGTTTTTAGGATATCCAATATCGAAAAAGACATTCAGATAGTAGTCCTCCCAACCACTTTCCAATTAATTTGCAAATTAGCAGCAGCCATTGAGACAAAAGCTACCATCGTCATTAATAAAAATCCTTTTTTTTCAATAACCTTTGAAGTATACATGATAGCATCTCAAACGTGGTGTACGTCAATTCCTTTTGGCAAAAACTGGCGAAATGCAGGCATAGTCAAATATACCACTTTCGATGATATCTACGCTGATGGCAGCAACTTTTGTGTTGCTTTTTTGACGGTCACCCTCTGTTCGACAGGCACAGTATAGTGAATACGATAATCGTGCTGCACAACACCGTCACTGTGCAGAACGACACGGTTTGTTTGATTAACATCCACATCTGAGTAGAGATAGCAATGTGACAGGCGTTTGTGATTATGTTGCGTCATCACGTGTCCGCTCATACTTCGTGATATCCAGTAGTGGAGGTGTGGAATCAATGGTTGACTTCCAAATAGTTGCCTGGAAGTTGGCCCGACGAACATTTTTGTCAATGTCCTCCGTCATTGGGGAAGAGTCTTTAGTTCCGGTGCTGTTATCACCTTCACTTTACTCATCTTTCCTGACCAGCCCTCCTCACGAACTTCCAACATGTTTTCGTCTTCTTTCCGTTCAGCATTCACTAATGAAACATCTATCCTTCGTGATTATTCCAAGACTTTTTGTTTGAATATTACCAAGTTCACCAAGGGTCTGACCAGCAAGAAGTGCAGGAATTGTCATTCCGTTGCTAACGTCATACGACTGTGCCACTGGATCGCAACCAGAAAGCGAGTGTGCTGCTAGAAGCTGTGATACGACGTCACCCTATGTTTCTTAGAACTAGCTGAAGTGTCTATCACAACCCGACCAGTATTGTAAGCCTGTAGGTAAGACCAAGTTCTGCGTAGTAATGGAGGTGCGTGACGAACACATCGGTGTCATTGCATATGATGTTGATGCTGTTTGGTCCAGCATTGGCTACTTGTGGCATTTATTGAACTATGATCACGTCCGTTCATGTATCGTTTGAAGATCATTTTGGTTTGTTAGAACACCATTATGTAGTTCTTCGGAGAGAGGGACCCGACCAGTTATGACAAGCTTGTGTATGGTTGGTAACATTTCAGTGCGTCCCTTGTCGTCAAGCTGCTGACAAATTAAGCCTATCAACTTAAGTTTTGTTTGCAGTTGCACTCAAGGCAATTTTCTGGGGTGGACGTGGATTCGGATGAATGAATCTGTATCGTGTAGTTGCACGATGATTGTTTCTAGTTTACCGTGTTCCACTTTTGATGCGGAAGTCATTGTACTTATCGAACAGAAGGTAAACATCTCCGTTAGCGATTTTCTGTTCTGTTCTGTTCGTGACGTTTTCGACTGTTTCCATACTAGGCAAATGTATACTCGACAGGATGGTACATCCACCAAAAATTGTCACCTCTGCTTCATATGTCAATGTGGAAGATACACCTACTTGAAGTTTCTTCTTCAGCACAGACTTTGAATATGTGATTCGCAATTCTCCACCATTGTCTTGGTACTGGGGAAGTTTCTTGTCGCAACATTGTTCCGAGATCAATGTTGCGGGACTGTTGAAATCCAAACACTCTTTTTAAAATTAAGTTTACGTCATAGACATTTAATGCAAACTGTAGCTATTCTGCCGTTCACAATGCTTATGTCGGTTGGGTGATCAGCAGAATAACGAAACTCGATGCATGCCTCAAGTTGTTCCCTAATCCTTCTCGGTCTTTTCTATCCGACTTGATGCGTGATGGCTTCTCCTCTTTATGTGTAGTCATTACCTTTTGATATTATCAACAACCTATATGCCATGTCAACGACGTGTTGAACAAGTTTGCTGCACATGTCCTTGCTCAATGCCCACCGTTTCAGCGGGCATGGATTGGAGGTTATTTGCACTATTCCATTTGGACTAGATCCCATGAATGCGGTTTCTATGAGTTCCGCATACCACACTACATGCCATTCCACAGTCCATGTTTATGGGGCATCATATGTTTTCCATTCACGAACCTGTGCCTCCGTTGCCTAAGGTAATATCTGGCATATCTGGAGTTGTTGAAGTAACCAGATTGTCAGAGCATCTCTTCTGAAGGAACTGGAGAAGGATGCCAGTGCCGTTGACGTAGTATCCTGTGACAGCATTTGGATTGTCGATGCGATGGCAATCTTGCAGGCACTGAATGTAGACATGACAATGACATACAAGGACTTGACGCATCTTATCTTCAACACAATTGTCAGACGTGTTTGAATGTCTTCATAGGTTGACTGGGTGGTGGACACGTATTCCGAAATTTCGATCAAGAAACCGGAGAGAGATCGCCGTAAGACGTACGTCTACAGCAGGGTTGCTAGCAATAACAATTAACTCGGATAACCAAAGAATTGACAACCAGTTCAAAAAGTCACTTCGAAGTGCACAATTCAAGAAAGAACTATCACAATTTATTCTAGAGACGTTACAGCAATCTGCGTATGCACCAGAATTGAGTAGGCGGTCTCTTTATCAAACGGAGAAAAGTGTCACCTGCTCCTAGTAGCGATGACTGGCAAACATTATTTGAGCACGACACCAGTTCCTGAGCTTAGCTGTAACCACGAAGAAGCAGATATCCGCCTTCTTCTTCATGCCTCTCATGCGGCTCAACGTGGTTCTAACACAGTGGTTCTCAGGTCACCTGATAGCGATGTAGCCATAATAGCAGTTAGAATTAGTCATTCAGTTCCTGCAACAGTGCTATTTAACAAAGGGACACAACGGCGGAAGAGAAACATTTATATCACTCAAATTGGATCTACCATCTGACCAGACATGTGTGGAGCTCTGATTGGCTATCACGCATTTAGTGGTTGTGACTCAACCAGCGCATTTGGTGGTCAAAGTGAATCAAAAGGCTACATACTGCTACGTGAGCACCGTTCCATCAGACGTTACAAGGCAAAACTTGACAAATCATTGGTTGCCGATAAGGAGCTGTTGCAGGACGGTGAAGAGGCAGTATGCGCCCTGTATGGGCGATTACAAGAGTATGATGTGAACAGATTGCGACATACCATATTTGGGTCAAAGACAACCGATCCAGCAAAGTTGCCACCATGCACGGATGCATGTGACCAACACATCAAGCATGCTATCTATCATGCAGCCATTTGACGACACTGCTTGACGGCACGACCACCAGTGTTATTCCCTCATGGCAATGGGTGGACTGTTGACGGACACATTTTGGTACATTGGATCGACAGCCCAGCAGCTCCACAGGCAGTACTTGAATGTGTCAGCTGCAAATGTAAGACATGGATGATGTTCGTTGCTCGTACAAGCTGAATGGGTTAACAAGTTTTGGTGTTTGCCGCTGTAACGCCGATGATTGCGAAAATAGACTGGTCACATCGACAGATATGTTGTCAAAAGTCAAATCCGATATGGAGTGACATGGTCTAAGATGGTCAATGAAACTGTTTGTCAGTTGGTGAACTTCAATAGAGAACCTTTAAAAGTATGAAGTATTTTAAATTTGTGTCACCATTACCATACTGTTTGTGATTTGCCAAACATCCTACTTACATTAACATAATTATAAATTCATTGTATGCATCTCATAATTACGCATGTATATGTCAAAAGAGAAACATGCTGTGCTATTAAATACGTGTTAGCCAGAAATGTATGTAATCACATTGAACGTCTTTTACACGAACACAAGCCAGGGTGGCATCACTCGGATTCCTGATGAGGACACATCAAAGATATAGAAACTGCAAAAAAGCGTTGTCCGGACCCCACTGCAAGGTTCACCCTCAAAACAGCATTTCACTGCCGGACTAGTTTGTGGGGAGTCGGTTATCTGGATAATTTGACGCAAACAGTAGTCCGCCGGACCTGCTAGCTAGCAATTGGCAACACCACATACATTGTAGCATTAATACGTGTAGCAATATGTGTTTAGGCTTCAGCCAGTCGTTCAATTTAACATATATAATGTTGGCTTCCTTCTCGGTTCATTTTAATTTATATGTATTCGTGGATCTTCGTGCAGATAGTGAAGTTGGAATTCGTTGAGTTCTCGGTCGAGTCGTGCTGCGACAGCGTCACAGTGTACGACGGCAGCAGCAAGGCGGCGCCACTGTTGGGCACATTCCGTGGAAATACCTTGCCAATGGACATATATTCCACAAGCAACGCCGTGCTAGTGTATTTTGAATCCGATGGCGTAGCGAGATGGAACGGGTTCAACATTAACTACACAGCATTACCGTTGGCTACAGGTGAGCAGATTAACCATATACCAAGCGTAAACGTGGACTAGTGTTTTGACAAGAACCGAATGAACCATAGATTCATACTGAACATATCCATGATAATATTAACTGGAACGAATATCATGGCACATACAGCAATCTATGTACTATCTGTTCGTTCAAGTTACTATATTTCTATATTTCGTTCAACGTTTTGTTAGTATATTACATGTATTATAGTATATACCACAGTATAATATATACCATGTATATATATATGTGTGTGTGTGTGTATATACTTTCCGGCAGTGGTGAGAAATCAGCGAAGTCCGGGTGGATTGTCACACCTGCGGAGAGTCTCAATGTGGGGAATATGGGGGAAAAGCACTGGAAGTGGTCAACATGATGGAAAGGATGAGAATAGAAGTGTTGCGCGTGCAAGCAACCAAGTGAAAGGGAGACCGAACGAGAACACTGGCAGGAGGGTATATGATTCTACATGCAAGATAATATGGAAGGAATAATGGCGTAGGCATCACAGTGACGGAGGAGATCAGTATACATGTGGTGAGAGTGGAGAGATGGCAAGGGATATTCGTTGTTGATGGTTGATGGTGAGGAAGCAGCTGGTGTGCATTATGTCAGTGTATGGACCTTAAACAGGAAGGGCAGAGTAAAAGAAAAGGGCCTTCAGGGAAGAGCTAGAGAGAATGATGGGAATGGTGGAAGCTCATGCGATGATGTGCGTAGCTGGTGATTTTAATGCACACGTGGGTACAGCGGAGACAGGAGCAGAGGATTCGGTCGGGGGATTTGGATAGGATAATAGGATACGAGGAACCGAGTGGGCCGGGAGTTAGTAGAGTTGGTGATGCGAAATCGGCTGCCGGTGGCTGGGTTATTTTTTCCAAAAGAGGCAAAGCCACAAACTACCTTGTAGGAGTGGCCATCATAAGACAGAGTTGGACCTGCTAATAGTGAGGAAACAGCAAATGTGGCGTGTCACGGCCTGTAAGGTCATCGTTGTTGAACATGAACTTCACAACACAAGCCCATCGTTTTCATTGTGCGTATACAGAAGAGGAGGGAGACTAACAGTGTGGGGCGAAATACCATTACGTGGTGGAGAAATGTCACGAGGACACAGCCAGAGCATACAGAGAGGGAGTGATATCAGAGTATGAGAAACTTCGGCCAACAATATGAAGTGTGGAGGAAAAGTGGAAGCATTTTAGTGATGCTTTCATTGGATCACCAGAGGAGCTATGTGGCAGAACATCTAGTAAGGGAGGAGCTTTCTCGAAGAAAAACAAACAAACATGGTGGACCGAAGGCATAGCGAAAATAACTGGAGAAGAGAGAGAGGTATGGAAAGAATTAGAAGGGATCAAGGGAAATGGAGGACAACCGGGCATTGCTGTACAGCAGCTGTATGGACAGAAAAAGAAGGCAACTAGGAGAGCTGTGGATAAAGCAATGAGAGAAACGGAAGAGGAACTATACAGAAACCCAGATGAGGACAGTTAAAAGAAGATGATCTATACGATGGTTTGAGAGAGGGATGAGGACAGCAAGGATGTAAAAACTGGAACAGTGATTATGGACAAGAATGGAAAGCTAGTTACGGACTGGTCTGGGAAGAGTATTTCAAGAATCTGCTGAACCAACAAGAAAGCGGAGAACTAGACCTGCCAAGTGCAGTAGAGGGAGAAGTAAAGTTGAAGGAGATTGTAGATATGAAGAGGTAGAGAGAAAGAGAGAGAGAGAGAGAGAGAGTGACAGCAATGAAGAAGATGAAGAAAGGTCGGGCGACAGGTATTGATGAAGTACGAGTGGAAATGCTGGTGGTGGCCGAACGCGTTGGAATCTGGTGGACAAGAAGATGGTTGAATACCTGCATGAGAGAGGGGGAGATCCCAGAGGAGTGGAGAACAGGGATAATAGTTCCGATATGGAAATGAAAGGGAAACGTGCATGATCCAGGGAAATATAGAGGCATCACGTTGCAGAGCCGCATGCTGAAGATGTTGGAGAGAATCCTGTGTGGAAGGATAAGAACAATAGTGGAAGAAAAACTCGGAGAAGACCAACAGGGCTTCAGTATAGGACGAAGAACAGCCGATGGGATGTTTGCCCTCAGGCAGCTGATCGAAAACAAGTTGGAGGGACAGGAGAATAAAGGTGTGGGTTTTATAGACCTGGATAAATCTGATGACATGGTGCCGAGAAAGATGGCAATGGCGATACTGTGATGGATGGGGGTCACAGAGGTAGAGGTCTGGATGGTGGAAGGGACATATGAAGAAACGAAGGGCAGAGTGGTATGTTGACCAGGATTCTCAGAAGAATTCAAAGTGAACATTGGCTTGAAACAGAGAGGTGCCATGAGCTAACTGCTGTTTATCGCAGTGATGGAATTGTTAAGTAAAAAGATCAGTACCAAATATATTCTCCAGAAACTACTCTATGCAGACGATCTAGCGGTGGTAGCGGACGGGGAAGCGGATTTACAGGAACAATTGATAGAGTGGAAGGATATCTTCAGCAAACATGGACTGAAAGGAATCTGGAGAAGGCAGAGGTGCTGTGGGTTGCACAAAAAAGCAAAGAGCTGGAAATACACCTGGTGAGGAAGAAACTAAAACAAAAACGGAGCGGTATGTGGGAATGGCTCCTCTGAGACAGAAAATCGCAAGAGAATAAAGGCATGGGCGAATGCATGGAGGAAAGTAGAAAGTGTGATGAAAGACAGGCATATCGCAAAAAAATTCAAAGGAAAGGTACTATGCACATGTGTGACACCAGGCTACCTGTATGTCCCAGAAAGAATAGCAATGAGAGAGAAACAACAGGACAGGTAGTTATACGTGTGCGAACACAACTGGGTCAGGAGAATTGCGGGGGTAAACAGAATAGATAAAGGAAGAGTGGAAGAGCTGAGAGAGGATGTTGGTGTGAAAGAAAGTTTCAAGAAGAAGTTGGTGAGAAGTCGGTTGAAGTGGGCAGGACATGTAGAGTGAATGGGAGAAGAACGTTTGGCAAAGAAAGCAGGTGCCCAGAGATTGGTGTAAAAAGAAGACGAAGGCGACCGAGGCTGCGGTGGGAGGATTGCGCGATGAGAGACCTGGAGGGATGGAAAAGGGAATGGAGAAAAAGAGCTAAAGACCGAGGAGAATGGAGAAAGGTGCTAGAGAAAGTAGTGCAAGCACAATGAGGAAGAAGAGAACGAAAGAAGAGGAAGCGAAAGAAAACAAAATGTCGACGTATCCAAGCTAGCCTCACCCCTGAAGACAAGGAACAACGACACACACACACACGCACACACGCACGCACGCACGCACGCGCGCACGCACACACACATACATATATATAACAACATGTTGAACGAAATTTAGTAACGTGAACGAGTATATAGTAGATTGTTGTATGTCCCATGATATTCGTTCCAGTTAATATAACCATGAATATAATATGTTCATTATGAATGTATGGTTCAATCGGTTCTCATAAAAAACTGGTCCACGTATATATATATATATATATTATATATATATATATATATATATACATATATACAAACAAAATGTTGCATGCATGCTTAAATAAAAAATCGATAAGCAGTATTACATTTGTTGACAGCAGATGGGTGTGCAATATTTATAACTAGCTGCATATTTGGGATGGTTTGTTTGTTTTAGTTATACAATAAGAAAACTTTTATTTTTAGCTGACTGTCCGCCAGGAGAGATGTTTGGTGGTCAAGAATGTACGAAGTGTCCACGTGGAAGTTATCAGCCAGACCGTGGGAAAACTGCCTGCATTGACTGCCCATTGTATTACACTACAACGGATGTTGGCTCGACAAGTGAAGATGAGTGTAAATGTAAGCTACGACGGATAGAGTTCGTTCCCATGACCAGTAGCATACACATATAGCAAACACGTCTTGGGAGATACCATGACGGCATCGTTCTTCATTGAAATAATACCCATAAAAATAAGTTGTGCACAAACACAGTCTCCTATCTGTCGTCTTTCATCAAGCTCGTCTCTCGTCTCCCTCTCCTCTCTCTCTCCTCTCTCTCTCATTCGCTCTCTCCCGCTCTCTCCCTCTCTCTTTCCTTTTCTCTTCTTCTCCCCCTCTCTCAGACAGTGTGTTTTCTATAATGATAACTTTTTGCGTGTCCAGCGTCATCGATTTAGAATGGTCCACTATATTAATTTATTATTGGTAATGTAATGTATTCCGGCATGTGTTCTCTCCTTACGCAGTTGTCGATGGAATCCTGAATCAAATTATTGGGTTAAATCTAAATTTGAGGAAAATATAGCAAGTTAAAGTTATAGTGTCCTCACATTTAGATTATACAATATCGCAAGTTAAAGTTAAACAATGTAGAATGGCGTTTTAACTGCGTGTCCAGCGTCAACGACGAACAAGGACTAATCTAATACATTACTTGTTGTGTTGTGTGCTCGAGCCTGTTTATAATAATCACTTCCAAAGTAAATAAAAATGGATGCCAGACTAGCGTTGACATTATTATACATTGAAAATTCTGAGGTCAGTATCCGAGTGGACTATTACCCTGCTGTTCCATTTCCCCATAAATAACACGTCCCTACTTACAGTAAGTGTATTGTAATATTCACACCATATACAACCTTATTAGAACCGAGCATGACATTGCTTGTAGCTGATTGTCGGCTAGGAGAGATGTTTGATGGTCAGAAGTGTGCGAAGTGTCCACGTGGATCTTATCAGCCAGACCGAGGGAAGACCGCCTGCATTGCCTGCCCGTTGAACTACACTACCCGGGATATTGGCTCGACAATTGCAGATGATTGCAAATGTATGCTATGAATGTTTTCCTGGGCACAAGTGAAGGATCGCAAAATTGTAAATAGACCAGTCTTTATGTATCATTTGGTTGTTAGTTCCAATTACTGGAATGTTTGGTCCACCTTCTTTAAGCGTATCTAATTCGGCTGTCATAAATAACATTACAATAACATAATACGTATTTCATGAATTCCATTCCCAGTTGATAAACATGTATTTTGAAGAACAAATAATTCGTTACCTTAATTTAAACGTGTCTTATCAATAGTGCCGTGCGAAGCAGGCTCGCAATTTGACGAGGAAACCGGCCGCTGTGTGTTGTATCCTCTCAACATCTTCAAAGACAAGGTTCTGCACTCAGTCAGCAACACTAATCCCAGCCATCTGATCACGCCTACTCGCGAGTTAGTGTCCTCTTCTGTTCGTGGTCAAGGTGAGTGCAACTGTTCCTTGGTGCAATTATTTTCAGTGGCTAACAAAATTACTGATTTCCGTGCATTAACAGTCGTAATAATCAATTAGTTAACAAATAATAACCCTTCCAAAATAGTCACTGCCATGAACATTCACGTGTTAATAATTTATCAAATGCACGAGTCGCCCAATCCGAAACACTCTAGCCACTGCTTAGCAATAATTTCAAAGTTGTGACAACTGGCTGGATCATAGGCGAGCGTTGAAATAGTATTACGTGTGAAATTCATCAGGTAAGTATCCGAGGGGGAGATATTACTATTGCAACTGTGGTCGCAAGCGCTACCATTGTCCCGTACATAACCGTTACCTACAGCTCAGAGCGACTCTATGTTGATCATTAGAATCGTGAATGTCTTTGCTTGTAGCTGACTGTCAGCCAGGAGAGATGTTTGATGGTGAAAAGTGTGCGAAGTGTCCACGTGGAACTTATCAGCCAGGCCGATGGAAGACCGCCTGCATTGACTGCCTGTTGAATCACACTACCCGGGATGTTGGCTCGACAAGTGCAGATGATTGCAAATGTAAGCACTTCTGGACCGTTAAACCAAGCTTTATTTGCAATGTTTAATTAACCAAATATGCACTATCCATATACTCATAAAATGAACGTCCCGATCAATATAGTTTCACGTAGAATGATTTAACAAGATTGCAATCCAGAACAGAAACATAAAATATCAAGTATAGTGTGGCTTAACTATGTCCCTATGCTTTAAATTGTTATGTTTATAAAAGTAGTTAAACATAAATAATTTGCTTTTTTAAACTGTGTTGCGCATTTCGATTTGGCCAATATATATATTGTTTATATTAACTATTTATAATAAAAAAGGTGCCAATGTTTTGTAAGCTCTCGTTAAGGGTCCGTTTGCAGAACGTAGGATGGAGGTAGTTATGAACAATTTCAAAAACAGATTATTATTATTATTATTAGATCATGTTTAGTATCAGTTCTCTTAACAATTAATTCGGTTCTCATTCGCCACGGCATCAGGATTATCTAATCAGATCCAAAACGCATTTTGTTGGTACCTGCTGTTTCACAATTTGAACTTATGTTCAGTCGGCTTCATTCCATATTACATGTTAAGCGTCAATGGTTTTACGGGCTGTGATTTTTAATACATGCAATATGTATGCAAAGGTTAACTCGAATGAAAAAACAAACACTATCAGACATTTCCAATGTACATATGTGTAATGTTCATTCAATTGTGTTATATTTATTAATAGGGCAGTGCGAATCAGGATACCAACAGGACGGATCAAGGAAATTGTGTGTAATGTGTCCTCGCGGCTTCTACAAAGACGAGACTCTTCATTTTGACTGTCAGCTTTGCCCTGGTCATCTGATTACACCTGGACCCGGGGCAACGTCCGTATCTGATTGTTCTCAAGGTAACTGTAAAATATGTACTATGTAAACTTTTATTACTCAAAAGAAACATAGTAGTAAAGCAGTTTATGTTGTTAGGTGTTGTATCTAATATACTTACTTATTTCATAAACTTACGGAAAACCCCAACCCAAAAGGTTGCATTGTATAGTATGATTCGTCTTTTGAAAAATTGCGTTTGATGTCGTTAATATGTATATTTTTGATAGCATGTTATACTTACGATTTGTTGTATTAATTATAACGACCTTTCAATGATATATTACTAGGTAAAAATTAATTTATCCAATCGATATCTTACACATTTACAAGATAAATTGGAAAACAAAATGCAATTTATATTATGACAACGAAGCAGTCATATTGTATTTCTATGACATGATAATGATTTTCTGTGGTGTAATAGATTACAATTCCATAATATACAAATGCTCTTGTTTTTGTGAAGGTATGCGCAATCACACGTGCACGCGCACACGCATATCCAACCACCCACCCACACACCCACACAAATACACTTATTCGCGCACGCTCACACACCCACACACACTCACACCCACCCACCCCCACACACACACCCACCCACACACCACACACACACACACACACACACACACACACACACACACACACACACACACACACACACACACACACACACACACCAAGTAAACAAACGTTATTGTACAATATAGCCGTTGTGACAGGAAACTGCGAAGCCGGACAAAGGATTGTGGGTACTGCGTGTAAGAAATGTTCTATCGGCACATACCAAGATAAGACATGGCAAACAACATGCATTCCGTGTGGTGGCAACTTGACGACTTTAAGTGAGGGTGCTACTTCTGTCAAGGAGTGCATAGGTAAGTGTATATTTCCCTTACACTTGGTGTGCGACGACTGCCGCAGTTAGGTGGATTTTGCCCTATCCGGTTGTGGGAAGTTATGGGCAGAGACCAAGGAAGAGGGATTCACCTTTCAGTGCGTGGTGTGTTGGAAGGTGGAATTTCTGGAGAAGGAGGTAGCTAAGTTGGTAGATATTGTGAAGGGGGTGGAGATGAGAATCAGCAAGGAGACAGGTAGAATGGAAAGAGACGACAGGGAGAGAGTTGGGAATAGTGTGAGACATAATGAATTAGTTGACAATGGCAAATTATGTGAACCACTGGGAAGTAGTGATCACAACGAGATACATTTTACCATCAAAGTAAAATCAGAAAAAAATAATAAAATGCAGAAGATATAAGTACATGAGGAAATTTTGGGCAAAGATAGACTAGAACAACACACTGAAAAAGTAAGACCCTTGAAAAAACAAGGAAAACGGTCCAGAAAGAAATAGTTATCGAAACAAGCCATTAGAAAAATTAAGTACAATCAAATGATGTGGAAGTAATATAGACGTACATATAGCAAACAGAAAGTTCAGAATAAGGTCGGTTCTCTAGAAGATAGTGCTGAAAATATATACCCAGGGGGCCAAGTGGGTTGAACAGACATGGAATGCTGTAAAAGGTTTGCCTCCAAAAACATGTGTACATATATCTAGGATCACAACACAACCTAGGTGGACAACCTTAAAAAAATTACTGGAAAAAAGTTATTAGCGCCTAAAAACGCCCGTCCACACCCACTACGAACTAGTGTTGTAACACTTTCCGTTTAGATATTTTGCCCTTTTTGGAGCGATAACACCGGTTTGTTTACGAAAATTAACAGATTCGTATCACAAACATGTTAAAAAGTAATGTCAGCAGTACGTGGATGTTTACAATCTTCTTAAATAGGAAGACTTAGCATATGAGACTATGGTTATAGCAAGCAGATGTGTTGTTGCGTGTTCTAAGTTTGTGCATTATCCAATTAAGATGTTTCGGCAATGTTTTGAATCCGAGCCCACCCTCGACCTCAATGCATTCTTTCATTAATTCCACATAATTTCAGGCATATACTTTTTAACAATATTTGCGTCTAATAGCACGTTTGAGGCCCAAATAGCGCCGCGGTTTGTGCAAAACGCCTCACTGTATTACAGTAGGCAGTTTTCTCAGAGAACCTGTTGCAATTTGTTGACAGTGGGAAATGTTGCATATATTTAAACTAGATTCGAGCAGTACAGAGCTTCTGGTCCACAGGAGTTTTTCTCTGTGTTGGCCAACAAGGCGGGACTGCTGAACTTTCCATGTGAGGCATGGAATAAGGAGAGCAGCTAGCACCAACGATGGGCTTGACAAGACTGTACCTGGGAGGCGGTTTCAAGGAAGAAACCAATAGCGTCTTGGTTACGCAGGGTTCAGTTACAGATGTGCCTGACTTGGAGTCATCTCAACAGGAGGCCGACGCCAGAGCAATTCTTCACACCATGTACATTCGATGTCCGGAAAGAAGGTGTCGACCGAATGATTATCCTCGCCAATGACACATACATCATTGTCTTGTGCGTCTATTATGCTTGCACGCTGTTGAAAGTTCTGCCAGAACTGTGGGTTCGAACTGCACCAGATAGCTGTCTACCGATCCATGAGATGTGTGCTGCTCTTGGACCCGCAATGCCATGCACTTCCCTTCCTGCGCAGCCATAATGGGCGAGACACAACCAGCTATCCATATTTCACTGGTAAGAAGGTGTGGGTGAACCGCAGCAAGGCAACGGACATAACTGCATTTGAGAACTTTGCCGAACAAGATGACGCTCATGTAACAGCAGACGTGATCAACCAGGCAAAGGACCTTACGATCGCTGTGTACACCAATAAAGACGATGCGTTCGAAGGATCGGATCTTGGAAAGCTTCGAGTTTACAAGTTCCTGAACAACAAGTCAACGCTGTTGAAATTACTTCCACCAACAGAAGATGCATTTCTTCTGCATTTGAAACGTACAGCTTTGGCGACTATGATAGACAAGAGCGCTTATGTCAGCAAGACCGTCTTTCCTCCGTATGAAGAGTATGGGTGGGTTCTGGATAACGGCAAGCTTGTTCCAGTGGCATCCACACAACCTGCCTGCCCACTGCAGATGATAAAGGCCATATTCTGCAGCTGCACCAAAGGATGCAACAGAAGCTGCTCATGTGCCAAGAAAAACATTGCCTGTTATATTAGTTGTCGCTGCCAGGGATCGGTCAAATCGCAGTTGTGCGATGTTTGCTGCAAGGTTTGACAGCAGCGAAAGCAGCGAATCAGAAAGTGACACTTAACAGAAACTGGCAGCACTTCTAATGCTGAACTGTTAACCTTCCAGCAAGTAAGCTTATGCACAACCTACCTTCAAACATGTGGACATAAATAACTACTCTTCTGTTAAATTTGTGTTTGTTGAGCAGCGATAAGTACTCTCTGGGGATAAATCGATCCCTGTTGTGGTTACGCGTGAGAAATGGTTGCTTACGCCCTACCTAACCTAGTGATGACAAGATTGTCTTATGTTTTATTAATTTGTAGGTAAATGTTTTCAGATTACTCATAAACTAGTGCTACCTAAAGCAATGCTATTTAATATGTTAAAGTAAAATAAAAATACTGTTAACATTTGAACACGGCGATTTTCCTTTACTTCGCTTGACGGTTGTGTTTAAGGGGTTTTGGTTTAAAAGTCATGGATTCTAATACCTTTCGTTCCTCTGAAAAGTAGATTCATATGAGAAACTACGTTAGTACAAATGGGACACGTGGGACTAATTTTAACAAACGTGTGAATTCGAAAAATACAAAAAAAATTACCTGAAAAGGAATGCATTTTGAACCACTATTTCTTATCTGGCCAAGTCAATTTAATTTTAATTTGGCACAATTTAGCTGCATTAGTAACACTGACTTAACTGGTACATATACTAATTGTAAGAACGTCACCATAATTTCAGAGGAAGTGTAAATAACACATTTGACGATGACCATACAAATCACCTATTAGCGTATAGAAGCATGTTGTTTAAGTGCTGTTTACATGTTTCCAGTAACTTTTTTTCGAGGTTGTCCACCTAGGTTACGATCTTAGATATATGTAGATATAATTTTTTCATGCAAACTTTTTATAGCATTCTATGTCTACTTTCACCAACAAACTGAATTTGGCCCCCTGGGTAATAATATTAGAGGGATTCTTAATGGCAGAAGACCTGAATGAGTATTTTCGTTCAGTGTTTACCAGGGAAGATATTTGTTCACTGCCAGTACCAGAGGCTAAGTTCAAGGGGGCGAAATCAGACTATTTAGGACAGTTAATTGTAACCCCGGAAATGGTAACTAAGAAAATAAGCGCTATGAAGGATAATGAATCACCAGGAGTGCATCACATGGTGGATTTCTTTGTTAAACATAACTTGTTAAACCCATCTCAACATGGGTTTCTAAAAGCGAGGTCATGCTTAATAAATGTGTTATGTTTTTGGAAGATATCACTAAGTGGGTAGATGAGGGATCACCAGTAGATATCATATACATAGATTTTCAGAAAGCTTTCGACAAAGTGCCACATCAAAGGTTACTGCTTAAACTAAAGGCCCTTGCCATAGGAAATGGTTTCATTAACTGCATAGAAAAATGGCTAATTGACAGAAGACAACGTGTAGTAGTTGATGGGGAGGCTTCAAACTGGAAATCAGTTTTGAATGGGGTACCACAGGGATCAGTACTGGGACCTATATTATTCTTAATATATATTAACGATTTGGACGATGATATAACACGCAAAGTGTTGAAATTTGCGGATGATACAAACTTGTTTAGAAGATTAAACGTGATTGAGATAGACAGCATTTACAAGATGATTTTGACAGATTGATAAAATGGTCTGAAAAATGGCAAATGTTGTTCAATTTTGTGAAATGTAAATGCCTCCACACAGGACATGGGAACAAAGATGTAGAATATACAATGGAAGGTTCTGTACTAAATATTACTGTAAAAGAAAAAGACTTAGGGTTAACCATTAGTGCTGAAATTAAGGCTTCAGAGCAGTGTGGTATTGCCGCGTAAAAGGGAAATCAAAACCCTGGATTAATTTGACGAAACATAACGTATTAGGAAAAAGAGCTTATAATACCGTTGTACAAAACAATAGTTAGGCCTCATTTAGAATATTGTATTGCATCGTGGATGCCATATCACAGGAAGGACATAGATGTGATAGAAAGAGTGCAGAGGAGGGCAATTAAAATTATACCAAAACTGAGGTATTTTAGTTACGAAATACGCCTAAAAATATGGTTTAACAACATTAGAGACCAGGAGATTGAGAGGAGATCAGATAGAAGTGTTTGGAATATTGAATGGTTATGAAAATATTGATAGAAATATTTGTTTCTCAGTTAAGAAAGATAGAAGGACAAGAGGACATGAAATTACATTAGTAAAGGAGCAGTGTAGATTATATATATAAGAAAGTTCTCATTCTCACTGTAAATTAATGGAACATATTATCTCCTGATTGTGTTGGTGCTACTAGCGTGAATATGTTTAAAAATAAAATCGACACATACCTTAAAAGGGCGGGATACACGTAGATAAAAAGTATTGGACTCTCGATAAGCCAAAGGGCTTCCTTGTCCACCTTCCATCTAGAGTTATCTTGTTAAATCTTGTTAAGTCTTACAGGTGTACGTACGTTTTGTCTCAATAGTTGATTTGTATAAATATTGTACTTTAAAAAAGCATGGGCTGTCTTAAAGATTCATTTAACATAACAAAATACTCAATGCTGGGAATTTTTGCAATGCATTCTAAATATAACTAACAAGAACATGAAATATATGTTTACTCCTCGTTATAATGACAATGAAACAGAATTGTTGACGATACTTTGCAGATCACTGTGGAGTGAAATAATATTATTGTTGTAGCTAAATGCGACATTAGCTATTGCCTCAACTGTGACCTGATCAAGAAGAATATATCGGCTAATACGGTGTGCCTATGCACTGCAGAATATGAAGGCGATAGGTGCAACTACACCAGTTCAGGTAAGACATATCGTTGTGTTTAATCGCGTTGCCGAAGTGACATATATATCGGCTCTGCGTACATTTCATCGCTCGTGACATCCTACACGCCGACCAGATCACTTAGATCGGCCGAACAAGGTCTGTGTCTGTTCTGAGATTTCACCTTGAACATTATGGCCGTCGATCCTTCTCGGTGGCTGGCCCGATCCTGTGGAATGCCCTGCCTCATGCAGTCAGGCATGCAAACTGCGTTGCCACTTTCAAATCACTCCTAAAGACATACTTATTTCGACAAGCCTTCAAAGAACTTTACAGTCCGCATCAGTGACATTTATGCAATGATGACTTTCGGTTATGTACTTAGGATGCAGTGATTTATTTATTTATTATTATTATTTTGTAATTAGCATATTATATATATTTATTTTATTTATTTAAGCATTTTTAAGCATCATCATTTATTTTAGGTATTTAAACGGCTAATTCATTTAACTTATATATATATATATACACTTGTAAATATATGTATATATATATATATTGATTTTTATTCAGGTTTATCTAAGTGACAGTTTATGTAATTTTTATATGCCACTTTTAAATCATTTTATTTTACCTTTCTATTTAATATGTTTTAGGTCATTTAATGTATTTTACTTATACTCTACGATTGTCAGCGCCTTTGAGCAGATTTTTTATCCGGATACAAGGCGCTCTATAAATGCTTCATTATAAAATAATAAATAATAATATATATATATATAAACTGTTTTTATCTTGACATGTTGAGCACTATGTTAAAAGGCAGTTTTCTTTAATTAAACGTAGGGAAAACCAACGAGTTTGTCCACGACAATAGCAGGGGGAGACAGGGAAGGTCAGTAGTGACAGTCCTGATGGAGGTGGGGATGGTTGACAGTTCCAAATACTATTATTGATAAGAAACTGACTTTCAATGAACAGGTTGACATGGTGCATACGAAATGACAGCAACATTTCTTTTTTTAGTTAGACCACTCAAAAACTTTGACATCCGCCAACATATCCTTGAACTTGTGTACATATGTCTTGTTGAGAGTGTCTTGTCATTCATAAGTTGGTTTGGACATAACAAAATACAAAACTGGGCCGGGTTGTTAACATAGCTGGTAAACTCATTGGTCAGCAACAGCGACAGGTGTCAACTCTGCGTGACTCTGCCCTTGCCAGGAAGGCATTTCAAATTGTCACTGATCCTGCCCATCCAGTTAAATTACCATTTCAATATCTTCCACCTGGCAGGTGTATTAAAGTTCCTCTTGCACGAAAGAATGTATATATGAAGACATTTGTACCTTCAGCCGTTGCTGTCCTGAATGCAGCACTCATGTAATGTGTCAGAAGAGCAGCGGTTTTTAGGTGTGGGTGGTGATGGAGAGAGTGTACATGAATATTTATATTATGTCATGATCATGTAATTCTTTATTCTGTTTGTATCAAGTATTGTTTACGTAATTTCCTATGATTATATGTTTATGACAATGCAGATGTTGTAGTACTAGTGCCCTTCTGTGCTGTTTTTTGATAAGGTTGGGTTTGATAATTTTTAGATCCCCCTGTATGCAGGGTAAACTTTTTTACATTTAGTCAGTTATTGGATTATGAAGTATGTATATTTTTTCTTCCTTTTAAGGTACTCTACTGTGTTATTTATATAAAGTTTATGCGACAACTTCACAATATGTAAACTTTACATGTGTATGCAGTCGTATTGTGTGTTTAATGCATTTCTGTTTTGAAATGTATTTTAGAACAGACAATTAAGTGTATTTGATTTGATTGATTTCACACACACACACACACACACACACACACACACACACACACACACACACACACACACACACACACACACACACACACACACACACACACACACACACACACACACACACACACACACACACACACACACACACACACACACACACACACACACACACACACACACACACACACACACATATATGAATGAAATGGAATTTATTAGACCAATCACTACAAATACATATTATATGTGAGTATACACAATAGGTCAGGAAACTCCCGTTAAGGCATTTAAATGCCGCTGCCACGAGAGCCACCTTGACTAATAATTATAATATAGTAATAGTAATAATACGTTTACAAAGTTATTTATTTGGTAATACATGATAATGTCATAGAAAAGATTATAATAAAAAGTACGTACAGTAGCTGACATATACTGTACATGTCCACATATACGTATATAATGAGACATTATATAGAGCATACCTCTTCTTGCCGTTACACTGGAATATGTTATTATTATTATTGTTATTATTATTACAATTTTATTACATGCCGATAGTCATACAGTCAAACTTACATACATACACACACACAAACGAACCGATATAGAGCGACACACATGCATGTTGCTTCTGCTGCTGCCGTTGCTGCTGCTGCTGCTGCTGCTGCTGCTGCTGTTGCGTATGATGATGATGATGATGATGATTGTGATGATGCTGAGTTACATTTGCTACGAGTTGATGTGGTTATCATTGCAGCATGGCATAAGGATCCTACACCTCTTGGACACATCATGGGAGCCACTATCGCTGTTGTTGTACTACTTCTTTTGGTCATGGCTGGGATCGCTATCGGCTACAAACGGAAGCACAATAGTTGCAGGTAGACCAGCGGTTCCTAAGTCGTTTTACCGCGACTCAAATTCCGGTCGCGGAACATGTTTAGCGATCCATGCTTTCAAACCTGTTTTGTATTGATGCGCCTCTGAGCATGGTTTCCGCGGATTTATATACAAAAGAAGGTATCTCATTATTATTATTATTATTATTAAACAGATAACATGTGATAAATGATAAAATATATAATAATAAAATAAATAGGCATAAATAAATGAATTAATCAAATGAGAAAAGTTATTTAAATGTGCTTGCTCAACACGGAACTAGAAATCACCAAAACAGCACCGTTCATTGGTTGTTCAAGTAATCTGATGACACTCCTTGCAACTGGAAAGCATATTTGCGAATGGTGTTGGGAAGTTCATACGATTTCGACAATGTTTTAAGGGTATTACACTAATTTAATTTATAGATCTAAACCCCTACAGGTGATGCTTATAAGGCAAACTATCCAGTAGACGCCCGTATATGCTTGTTAGAAAGCTCCAACTGCTCCATCTTGAGTCATAAAGTGTACCCATACACCCCTGGATCCGCAAAGTATATCCAAATAAACCCCCACTAACGCTCGTTCATTCAAACCTGTGGACGTACGCCCCCACCCCACTCCCTTTGGATCTGCGCTTTGTTTATGAAATATGCTATGTAATAATGCCCGCCAGATTGTGTTTTAACAAACGCGAGTTGAAAGTTGTGCCCGCAGACGGATTCAACTAAATAACAGCTAGTAATTGGCTGATTCCTGAAAACAGAACTGATACCCTTTGGTAACTTTCCTTTTATAAAATGACTAGTTAAACGGAACCGTTCGACGACTATAGGTGTAAATGTGCTGGCGCGTTTGTTGTAGTGACATGAGGCCTGTTTCAACGTCGCGGGAAGAGGGAGAATGCAACATGGCGTGCGACGTGCAAGACACCGGCATGTAGAGTACATTTGACTGCAGTCAAACCTGGTCTTGTCTTCACGATGCGAAACGTGTGGAATCGGAAGTAGTAGCCGTGGCAAAGCAAGCACATGAATATGCTACGTGAATCTGTTATAGCGTGATTTGTCGCGGAATCATAGTAGACAGCGAAATAATAGCGACTTATATAAATTACTCCCAATAATCTTAAATGTATATTATAATTTAACAACGGAGCGCGATAAACCACTAATGGTACCACTATATCAACAACACGTTGCTGCAGTAGTTTCAGTATAGAAACACGACAGATAGTTCTGCAAAGAGCTACAACGTAGCTTCAGTAGTTGATATGAAGTGGATGTACGTGAGCAATGTGCTTTTTAAACCCATACTACTGCATTCCGATATATGAACTGTCGATGAGGGACCACGCGAGCAGCGGAACTTGTGTGTCATTTTATCTTGTATAACGGACGACGTTAGTAACTAATTAAGTAACTCGTAAAAATGGCCACTAGAACTACAGACGACATGTGTTATGGAAGAGTTTGTTCAGGTTTTTTGTTTTAATGTATTGGTTTCATATTATGCACAGCGAAATTTATAGGTGACAACTTGTCTTTTCCCGCATAAATGTCAACTTGTTTGATAATCTGCGACGCGATAAAGACCGGACAGGGCCGGCTATCCTGAAGACATGCGTTGCTTCGCTATCGTGTATACACGTCACGACAAATCGTCGAGGACGCATCCAATACACGAACACTTGTCTCAGACGGGTCTTGTCCTGACGTGTATGTCGGGCTTTAGACAGTATAATATGTGACACAACTGTTGTGTTATGCATGCACGTTACTCGCCCGCAAGTCTCATGTTTAGTTCTAATGACTGTTGTTGCTTTCATGAAATATGGGTAATCACATTTAAGATAATTATCAGTATGATTAAACAGGTAAATGAAAATACCAAGATGATGTGGAAGATTGTTTCTACACACGGGAGTGCGTGCGTGCGTGCGTGCGTGCGCGCACTCACTCACTCACACACACACACACACACTCACTCACTCACTCACTCACTCACTCACTCACTCACTCACTCACTCACTCACTCACTCACTCACTCACTCACACACCCACCCACACATACATACACACACTCACACACACACACACACACACACACACACACACACACACACACACACATACATGGAAGATCAGTGGGTGTCTATGTTGGTGGGGGTGACTCGTTCCAACTTTTTTTTACACAAAACAATTTAAAAGGTGTAATGTGGTGACACTGCGAATTATGAAAATGTACATGGGTACCTTCGTAACATGGTATGATTAAAGCACAATGTGTATTGTGTAAATATCATTAAATTAAAACCAAGCACAGCTAAAAGGTCAAAAATATCAAAACAATGTTTTGTACTAACTAACGGATAAGAATTTCATTTACCGTGTAATTAAAGCACAATTTATCACTCGCACATTACAAAATTAAAAGCAGCCGTAGGTAAAATTCAAAGAAAGATTTATTCGACATATTTATAGATCATGATAATGCCTTACATTACTTTACAATTAACGCAAATTGTGTATACATGTACCTGAATTAAATGTGGTGATATATGCCAACCATATATATATGGTTGGCACATCACCACATTTAATTCAGGTACAGATAAAATACGAAGAACAATTTATTCGACATATCTAACCCATACGAAAGTCTCACTAGAAAGCGTCAGAACCGGTTTGTATGGGGTGGCTGAGACTCCAATATGTTGGGTGAGGTGGCTAGATAATGTCAACACCCGAAATGTCATTAAGTGGTGCAGTCGGAGGATTTTGTGAGCCTCGGGAGGATGCACTTGGAGATAACTGGTGAGCCCCATGAGCTAGGTGGGTTCAGTTAGGTTGATTTTAAATGCAGCAGATGAACTTTATTTTCTTATTCGTTTAGCCATGTTGACTAGTTAATACCTTCGGTGCAACAACCTCCAGGCCCTAATCTCTACGATGCACGGGGGAGACAGCGATTGACCGATTTCCAGAAATAGTATCTAAACCTCCCGGATCTGGTTTCAGCTAGTAGTCTACGAGTGACCGCCCCCTGATAGGCAAAGTCCAACTTTCAAGCAGAGTCTAATGAAGGCAGTTGTCACGTCTCTTCTGGGTGCATAAGTGGTTATTTAGATATATACGAAGTCAGAAAAGCACAGTAAGTAATATTGTGCTGCCTACCTCTGGTGTGAAACTTGGAACACAACATTACGCCTGGCAGGTACAATGGTAGTTTATATTTTATACGACGCGTCCGTAGATCGAAGAGAGTAACATGACACGAAACTGGTCGTGGATCCTCCTTGTTGCAGCTGCCGTTGCTGTGTTGATGGCCAGTTGGCTGCCTTCTTCGGTACGTCGCATTCATTGTTCTACTCACACAAAATTTGTAGAAAATATATATTAGAGCAACAACTAAACAAACTGCGGACATTTAGTTTTGTCACAGTCTTACATAATATAATGTAGAAGAAAGAGCAAAAACAGCTAATCTCCGGATAGCGTTACATGCGCACAGAGGCCGACGACGGTTTCCCGGATTGTGTAAGTGATGTTTATTATGGTACACATTTTAAACAGATTTTAGCATAATACATGAAGCAAGTTACAGAAACGTCCCCAACTGATCGGTGGTTCTCGAAATCCCAGAAACAAACACGTGAAGTTATATACAATCGGTTTACATCCGTCTAACGTCCGGTAGGAACCCTAAACAGTAACAAACGCTGAACCAAGGCCGTCATTTCTTATTCCGAGGTGTCGTATATGAACCCCTGAAAGTAGGGAGCCGGAGATGCACATCTTCTAGGATGAAAACGTTAACATACGTCCACTCCACACACACACGACACGCGTACGTACATGTATGTACACACTCAGTGGAGCGCAGTGGTTCAATGACTAAAGCTTCGGACTCTCGATCGAGGGAGGAACCCGGGGTTGAATCCTGTGCTGCGATGTCGAACCATTTAAAAGTTTGTTCGTCGTTAGAAACATGAGTCTTGTTTTATGTTTTCAGGTGGGGTATGCTGCAGGTATGTTGAGATTGAATTAATTACTACGGATTTATCTACAACGTATATATTATGAAATAACGTAGATTCTACACCAAACCAACTACCGCTGTTGCATGCTCTGGGTCTTTTATATATGCGCTGTAGACAATCAAAGGTTAATTTTTAATTCCTAGTATCGTTATATTTTACAAGGTTTCTCTATAACGACAAAGTTTCTAGTAGAAACATGTCGTTTAATATCCAAAATGTGTTCGCTCGACAATAACAATAATAGGCGAGAGGTAGAACCACCTATCGGACCGATTGAAATGCCCCCACACACAAATGTTATATAATTTGAAAGCTCTACATTTCCCCGTCCCAATTAGGCCTATCGTAGAGCTGGCAAGTAGTGCAGTAACAAGATTTAACAAGATTTTTAAAGATTGCCGTCCAGAGCTCCAGGCGGCATGCGGACAAGGAAGCCTTTGGCTTATCGAGAGTCCAACAATTTTCAACCTACATATAACCCACCCTTGCCAGAGAGCTGTCAATTTTATTTTTGAACATATTCACACTACTAGCATTAACACAATCATGAGATAATTTGTTCCGGTAATTTATTGTCCTCTGAGAGAATGAATACTTTCTCATATCCAACCTACACTGTTCCTTGACTAATGCTGCATTGTGCCCTCTGGTTGTACTGCCTACTTTCAGTTTGAAGAAAATATTTCTATCGATATCCTCATAATCATTCAATATCTTAAACACTTCTACTTGGTCTCCTTTTAGTCTCCTAGTCTCTAGTGTTGTCAATCCACATTCTAATAGGCGTTTTTCATAACCAAGATCTTTCAGTTCAAGATTCAGCTGAGTTACTCTTCGTTGCACTCTTTCTAGCTTATCTATGGCCTCCATGCTTGTATACAATATTCCAAATGTGGCCAAACTATTGCTTTGTACAGTGGTACAATTAGCTTTTTGTCCTTGTGTTTGATATTTCTCTTAATTTGTCTTACTATTTGTTTACCCTTTGAAGCAGCAATTCCACATTGCTCCGAAATTTTCAAGTCAGCACTAACTGTTACTCCTAAGTCATTTTATGTTATATTTTTACCTAATATAGTATCCCCCATTATGTATTCGTTGTTCACATTTCCATGTTCTATGCGGATGCATTTACATTTCTCAAAATTGAAGAACATTTGTAATTTTTCAGACCATTTAACCAATTTGGCTAGATCATCCTGTAAAGTGTGTTTATCTGCATTTTTTTTTATTTGTATCGTCTGCGAATTTCAGTTCTTTGCTTGATATATCATCGTCCAAGTCATTTATATATATATCAAGAATAATATACATATATACATATATACACACCGACCACTGTGGCACTCCACTCAAAAGTGGTTTCCAATTTGAAATCTCCCCCTCTACTATTACTCTGTTTTCTGTTTATATACAATTAATCACACCATCCCCTATACCATGGGCTATTAGTTTAAGTAACGATCTTTGATGTGGCACTTTGTCAAATGCTTTCTGAAAATCGAAAAAAAGGAAGCCTGAATCCAAGATCAAACAAGGTCACCGTAAAATGATGAATTTTCGAAATTGTGCGCTTCCGCAATTGTCTTAACATTTAAATGGTCGCATATCTGCTTTACTTAATTACAAGATGGCTAAGTAATATATAATTGGAAAGCTAATTGTCTCTACGTCAAAATGAGATACGACATGGAGGTGTTACCTGATATGGTACGAGTGGAGCTAAGGTCAAACAAGGTCACGGTGGAATTATAAACATTGGATTTTTTGCAATACCGCGAAAGCCATAACGTTTCAATGACCCTGCAATTACTTCATTTGTATGTACGAGTCATAAACTGTGTGAAAGAACCATCCATTACTCCCTGTCAAAATGAGATATGACGTGGAGCTGTCAGTTGATGGAGTAGGTGTGGACCCACGGTCAAACAGAGTCACCGTCAAGTGATAAATGATCGAAATTGTGTCATCTCTCAAACGTCATACAATATAAGCGGTTACATATATATATATATATATATATATATTGCTTACCTATTCATGGCAATGTCGTATACCTTTGGAAAGCCAACCATCTACCCGTAAAATAGGCTACGACGGGAGCTATCAAGTGGTACAGTACTTGTGAAGGTTAAACAAGGTCACCATCAAACGACGAATGTTCAAAACTACGCCACTCCACAAACGTTCTACACTTACACTGGTTGCGTAGCTACTTTATCTACACACCCTAGGCCATATTACATACCGTTTGAAAGAAAAACGTATTGTATCCCTGTCAAAATGAGTATTGCTTGAAGTTGTAAAGTACCACCCTCGATATTTTATAAAGGTTATTTGGATGTCACAAACTCAAACATGTGTCGAAATATTGTTGTTAATCAATTGACATCTTGTACACACCATTGCATAAAACCAAATATTTTATGATTTGTACATGTTTCAGGTTGTTGAACTTTGAATTTACTCATAAATATATGGGATAATCTAACATAAAAAGTGGTCTTCTCAAATGTGTTTATCGCGTACACCTAAGTTGTTTACACACCCAATTAGTATGTGTAAGCCTGTTTGTATGTATCCCTGTTGATTTAGTATGCATACTATTTATTACTTATTCCATATGCATACTATTTATTACTATTATTTATTTAAATCATGGAGATGATGCTGGACATCATCTTCATCGATGATTGGCAGCTACATAGAATCTTTTGCTGACATCTTTTGCTTATACATTGGCTAACGATCTGCGATCATACAAACTGTGCCATCCCGATGGAGAACTGTCGCTCTGGCAGATGTGAAACACACCGAGAAGACAGCACCATAGGTTCATGCAGTACTCATTAAAGGAAACTTTGTTTAAAAAAAATAAAACGCCCTTCAATCAAATTTCAGCTGATCAGCATACACAATGCATAATAGCATCACCGGCCTTACAAGGGGCGACCAAACATGGCATACGTTTTGTGTCACATGGTCAGAACGATTACGAATGTCAAGATCCCCCTTATAGAAAATGACGAGGAAGACACCACGTTCATCTGCTCTGGTGGTATCTGCCACGGATGAAGCATGGAAACATGACGCTGATGACCCAAAGAAGCTTGTCACTAAGGTCTTGGTGTGTTCAGTGGAACTGACTGTGAATATGGAAACACTGACTTACAGGTGGGAGCGATGGTCACGATCACAGACGCAAGAGTGGTGGCCTTTTAACCACTTTTTTTGCTCCCTGTCAACGAAGTTGCTCTCCTGTCAAACGTGTGTACGTGAGCAATATCGTCGCTGACTCCGTACAGGAGCCTACTGCCGAAACAGGATTGACCCATAGAGTAAGGACATGCCTTTAGTACCTATGGCAGCGAAATACTCTGCTTCAAGTGACGTGGTCAATAGTCAACTCATCTAATAGCTAAATACTAAGAAACATAGTAGGTTATCATCAACGTGTAGCAAGGACTGGTTGAAGAAACTACACCGTTTCATGACGCACCAAGGAAGCAACGTCTATAAACCTTTGCAACTACACAATGTACAAAGAACTACCAAAGTTGACAGAAAGCTGTTAAAGCGATAGGTCAATGGTGTCACTACTGGACGAATAGTGGAAATGGTGAATACCGTGATGCTTTAGCTATCCCCAGTCCCGCTGTCTATAACCACCTTTGGAGGTGGTACGAACTCAACAGCAAAGGTATAGTGTTTAGATGCGGTTGGACTTCGTACACCCTTGGAACTTCCAGAAACACACTGAAAGACTTACACAACCTGCGAACGATAACCTGCTCAGCTTCCACGCACTAACAGGGAGTCAACATCAACCGTTTGTGGCCATGTGAAGATATATGGATATGTTGTGTGTCACCTATTTTATGGCACTCGCTCTTGATTACCAAACCATCGATCCTGTTAACTCTTGGGGTCTGACGATGCTACCCCACCGTCCACCTCACATCTTCCTATTACAGGCAGATTGTGAACATATAGCTATATCATCTCATATCGACAGATATACGAGGAATAAGATATCAGAATGCCTGTTTGAACGCGGCTATCCCCTATTGTAGATATGTGTGGATGCCACTCAACATATATGGCGGCTCGGCCAACTGGCTCGATCGTTTTTTGTACTGCCGATGATACCATTATGCATCCTGCATGTGTTAATAATTGGCTCAGTTACCTAATCAGTAGGCACTTAGTTGAAGCGCCTTTTGGTTTTCTTCACGATAAAATATCCCTTAACGAATACTGCAGGAGCCTTTGGTGCTGGCTTCTCGGGGGTGTTTCACATATTGGTTGGGGTTGGTCGCTAGGTGGCGTAAGGTGGTATTTGTTTATTTTGTCACTGCGTGATTCAAAATCATTTTTGCAATTTAACGTTTCATTTTGTATGTGACACTAGTGTAGAATTAGTGTCAACGTATTGCCCCCTTATAAACTATATACTAACAGGTCTTTTCAACTAGACGTTCTTTTATACCCAGAATCGCCATGGGGGTGAAGACCTCTGACTTTTCTTTGCACGGACACTAAACGTCTTGTTACTTTGCACAGGCCTGCTGAGCGCGAACAATCATACAACCCACTCTTTAATAACCTAGAAATTTACATTATTTTAGTACAATTATACAGTTTTAAAATATTTTATTATTTTCAATTATTTAGTATTTTTATGAGACATTATCATTTTATTCTTCACCATTTTGAGGAAAGAACTCTGTCACCAAGACAATGTCACCAGCATTTTTATTGTGTGTTTTATTTTTATCCTGTTCTGCTGCTTCGACAGGTCACGATTTTACGCTGTGCAAGCCACTTAGTCCCCAACGGTCAGCTGTCATTTTAACAGTTTCTCACTACATGAGAAGAAAAAATTCCTTGTCACATCTTCACAGTTTGCCATGTCTTAATATTTGCTTTAATAGAAATTTACTGCCAATCCCCCGCTCTAAGCCAACGTTTAAATTGGCAATTATTTTATTACTAGCAGGAGATGTAAGTCTTAATCCTGGACCTGCTATCAGGTGCAATATTCGAGTAGCCACCACTACCGTTCGATCTATTCGAGACAAAACAGCCTCGCTTACCGATTTATTAACTTCCAAGACAATAGACATCCTTGCAGTCACTGAGACCTGGCTCAGACCACCTGACACAGCTGCATGCATTGCTGACATTTCTCCTTCCAGTATCACCTTCCATCATCGCCCATGTTCAGTTGGGCGAGGTGGTGGTGTTGGATTTCTCGTCTCAAAACAGTTCAAAGTTAATTTGCATTCAAACTCTGATTACTCCAGCTTTGAGGCCATCTGTGCCGAAATTTCCGATTCATCTTTCTCTGCTTATTTTGTGTGCATTTATCGCCCTCCGGGACACCCTGCCCATTTCTTTGAAGAATTCCAGGATCTACTTGAAAATCTGGCAAATATTTATTCAGAATTTTATATACTCGGTGATTTTATTCTTCATCTGGACACACCTTCATCAACAACAAGTACATTTAATGACATTCTGGCATCCTATGACATGAAACAACATGTTACCTTCTCAACACACATACATAACCACTGGCTCGATCTCTTAATCACCCATTGAGATTGTAACAATATTCAGACACCTACTGCTTCAGATGGTTTATCAGACCACCACACTGTTATTGCTGATCTCAAAGTTCCTAGAATTCCCGTAGAGTCCACACACAATGTGTTTTACCGACCGATCCATAAGATTGACATTGCTGCATTAATGACAGACATCCTTAAATCCGATCTCATCAGTAACCCCAAAGAACATCTGTCAGATCTGTGTCGACAGTACTGTCAAGTACTCAACGATTTACTTAATAAACATGCACCCCTGAGATATAAATCTGTGTCCCAAAAGCCACATGCTCCATGGATGATTCCTGAAATTCTACAATCTAAAAAGCGCCGGCGCTATCTTGAACGTGTATGGCGCAAATCGCGTTAGCCTTTGGATAGATCACGATATTCTAAACACTGTCACTACTGCAACAGGCAAATGGCCAAAGCTAAATCAAATTATTACACAAACATGGTCTCGAGTAACTCTGATAACCCACGTCAGCTATGGAACTGCATAAATCATATTTTACACAGACGGCCGCCTCCATCTCTACCTAGTCATGTGTCAGTCAAATCTCTGTGTGACTCGTGTTCTAGTCATTTCAAAGATAAAATAAGTCTTATACGTTCTGCTTTTCCATGTCACACTTTAAGTACTGTAAATGTGGACTCCCCACAGGTAAATTCTCCACTTGTATTGTTTGACCCAGCCACAGTTGATGAAGTGAGGAAAATAATAATGTCCTCCCCACATAAGTCATGCGATCTCGATCCATTACCAACCATACTACTAAAAGCATGTCTTGACTCTTTACTTGGTACAATAACGAATACCATAAATTTATCACTGAGTTCGGGTAAATTCCCGGATGATTTTAAACACGCACATGTAAATCCTGTTCTCAAGAAGACTTCTCTGCCAAAAGATGATTTCAAAAATTATAGGCCAATTTCTAATCTTAGCTTTATTTCTAAGATACTTGAGAAAGTCGTAGCAAGCCGTCTAAGGTGTCATGTCAGCTCAACTTGTTTATCCAGTGTGCTCCAATCAGCATACGAAAAATTTCACTCTACAGAGACTGCTCTCCTAAAAGTACACAATGATGTTATATTAAACATTGATCAAGGCAAAGTAACTGCACTTACCTTGCTTGATCTGTCTTCCGCCTTTGATACCATTGATCACAACACTCTTGTCCAACGTTTATCCATGTGTTATGGCATATCTGGCACAGCTCTTCATGTGGCATTCCCCAGGGTTCCGTTCTTGGGCCTTTGCTTTTCACTCTCTACACTACGCCACTCAGCTCTGTAATCCAAAGTCATAACTTGGATCATCACCTTTATGCAGATGATACACAGATCTACATTTCCTTGGCCTGGCCCGACACAAGTCACTCTCTAATCCGACTCAACGATTGTCTCCAAGATGTTTTCTCATGGATGACTGATAGCAAATTAAAGTTAAATGCAGACAAAACTGAATTCCTCATCATTGGTACTTCAATGCAGCGAGGTAAACTTAATGACTTTTTTCCAACATGCATCCTGAGTCAAAATATTACACCAGCAGCATCAGTACGGAATCTAGGAGTGACCTTTGACTGCGACTTTAATTTCAGACAACACATCCCAAACGTACCGTTGCTGTTTTTATCATATCCGTGATCTTCGCCGCATTCCCCAACAAATGTCGTTTTCCGTCGTTAAGACTATCGCAACAGCTCTTGTTAGCAGCAGATTAGATTATTGCAATTCCCTCCTTCATAATATTGCTATCAAGGATATTGCAAAACTACAACGCGTCCAAAATTGTTTAGCAAGGGTAGACACACAATCTCCTCGATTCTCCGGCTCAGTGCCACTTCTAAAATCACTGCATTGGCTCCCCGTGCGATATCGCATTATGTTTAAGATCTGCACAATCACCTACCAAGCCCTTTCATCCAAACAACCTAGTTATTTACACTCAATGCTCACACCAGCTAGACAAGCCAGACAACTTCGGTCGTCTAGTTCGAAGTTGCTATCTGTTCCCAAAGTTAAGACAAAGGCTAGAACTCAAGCTTTTTCAGTTGCCGCGCCAACTATATGGAATTTGCTTCCCGTTAATGTTAAATCAGCAGAAAATATTGTTACATTTCGTCGTCACATCAAAACCTATATTTTCAATATCGCCTATCCTCCCTAGCTTCCTCGCACATCCATCCATTTGTTGACGACTTTCGCCTATCACACGAGTATGAGAATGCTTAATCCTTTGGTTTTGGTGCGCCACTGAGCTCGGATTGTCTGAGGATATTGGCGCGTAAGAAGTTATTTATTATTATTATTATATGCCAGAGAAATTGTTCTCCATCGGGAAGGCATAGCTTGCGTGATCATAGATTGTTAGCCAATGTATAAATGCAGCGAATGGTTTTATATAGTCGCCAATATTCTCAGCCCGGACAATGTTCTGCAAGATCGCCATAGCTTCCACGTATGTCAATCAGATCCACAAATTTGAATTCGTTCATTGAATTGACTTGTCTCATTCCTCAAAACATCTGACAGTTGGTCGACTGTTCTAATCTGCGATTGCCACCTCTTTTCTTCAACATCCTAACTACATTTTGGGCAAGTTCTTTGTTTTTCACGTCATGTTAATGACCAAATGCATGCGTAGCAATACATAATATGTACACTATATCAACAGGAATGCACACAAACATGCTTACAAAGAATGTATTCAGTGTGTAAACAACTTCAATGTACGCAATAAACACAGTTGATAAGATCACATTTTTATGTTAGATTATCCCATATATTTATGAATAAACTCAAAGTTCAACACCTGATGACACAAACAATACATGTACAATTGATAAAATATTTGGTTTTATGCAACGGTGTGTACAAAAAGATACCAATAAATATTATTAATAAAATGTTTTTGACACAAGTTTGAGTTGGTGACATTCAAATAACCTTCAAAATCGAGGGTGGCATCCACATACAGCTATTTTCTTATCCTTTGTGTGATGGATCTAGCAAGAACTCCTGCCATTAACAAAAAAAAGTTAAAAGTATAACATCACATGTTGGCTAACCTACTACCTTCGGAAAGGCACAATTTCGAAAATTCATCTTTTGACGGTGAACTTGTTTCACCTGCACTCCACAGTTAGAGCACCGATTTACAACTCCATGCAATACCTCATTTTGACGCGAATATAATACGCTTTCAAATGGTATGTAACATGGCCTAATGTGTGTAGATAAACTAGCTACACAACCATTGTAATGTAGCACTTTTGCGGAGTGGCGCAGTTTTAAACAATCGTCGTTTCATGGTGACCTTGTTTAACCTTCACTTCAAACCTACTGCATTACGTGATAGCTCCCCGTCGTATCCCATTTATTACTTGACGGTGACTACTCCATCAACTGACAGCCCCATGTCATATCTCATTTTGACGGGGGGAAATAGTTCTTTCACAATATATATGACTTGTACATATAAATGAAATAATTGCAGGGTCAATGTAACGTTATGGCTTTCGCGGTATTACAAACAAATCGAATGCTCATCATTCCACGGTGACCTTGTTTGACCTTAGCTCCACTCGTACCATATCAGGTAACACCTCCATGTCGTATCTCATTTTGTCGGGGAGTCAATTAGCTTTCCAATTCTATATTAACTGGCCATCTCCTAATTAAGTAAAGTAGATATGCGACCATTATAATGTTAAGACGATTGCGGAAGCGCACAATTTCGAAAATTCATCATTTGAAACTGACCTTGTTTGATCTAGGATTCACGCTTACTGCACCACTTGCAGCTTTACGACAGGCCTCTTTGGGACGGGGAGATGATGACCTTTCAAATGACATAACATTTGGGTGTGTATATGGGGGGCATTTAAACTTCAAAAATAAATCACTTTTTGGGGATTTGCCGCTCGCCTCTATAAGGCATATTGGAAACAACTGAAAGCTTATGTAATTCGGCTGACTGCTTGCATTGATGTAAACTATTTTTCCTCATGTAAGCCAGGCGGCCCAACAAAATGGTGTACTTGAAATTTTGTCGCTGCCGCGCTGTCGGATCTTGATCCACTGTCTCGACTGCACTGGTGGCATCTGAAGACGGGAGGAGGGTGCTATTGATCATTATCGGCAGGGTCGCGTGGGCCGATTATAAAAGGTCTGCGGGCACGCAAAATTCTTAACGTCTAGGGGAGTACAGACCCCCTGGATCCGCCTATGTAAGCCATATACAGTATAATGCAGCATAATGTATTCATTTATTATTTAAATTATATATATATAATACATATATATATATACATATATATATATACGTGTGTGTGTGTGTGTGTTTGTGTGTGTGTGTGTGTGTGTGTGTGTGTGTGTGTGTGTGT
>CM034535.1:27509712-27517212 GCA_020002185.1 Paraescarpia echinospica | reverse complement strand
ACATTTTTAACACATTGTTGTTCACTTGAACCTGCACCCTCCGGATGTCCGTCCCACCATTCCAAACACGAAAAGTTAAGAGTTAGGAGCATTCATAACCCTAATGAACAGGTGTGAGGCTATAACTTCGAAGACGGGTTCCAGAAGAAAGAGGAAACGATAAACAAGCGAGGAACGAGAAATATATGTCTACCATCAATAAACCCGCTCTGTCTGACCATACAACAACACAAAACCACACGTTTGACTGGGTGGGGTGGAAAATAGTTGCCAGGAAAGCAATCCAAACAATACGACACATAACGTAAATGATATAGATACACAAGCCCAAAACTCCCATCAATTGAGACGAGGCAACTACGATCTATCTCACACGCACGATGGTATCATTACACGCCACATGTACTAAGGACGTTTACGTCCCACGTACAGATGAACGCCCAGGTACTTTTTCTAGGTGCGTAACCAGTGAGATTCGGGGGTTCGCCCGACACCCCAGGTTACGAAATCCCCTTCAAACAACCTAATCTTCCCGCTCGAACCACGATAAACCAATTACACAACTATTATATCAAGGCATCAGCTCCTTCTTGAAACACCTTTTTATGCACCTTTAACGAACTCTTTCCGAATTCCCGGTGATTTATCCACCGAACCAGCTATACAGAAATGGTTGCCAGCGCAGACAGAACTGCTCCGAATTCATACTATAAAGATAAAAATAAAAAAATTGCTCACAAACGTTTTTGAACACCCACAAAACTAAAACACCCTGCCCTATTGAGATACAAATTTGCACAGGATAAAATAACGATATGAATACAGCAACGTCAGCACCAAATGTCCAAACAATAACATTCATGTTTGGAAATATGAAAGCATCACATAACAAAGTCGTGTTATAAAGCTGCTAGAGCGGAAATTTGATGGAAGGAAAAGTGGGACAACCGAGGTGAAATACGGCACTAGGTTTTGTGGACATTTTGAAGACCGACGGCACCATTCCGTGAGAGATGGTCACGGCAACGTTTATATTGATGCAAGCGCCACAAACATATGTCAGGTTTTACGTTAGAACAAACCGAAGATTAGGATTTTCAACTTAGGTGCAATAAATTAGCTCGTACACTTAGTCTTTAACTGTTCACCATACTGATACAGTCAGTCAGCGATACGATCAACACAACATAATTTCTTAAGAAGACAATGTCCATCGCCCATCGGTTTCCTTCTATATTGATAGATAATGGTGAAGACAGTAAGCCGAGTATTACAAGAAGCGATGCTCGAGGAGACGGATTTGTTCAAGTATGGACTGACGATGAACATAAAGAATATGTGGATTTGGTGTAGCTGCATCGTACGAGTTGGACGTCAGGATAGAACAATTGTATTTAACCTTGTTGGCACTGTTACCCCTTGAGCAAGCCAACAAACTCGTAATTACCCCTCCCTTTTAAAATACCAAACTCTAGAAAATGTCATTTTTGTAACAAAGTTTTATAATTGATATATGTAATAATTTATTAGTAAAATATAAAATTAACTATACCGCGGTTTCACAGGGCTCCTGTAAAGTAAGATGAAACGTATAACAAGCAATACTTTACAGATGTAAGTATATGCATGCTTATGGTTGAAGTTGCATGTTCATGATAGTCGTTGAGATACGAGGCTTTGTCACAGCTAGAGCAGCTCTGTCAGAGCGAACTGGATATTCCCGACAAGCTGTTTATCAGAAAGTTGCCAGGTCATAATCACGAAGTCTTCTTTCAGCGTGCTGTCTTCTCGCAAATAAAAGAATACGCCCTTCCTCTTTGTCAACTCCTTCGTCCACTGAAAAAATATCACCATCCATGCAGTCTTTCTGCAGTGGTCCACAACTGGAAAATATCCAATGATAGTATTTTCAATGGAAAGAATATGCAGCATGATATCATCAGCAAAAGCATGCTACACTTTGGAGAACATTGGAAATCTAATTAGCCTGATCGTCATGTTGGACAAACTGGATTTGCGATGGGAGCTAGAATCCTTGACTTGAGCTGTCATAAAACTCTCTATATTCCTTTCCTGTGAGAGGTCGAGCTGATTGATCTCAATAAAAATCATGTGCAATATAGCCCAGCTTTAAAACAACTGCATGACCTCTTTGTTTGAGATCGTCACTTGAAATTCTGGTATGTGGTTGTTATCCTCCTTCCCAGAACATGATGATTCGTTTCTCCTAATTCGAACACACAATGACATGTTGTATCCTTGGTAACTAACGATCCGCCATATGGAAGAGAAGAACACTGAAATCAGATCGAAAAGCTTCAGCCAGTTCCATTTCATAGCAATTCTGCACAACTGGCAACAAGTTGATTCATTCATCTGAAGCGAGAAGCATCGAGAAGCTTGCTAAAATGTTTGCAACTGAAACGGCGTGATTTAAAAGTAAATTTGTTCTTCTCCAATATTCAATGTTCACGGTTGTGTCCTATAGTGATATCTCGTTCATCGGCCTCCCTTGTTCGTCGCCAATGACGAGTCTCGATGTTTCAACTAGATATGGGTTGTGGAGATCATCTCTGTTTATAATAGACTTCGTACTTTTGGTATGATACATTCTTCAATGAAGAGCGCAGTCGTGATGAATTAATTACTGAATAATCCTCGAAAATGTCCAAATTACCCCAAAGGGGTATTTTGCCATAGGATGAATAGGGCTGGATTAGAGGGAAGTAACAGGATAACTGTTGAATTTGGCAGAATAGTTACTGGCGATGGGCGTTTGGAGGTGAGATGAAGTTAGCTGACTACAACAGCAGGTATTATTGGTTGATGAAAGGAAGGGGGAGTGATACGAAGCAGGAAACTACCAAAACACTTGAATGGACAATAGGTTCATGGCATACGTAACGTCGGCATGTTGGCATGAATTGGTGAACAGCATCATATATAAGTTGAACTTGAGGGGTAAGTGGTGAAGAATAACAATGTGATCAAGTCTTTAAAGAAATGTGTAGGTAATACTGGGACTTACACACACACACACACACACACACACACACACACACACACACACACACACACACACACACACACACACACACACACACACACACACACAAACACACACACACACACACACACAAACAAACATACAAAAACATATATATATATGTTTATTTATATATATACATATATATACATATATATATATATATATATATTATATATATATATATATATATATATATAATAATAATGCTTAGACAAAAATATGTCATACGTGTTAACTACGCTATACGATAAAGCAAAATGACCAGATTGAACCGTTTTAAGACAAATATTTATAAAACGAATCCCCCTCAGCGAGACCTTGTTGCAGGCCTGCTTCTCTTATCAACGCACCCATAGAGTTGAAGGTGCATGTGGACTTCAAGGTGCTGCAAGTATACTCGAGCAAACGTATTGTTGTCAGTGTGTCCAGAAGCTCTATCGAAGAGTTTCATAAACATTCTAGATATATATTGCTCAACTGCTATTGTGGCATCACATGTAGCCTGCAGATAATGTCCAGCGTGTCCATTGACTGATGTAGATAGTAGTATTCCTACAATTCGCTATATATTTTCCGCGCTGTAGCTGCACATGCATTCTGTAGAAATTTAATTGACTGCTCCGTCTGGTAATGAAAAAGCTATTAACCCATCTATATACTCAGCATTTCCAAAACATTGTTGCCTTTTTACAGGATGCCTTGGTTCCCAAGCCGAAATGAGGGGGGATATGGGAACGTTTGGCATCGGTGACGGTCAAAACACCAGGTATATGAATTGCACGTGGAAAATTCAAGTTGACTCGTCAAAGGTAATGACATTTAACATATTAAAAGTTATATATATAACTTGACTTAAACGAGTTAATGGGGAAATGTACTGATATAGATTCATACATACCATGTTTAACCAACTTGTACATTACAATTCGTTTAACATGTCAGTAGCGCTGGAAATGTTAGGACCTCGGACCCATCTTGCTGATCTCCTCTGTATTATTTCTATCTTATACATGTTGTTGGTTGTACATGTGTCCCCGACTGATAGTCCAGTGGCTCAACCAGAAAACCTTGTCATGTCTCCCTAAAAACATTTCTTTACATTTTTGATTAGTACATCTAGTAACAAAATCCACTGGATGTGGACTTCACACCCGCTTGCCTTTTTCAGAATCCAAGATGGCCGACAAGATGGCCGTCGAAATGCTAGAAATAACACAACTTCTGAATAAATTGACGTAGGAAGGTGATCTTCGGGTCTAGACTTAGTTTTTGGGGGCAAGGAATCTATTTCTGAGGTTTTCATCAAGATTGGTCGAATTCTTATTGCAGAACAGTCCAATATGGCTGCCAAATCGACTGCCAAAATACTAAACATGTTTAACAATGCCATAATTTAGGAGCTAGTTGACATAGAACGACGATATTGGTGTCTAAATATAGGTTTGTGGGGTCGCGGATTCTGGTGTTTTCATGACGATTTGAGGAATCTCTATGCGGACAAATGATCAAAATGGATGCCTTAAGGATAAATATCATATACGGTGGAAATCAACTACCACACACAGTGCGCCAATGCATTAGTGTCAAGTGGCACTGAAGACGCATCTTTTTACCAATTATTTTAACATTTGATGATCGATGATCGTAATTATTATTAATTTCATATTATAATTAATATATGTTATTGTTTTAATAGCTTGCATACTTGTGTTTATTTATTTATTTTAAGACAGCACAGTTGATTTTACTTTGCAATAATAATTGCATATGTTGTAGCACATTAGTATTTTTAAATATATATATTGTATGATATGTTATTTATTTGTTTGCAATAATCATTGTAAAGCGCCCCAGAAGAATTATTTGGATGGGGCGCTATATAAGAAATAAATAACTATTATTATTATTATCTCTGAAGCCAACAACTATTGTTGGTATTTGTCTGTTGAGATAAAACAACCAAATTGAAACGAACTTATCAATTTTTTTATTACAATCCATTATGAACGTCTGAGAAAACTGTCAGTAAACATATAATGTAACTGGAAGTGACTTGTAACCTTTTCAGAAAACCTACATAGCATGATATTATTATTATTATTATGAAAATATTACTTCGACTTCATGGTAGAGCATATAAGATAGCTGTAACCAACACTATCCAAGAACACTACAACAATTGGATGGTCAACTGGACACAATTATACCAACAAATAAAATAAAACGCTTTCATTAACATTATGGCACAATTATTCCTGTTTACCGTTTCTCATCTGACACATCATCCTCACCTTCATCCTCAGTAGACGCTTTCCTATCGAATGGGTTGTTACATTCAAGTCCTCTCCCACAGGCACAAAAGATGATGCATGCTGCATGGCGTCCAGTACATCCGCAGTTGTTGCCTTTACATGGTCGCTCTGATTCACAACCGCATCGTATGAGCTAGGACTACTCCCCCAACAACAGTGCGAGCATATAGGGCTTTGTTGGCACGGTCTGCCTCCCATTCTAACTCTACTGGGTTGAGGGGAGGTCCGATTCTAGGGTTCTGTACCACTGTGCAACCTGGTAATGGCATCTGAGCAACTCTGGACAAATGCCTGAGTTGTTGGTGGGAGAGAGCATAGTTTGGGGCAGAAGTAGTCCTCTTTCCAGTTTTCAGCGCCCACAGGCGCTGACGGCACGCTGTCAAAGAGTCGCACTTCAGCTTGCTACCATAACATGCAAGCATAAATGCAGTTGCCTCTCTCTCGACCTGCTCCGTATAACCATCAGCTTTACCTGTTGTGTCGAGTTTCAATCCCTTCTGTGCTACTGATATGGCAGTTATCTTTCCAACTCCGTAAGTGGCAGCCACAGTATCACATCCACTTATGGCATGCAGTGCAAGAACCTGTTAAACGATATCAGAGTGCTTGCTCACAGTTGCTGGGATGTCAACACATGTTCGGCCATGGGAGACTGCAAGATCATGGGACACTGCAGGGCTGCATAATGGTTGAGAAGTAGCGCAAAAACATCCGTGTCGTCAGCAACGACGGATATTCATGCCTGTGGATCCTGGCCAACGAAAATGGCCTGCTGGGTCATGATGATGTCTGCCTCCTCATCTTTAGAAGCTACCTGCAAATGAGGTTGTTTTGGCCCTTTGAACACTTGAATCGGAACTGCCTCTTCTCCGGCCCTCACAAACTGATGGTCCTGTGTGGCATTGTTGAGGAAGTCGTTCTCGTTCAGGATTTGTTCACATAGTAAGTGGTTCAACTGCACCTTGTTGTGCGTACATTTCAGCACCGAATCACTGGCTGAAAGTGGTGACTTCAGGTTGAGTTTATGAACTCTTGAAAGACATTGTGGCTCGTGCTGTTCGGGTGCTGCTCTTGGTTGAGTAGTCCATGTACCTGTCAAACGCCAGGTACACGTCGCTTTCAAAGAGTTTGGAGGCCTACCAGACGTTGAAGCCTTCACAAATGTCTGGACTGAGCCATTTGCAGGCCTATCAATTGCCCAGAGCGCAGCGGGGACATCAATGACCACAGCAGTCTGAGAGCCCTTAGCCCTCAATGTGACTTCCACAGCAAGGTGTTTCTTGAGCGAAGATTTGCCGGTCGCCACTCTCATGCTCCCATCTGGATGGATGGAACATGGAGGGTGGGTAGGCTGCCAGCTCAGTTGAGAGTACTTACGGTAAGTCGAGATCTCTGCTACTGACTAAAAGACATATGACTCTGGCGTAGATGACCTCCTGGTACAACACTTTGTGTTTTCCAATCGAATAAAAAAGCGTTATCGTGTGAGATGTGTGTCAATGCAAACTTGTGGGTAACGGTATTGAAAATAGTCACGAACAAATCTAAGGTGGATCATATCCTTTTATAAATTACAAAAAAAATGAAATCTAGCAGTCAACTATAGCTTATACATTAAATTAACGGAAATCAAAGAGGACTGTCAACTTATACCGCCTGCTTTGGTCTACCGAGATTACCCCTTATGAAAACATATATTTGGAGAAATGTCACGTTTTTGTATGCGCCTATACTGTAAAATACATGTTTACACTACGTAATAAAACAATAAAAAGACATTTGGTGTCTTGTGAAATATAACGTTTATGGGCATTCTTATACCTCGGACAGGACTTGATGGTCTAAAAGTATAATGACTCAAGTACAGAGTAGGCTGTATTGTACGCCAAAACGCCAAAAGACATTTGCATAAGCGTGTGACTTTTACCTTCAAGTGTACAGATGATGTAGGTATTTGGATTCGTCATCATCAAAACCCCCAATGAAAGGGGCTTTGATTTTCTGCATCTTTAAAGCTCAAATTATAAAACATTTTAAGGGTTTCAGGATGTCAAATACCTTGATTTCGACCTATTTGATATGACCTTATCTTCTAAGCATCGCCAAACATACCCCAATGAAATAGGCATCCTGACAAAA
>CM034535.1:27499073-27508712 GCA_020002185.1 Paraescarpia echinospica | reverse complement strand
TGTATATTCATGCGTGCATGTGTTTGTTGGAGCACAACTGTTACAGTGGTTTCTTTCAAAGCATTTTTTTCACAGCGTGTCCAGCTGCATTTCCTAAATTTTGATCTCGAGGAAGGCTCAAACTGCAGATATGACAACGTCCGAATCTACGACGGATGCGACAGATCGGCGCCATTGCTGCACACCTTCTGCGGAAGTAGAATCCCTGGCGACATTAGAAGCAGCGGCAATACAATGTTCGTGTATTTCCAAACCGATGACGGTGGAACCAGCAGTGGTTTTAGTATCTACTACTCAGTGGCCCGTCCGCTTGACGGTATGTTGCCTTTCAGAGGTTGTTCGCTTATATATATGTTTCGTTCTTTGTTGCATTGCCCCCCCCCCCCACAAGCATTGCCCCCACAATGCCCGTAACTTGACGGGATGCCTTGGTAGTTGACAGTCGTGAGAGAAATATTTACCAAATATTACAAAACACCCAGCATCTTTACGTAAACACCATAAACACAGATACTCGTTTTTTCTTGAAAATAACGAGGGTCGGAGAGAATGTGAAGTTCACATCCATTGGTCGGCCGTAGTCGTGATGGTGTAGACTTGTCAAGTTCTATTCTTATTGCTATGCTACTGGCATGAAGGGAGACATAAGCATTATTATGCCTACGCCTATTTTATATTTCCTAAGTTTATGAAGCAGATGCCGTTTTTTTCCGAAGAATTTGCAACGCGCGCTTGGTTCTTGTGTATTACGCGCTCATTACGTTTTACGTTCTGAACAACTTATTTGCCCCATGAAAGGTGAGAATATGACATATATGGGGTATTTAGAAAATTATGGATCTTACGTCATATTCTAGGGGTCGCAGGTTAATTTCTGAAAGTTTGGCGCTGGTGGTTAAAGAGGTTTAAGAGGAATCGTCAACCTAGCCGCGTACATACGCTGGCTCGATTATAAGTAGATTATAACATACTGTGATTCCAACAAATTCCTTTCATGTAATGCGTCGTTACAGTTCGACCATTTATACTATCAATATTAAGTTGAACATCCACCTGCATACTAGTTATTCATAAAGTTCATATTTTTATAGTTGTTTATTCCTTAGCTAACTGTTTTAGAATATTATTATTATTACTGTTATTCAATGGGTTATTTAGTTAGTATACACAACAAATACATATGCCCATAAAAGCACAGATTATACGGCTAGGAGCGGAAACCCCTACCACACAAAATACCTCGAGACTACAGCGCGAGGCTCGAGTTGCTAGATCATACCATATATTGGTTTGTGTTATATTTTCAATTGAAACTATCGGATTTCGAATCCATCTCGTTTCGAAACGTGGACAGTGTCGTTTAACCCACATCGCCTGTATTTATGCCAAGGAAGAAACATATAAAATAAGACATGACAAGCCCTCTCTCGTGGTATTACAACAAAGCCAATTGTAGTATGTCGTAATATGTGGGTACATTAATAAATAGATACATACATACATACATATATATATATTTATATATATATATATTATGTTATATGTTTGTGTATGTATGTATGTATGTATGCATGTATGCATGTATGCATGTATGCATGTATGCATGTATGCATGTATGCATGTATGCATGAATGCATGTATGCATGTATGCATGTATGCATGTATGCATGTATGCATGTATGCATGTATGCATGTATATACATATACATAAAACCTATGAAACTCAGCGTTTGTCATGCCTTCTCATCACTTCATCAGATATACCTCTGAAATGATGAAAACCATGCTGGCTGTTTTTGAGTGTGTTTGCGATTGAAGGTATGGCAGTACATTTGCAGGTCTACGGATAGTCGAGGCGCACGGGTAATAATTTTATGTATTGGACACCTCATGCTATTTATTGTTGACGTGTGTGTTTTTTAAACATCAATCATCCAGAACAATAATTCAGAGGGCAACGTTCTCGAATCAGTGGCCTCAATAAAAACATAGGATTTCCAACTTTCAGACGCAACGGGTTTCTGCTTACCTTATTGTCGAGATTAGTGTAGTTTTTGTGTATTGCAGGATGTGATGGCAAGGAGGCAGTACTGCGAGGGACAAGCGGAACATTCGGCATTCATAAGTCTCGATATGAAGAGGATATGGCATGCAGTTGGAAGATTGAGGTCGAAATAGAGAAGGTAATCACCTTGAAATATGTATTATATTGAGTTAATTATTGTGATATCTCAGCCTTCAACTCATCTATGGTACTACGGCAACAGTCTCTGTATGCATGTGTGCGTGCGTGCGTTCGTGTGTGCGTGCATCCTGTCGAACACAGCTCTTACATTGATTACACAAAGGCACATCTGTGTTTTTACAGATCGTGCAGCTGCATTTCCTCAGCTTCGATCTCTACTACGATTCCCTCACAATCTACGACGGAAACGACACGTCGGCACCAGAGCTGCGTACACTCAGAGGCCATCGATACAGCGAACGCAGCCGCCGTGGCGATGTTACAAGTAGTGGCAACACAATTTTTGTGTATATTAAAACCAGCTACAATGATAGAGGCCGCGGTTTTAATATATACTACTCAGCGATCGTCCCGGTTGATGGTAAGTAAATGTATGTGTACGTACGTGCACACGTACGTGCAAACGTACATACGTACACACGTACAAACAAACATATAAACATACATACATACACATATAATACATACATTCATACATACGTACATACACACATACGCATTACACATGGACACACGCACGCACGCACACACACGCACATACACACACGCACTCACTCACTCACTCACTCACTCACACACACACACACACACACACACACACACACACACACACACATACACACACATTTTCAACACATTGTTTTTCACTTGAACCTGCACCCTCCGGACCCCACCATTCCAAACACGAAAAGTTAAGAGTTAGGAGCATTCATAACCCTAATGAACAGGTGTGAGGCTATAACTTCGAAGACGGGTTCCAGAAGAAAGAGGAAACGATAAACAAGCGAGGAACGAGAAATATATGTCTACCATCAATAAACCCGCTCTGTCTGACCATACAACATCACAAAACCACACGTTTGACTGTGTGGGGTGGAAAATAGTTGCCAGGAAAGCAATCCAAACAATACGACACATAACGTAAATTATATAGATACACAAGCCCAAAACTCCCATCAATTGAGACGAGGGCAACTACGATCTATCTCACACGCACGATGGTATCATTACACGCCACATGTACTAAGGACGTTTACGTCCCACGTATAGATGAACGCCCAGGTACTTTTTCCAGGTGCGTAACCAGTGAGATTCGGGGGTTCGCCCGACACCCCAGGTTACGAAATCCCCTTCAAACAACCTAATCTTCCCGCTCGAACCACGATAAACCAATTACACAACTATTATATCAAGGCATCAGCTCCTTCTTGAAACACCTTTTTATGCACCTTTAACGAACCTCCCCCCCCTCTTTCCGAATTCCCGGTGATTTATCCATCGAACCAGCTATACAGAAATGGTTGCCAGCGCAGACAGAACTGCTCCGAATTCATACTATAAAGATAAAAATATAAAAATTGCTCACAAACGTTTTTGAACACCCACAAAACTAAAACACCCTGCCCTATTGAGATACAAATTTGCACAGGATAAAATAACGATATGAATACAGCAACGTCAGCACCAAATGTCCAAACAATAACATTCATGTTTGGAAGTATGAAAGCATCACATAACAAAGTCGTGTTATAAAGCTGCTAGAGCGGAAATTTTATGGAAGGAAAAGGAAGTGGGACAACCGAGGTGAAATACGGCACTAGGATTTGTGGACATTTTGAAGACCGACGGCACCATTCCGTGAGAGATGGTCACGGCAACGTTTATATTGATGCAAGCGCCACAAACATATGTCAGGTTTTACGTTAGAACAAACCGAAGATTAGGATTTTCAAGTTAGGTGCAATAAATTAGCTCGTACACTTAGTCTTTAACTGTTCACCATACTGATAGAGTCAGTCAGCGATACGATCAACACAACATAATTTCTTAAGAAGACAATGTCCATCGCCCATCGGTTTCCTTCTATATTGATAGATAATGGTGAAGACAGTAAGCCGAGTATTACAAGAAGCGATGCTCAAGGAGATGGATTTGTTCAAGTATGGACTGACGATGAACATAAAGAATATGTGGATTTGGTGTAGCTGCACCGTACGAGTTGGACATCAGGATAGAACAATTGTATTTAACCTTGTTGGCACTGTTACCCCTTGAGCAAGCCAACAAACTCGTAATTACCCCTCCCTTTTAAAATACCAAACTCTAGAAAATGTCATTTTTGTAAGAAAGTTTTATAATTGATATATATAATAATTTATTAGTAAAATATAAAATTAACTATACCGCGGTTTCACAGGGCTCCTGTAAAGTAAGATGAAACGTATAACAAGCAATACTTTACAGATGTAAGTATATGCATGCTTATGGTTGAAGTTGCATGTTCATGATCGTCGTTGAGATACGAGGCTTTGTCACAGTGGTTTGTGCAGTGGTCCACAACTGGAAAATATCCAATGATAGTATTTTCAATGGAAAGAATATGCAGCATGATATCATCAGCAAAAGCATGCTACACTTTGGAGAACATTGGAAATATAATTAGCCTGATCGTCATGTTGGACAAACTGGATTTGCGATGGGAGCTAGAATCCTTGACTTGAGCTGTCATAAAACTCTCTATATTCCTTTCCTGTGTGAGGTCGAGCTGATTGATCTCAATAAAAATCATGTGCAATATAGCCCAGCTTTAAAACAACTGCGTGACCTCTTTGTTTGACATCGTCACCTGAAATTCTGGTATGTGGCTGTTATCCTCCTTCCAAGAACATGATGATTCGTTTCTCCTAATTCGAACACACAATGACATGTTGTATCCTTGGTAACCAACGATCCGCCATATGGAAGAGAAGAACACTGAAATCAGATCGAAAAGCTTCAGCCAGTTCCATTTCATAGCAATTCTGCACAACTGGCAACAAGTTGATTCATTCATCTGAAGCGAGAAGCATCGAGAAGCTTGCTAAAATGTTTGCAACTGAAACGGCGTGATTTAAAAGTAAATTTGTTCTTCTCCAATATTCAATGTTCACGGTTGTGTCCTATAGTGATATTTCGTTCATCGGCCTCCCTTGTTCGTCGCCAAGGATGAGTCTCGATGTTTCAACTAGATATGGGTTGTGGAAATCATCTCTGTTTATAATAGACTTCGTACTTTTGGTATGATACATTGTTCAACGAAGAGCGCAGTCGTGATGAATTAATTACTGAATAATCCTCGAAAATTTCCAAATTACCCCAAAGGGGTATTTTGCCATAGGATAAATAGGGCTGGATTAGAGGGAAGTAACAGGATAACTGTTGAATTTGGCAGAATAGTTACTGGCGATGGGCGTTTGGAGGTGAGATGAAGTTAGCTGACTACAACAGCAGGTATTATTGGTTGATGAAAGGAAGGGGGAGTGATACGAAGCAGGAAACTACCAAAACACTTGAATGGACAATAGGTTCATGGCATACGTAACGTCGGCATGTTGGCATGAATTGGTGAACAGCATCATATATAAGTTGAACTTGAGGGGTAAGTGGTGAAGAATAACAATGTGATCAAGTCTTTAAAGAAATGTGTAGGTAATACTGGGACTTACACACACACACACACACACACACACACACACACACACACACACACACACACACACACACACACACACACACACACACACACACACACAAACACACACACACACACACACACAAACAAACATACAAAAACATATATATATATGTTTATTTATATATATACATATATATACATATATATATATATATATATATTATATATATATATATATATATATATATAATAATAATGCTTAGACAAAAATATGTCATACGTGTTAACTACGCTATACGATAAAGCAAAATGACCAGATTGAACCGTTTTAAGACAAATATTTATAAAACGAATCCCCCTCAGCGAGACCTTGTTGCAGGCCTGCTTCTCTTATCAACGCACCCATAGAGTTGAAGGTGCATGTGGACTTCAAGGTGCTGCAAGTATACTCGAGCAAACGTATTGTTGTCAGTGTGTCCAGAAGCTCTATCGAAGAGTTTCATAAACATTCTAGATATATATTGCTCAACTGCTATTGTGGCATCACATGTAGCCTGCAGATAATGTCCAGCGTGTCCATTGACTGATGTAGATAGTAGTATTCCTACAATTCGCTATATATTTTCCGCGCTGTAGCTGCACATGCATTCTGTAGAAATTTAATTGACTGCTCCGTCTGGTAATGAAAAAGCTATTAACCCATCTATATACTCAGCATTTCCAAAACATTGTTGCCTTTTTACAGGATGCCTTGGTTCCCAAGCCGAAATGAGGGGGGATATGGGAACGTTTGGCATCGGTGACGGTCAAAACACCAGGTATATGAATTGCACGTGGAAAATTCAAGTTGACTCGTCAAAGGTAATGACATTTAACATATTAAAAGTTATATATATAACTTGACTTAAACGAGTTAATGGGGAAATGTACTGATATAGATTCATACATACCATGTTTAACCAACTTGTACATTACAATTCGTTTAACATGTCAGTAGCGCTGGAAATGTTAGGACCTCGGACCCATCTTGCTGATCTCCTCTGTATTATTTCTATCTTATACATGTTGTTGGTTGTACATGTGTCCCCGACTGATAGTCCAGTGGCTCAACCAGAAAACCTTGTCATGTCTCCCTAAAAACATTTCTTTACATTTTTGATTAGTACATCTAGTAACAAAATCCACTGGATGTGGACTTCACACCCGCTTGCCTTTTTCAGAATCCAAGATGGCCGACAAGATGGCCGTCGAAATGCTAGAAATAACACAACTTCTGAATAAATTGACGTAGGAAGGTGATCTTCGGGTCTAGACTTAGTTTTTGGGGGCAAGGAATCTATTTCTGAGGTTTTCATCAAGATTGGTCGAATTCTTATTGCAGAACAGTCCAATATGGCTGCCAAATCGACTGCCAAAATACTAAACATGTTTAACAATGCCATAATTTAGGAGCTAGTTGACATAGAACGACGATATTGGTGTCTAAATATAGGTTTGTGGGGTCGCGGATTCTGGTGTTTTCATGACGATTTGAGGAATCTCTATGCGGACAAATGATCAAAATGGATGCCTTAAGGATAAATATCATATACGGTGGAAATCAACTACCACACACAGTGCGCCAATGCATTAGTGTCAAGTGGCACTGAAGACGCATCTTTTTACCAATTATTTTAACATTTGATGATCGATGATCGTAATTATTATTAATTTCATATTATAATTAATATATGTTATTGTTTTAATAGCTTGCATACTTGTGTTTATTTATTTATTTTAAGACAGCACAGTTGATTTTACTTTGCAATAATAATTGCATATGTTGTAGCACATTAGTATTTTTAAATATATATATTGTATGATATGTTATTTATTTGTTTGCAATAATCATTGTAAAGCGCCCCAGAAGAATTATTTGGATGGGGCGCTATATAAGAAAGAAATAACTATTATTATTATTATCTCTGAAGCCAACAACTATTGTTGGTATTTGTCTGTTGAGATAAAACAACCAAATTGAAACGAACTTATCAATTTTTTTATTACAATCCATTATGAACGTCTGAGAAAACTGTCAGTAAACATATAATGTAACTGGAAGTGACTTGTAACCTTTTCAGAAAACCTACATAGCATGATATTATTATTATTATTATGAAAATATTACTTCGACTTCATGGTAGAGCATATAAGGCAGCTGTAACCAACACTATCCAAGAACACTACATCAATTGGATGGTCAACTGGACACAAGTATACCAACAAATAAAATAAAACGCTTTCATTAACATTATGGCACAATTATTCCTGTTTACCGTTTCTCATCTGACACATCATCCTCACCTTCATCCTCAGTAGACGCTTTCCTATCGAAAGGGTTGTTACATTCAAGTCCTCTCTAACAGGCACAAAAGATGATGCATGCTGCATGGCGTCCAGTACATCCGCAGTTGTTGCCTTTACATGGTCGCTCTGATTCACAACCGCATCGTATGAGCTAGGACTACTCCCCCAACAACAGTGCGAGCATATAGGGCTTTGTTGGCACGGTCTGCCTCCCATTCTAACTCTACTGGGTTGAGGGGAGGTCCGATTCTAGGGTTCTGTACCACTGTGCAACCTGGTAATGGCATCTGAGCAACTCTGGACAAATGCCTGAGTTGTTGGTGGGAGAGAGCATAGTTTGGGGCAGAAGTAGTCCTCTTTCCAGTTTTCAGCGCCCACAGGCGCTGACGGCACGCTGTCAAAGAGTCGCACTTCAGCTTGCTACCATAACATGCAAGCATAAATGCAGTTGCCTCTCTCTCGACCTGCTCCGTATAACCATCAGCTTTACCTGTTGTGTCGAGTTTCAATCCCTTCTGTGCTACTGATATGGCAGTTATCTTTCCAACTCCGTAAGTGGCAGCCACAGTATCACATCCACTTATGGCATGCAGTGCAAGAACCTGTTAAACGATATCAGAGTGCTTGCTCACAGTTGCTGGGATGTCAACACATGTTCGGCCATGGGAGACTGCAAGATCATGGGACACTGCAGGGCTGCATAATGGTTGAGAAGTAGCGCAAAAACATCCGTGTCGTCAGCAACGACGGATATTCATGCCTGTGGATCCTGGCCAACGAAAATGGCCTGCTGGGTCATGATGATGTCTGCCTCCTCATCTTTAGAAGCTACCTGCAAATTAGGTTATTTTGGCCCTTTGAACACTTGAATCGGAACTGCCTCTTCTCCGGCCCTCACAAACTGATGGTCCTGTGTGGCATTGTTGAGGAAGTCGTTCTCGTTCAGGATTTGTTCACATAGTAAGTGGTTCAACTGCACCTTGTTGTGCGTACATTTCAGCACCGAATCACTGGCTGAAAGTGGTGACTTCAGGTTGAGTTTATGAACTCTTGAAGACATTGTGGCTCGTGCTGTTCGGGTGCTGCTCTTGGTTGAGTAGTCCATGTACCTGTCAAACGCCAGGTACACGTCGCTTTCAAAGAGTTTGGAGGCCTTCACAAATGTCTGGACTGAGCCATTTGCAGGCCTATCAATTGCCCAGAGCGCAGCGGGGACATCAATGACCACAGCAGTCTGAGAGCCCTTAGCCCTCAATGTGACTTCCACAGCAAGGTGTTTCTTGAGCGAAGATTTGCCGGTCGCCACTCTCATGCTCCCATCTGGATGGATGGAACATGGAGGGTGGGTAGGCTGCCAGCTCAGTTGAGAGTACTTACGGTAAGTCGAGATCTCTGCTACTGACTAAAAGACATATGACTCTGGCGTAGATGACCTCCTGGTACAACACTTTGTGTTTTCCAATCGAATGAAAAAGCGTTATCGTTTGAGATGTGTGTCAATGCAAACTTGTGGGTAACGGTATTGAAAATAGTCACGAACAAATCTAAGGTGGATCATATCCTTTTATAAATTACAAAAAAAATGAAATCTAGC
>CM034535.1:27414073-27494073 GCA_020002185.1 Paraescarpia echinospica | reverse complement strand
GCTGCCTGATGAAAGTGAAAAATAAGGTGTCAAGATTAACATTTCGAAAACAAAAGTGATATATATCAACACCACGCATATAGAGAACGTTGGAAGCTACATCTATCTGGGACAGCAATACAGTATCAGAAACTAAAAACAAGACAGGGAGATTCAAAGAAGAATCACCGCCGGCTGGACAGCATTCGCCAAAAACCGCGACGTCTTCAAAGGTAACTTTGGAACCTGCTTGAAGAGACATGCGTACTTCCAGCGATGGCATACGGCGCGGAAACATGCGCACTCACCATCCAGGAAAAACATGCTAGCAGCAGCACTAACAAAGATGAAAAGAAGTATGTTATAAACATCACATATCGGGAAAGATAAACAAACATCTGGGTAAGAGAGAAGACAAAGGTCATAGACGTGATATAATAAATCAGAAGTCAGAAGTGGAACTGGGCAGGGCACATCAGCAGACTATGAGATAACCGATGGACATCGCGTATCACAACCTGGAGACATTACGAAGGGAGACGATCTAGAGGAAGACTGGCGAGACGGTGGAGAGACGAACTAGACGAGTATTGGAAGGGGACCATCTGGCAGAAGATAACGCAAGACAGGCATATTTGGAAACACCATGCTGAGCGCCTTCGCCCAACCACGGGACACTACGGCTGCACAATGATGATGATGATGAATAGCCTTGGCGTTGGGTGGGGGACTTGCATTCCCGTATTAATATATACAACCCCCAACAATCCCTCTCCCTCTCCCTCTCCCTCTCCCTCTCCCTCTCCCTCTCCCTCTATCTCTATCTCTATTGTTCTTATCTCTTCCTCGCTCTCTCGTTGTCTCTCTGTTCGTGTGCCTGCTTGCGCTTACGTGTCGCGGTGGTTTTGTAATAACACTATTTCTTAGTGCACCCTCAGGAGGAGAGCACACTATAAAACTCATCAATGTTCTTATAGGTGATAGAGTTGCATTTCGTCAACTTTGACCTCGGCTCAAGTAGTAACTGCAGTTCTGCCAGTGTCCAAATCTACGACGGAAGCAACTCATCGGCGCCGTTACTGAATACTCTCTGTGGACAGAGCCTTCCTGGCAACATTAGAAGCAGTGGCAACACAGTGTTCGTGTATTTCAAGATTTATAATGTTACCAAATACGAAGGCTTCAAAAGCTATTACTCAAGGTTGATCCCAGTTGAAGGTATGACAACATTTCACTTATACACAGTATTACATATATGATTTATATATATATATATATATGTGAGTGTATATATATATATATATATATATATATATATATATATATATACAAACAAAGTCAAAGAGCATACAAATGCACCAATCATATTCACGATGACATACCAAATCACGCACCGTTAATGTATTATTTCTTATTATATTTAAATGCTTCGTCCGAGAAATGTACATAAAACTTTAGGTTGTAGGTATAAGAGAATTGTTGTTTTTAAATATCGTGTCATACTACTTGTATATTATATGCATAGTCTAGAGTGACAGTCTTTCACCAGATTTGTTATTTACAATTTAGGGAATTTTTTTTCTAGAAATGAACCACTTTGTTAGCGTTACCCGTTCCTCAATTTAATTCATGGAATGGATTTTGTTTAGAACTGACATAAACCCACAACGTACTTATCATGTTGTCCAGCTACATCTAGACTAAATTCAATATATGCTTTTGGTAACGACGCTGTCGTTACACACAAAAAAACCATCAGCCTTTATTACAGGATGCCTTGGTTCTCCAGCCGAAATGAAAGGAGATACGGGAACGTTTGGCACCGCAGACAAACAAATCTTCACGTATATCATAATGACATGCAGGTGGAAGATTCGTGTCCAACCGACAAAGGTACTGCGATTGAATAAGTCGATGTGATATGTAACTTTAACCCGCTTCGGGCATTGCAAAGTACACACTTTCAATTTGTCATGACTCTCGCTCTGTCGGTCTCTCTCTCTCGCGCGCGCGCGCTCTCTCTCTCTCTCTCTCTCTCTCTCTCTCTCTCTCTCTCTCTCTCTCTCTCTCTCTCTCTCGCGACAATCTCTATAAAAACTGTATGGCTTAAAACTCTACATCTCCCCGTCACAAGTGGCCTGTCGTAGAGCTGCAAAGTGGTCCAGCAAGCTTGAATCCGAGGTCAAACAAGGACACCGTCAAATGATGAATTTTCGAAATTGGGCGCATCCGCAATCGTTTTAACATGGTCGTATATCTACTTTACTTACTTAGGAGATCGCGAAGTCATACATTTTTGGAAATATTATTGTCTCCCCATCAGATTGAACAACGATATGTTTGTGTTACCTGATATAGTACGAGTGGAGCTAAGTCAAACATGGTCACAGTGAAATAACAGATATTCGATTTTGTTCAATGCCGCGAAAGTCATAAAATTAAAATCACCCTGTGATTACTTCATATATATGCAAGTATGATATACACTATGAAAGAAACATTTCTCCCTGTCAAAATGAGATATATCATGTAGCTGTCAGTTGACGGAGTAGGTGTGGAGCCACGATCAAACAGAGTCACCGTCAAGTGATAAATGTTCGAAATTGTGTCATCCCTCAAACGTCATGCAATATAAATGGTTCTGTATATCGACGTTACCTATTTATTCCTGGCAATGTCGTATACCTTTGTAAAGCCAACCGACTCCCCATAGATATGTGATATGACGGGGAGCTATCAATTGGTGCAGTAGGTATGAAGTGAAGGTTAAACAAGGTCACCATGAAACTACAAATGTTCAAAACTACGCCACTCCATAAAAGTTGTACACTTACAATAGTTGCGTAGCTACTTTATCTACAAACAATAGGTCATGTTACATACCGTTTGAAAGCGTATTGTATCCGACCAAAATGAAATATGGCATGGAATTGTATCGTGGTGCACTATTTGTGGAGTGCAGGTAAAACAAGATCATCGTCAAAAGTTGAGTTTTCGAAATTATGCCTTTCCGCGTATAGTAGGTTAGCCAACATGTGATGTTATACTTTTAACTGCAATTGTTTGTTAATGGCAGGAATTCTTGCTAGATTCATCTCACAAGGGATAAGAAAATAGGTTATGTGGATGCAACCCTCGATTTTGAAGATTATTTGAGGGTCACAAACTCAAACTTGTGTCAAAATACTTTTATTAACTGACATATTCTTGTACACACCGTTGCATAAAACCAAATATGTTATGATTTGTACATGTATTGACTGTGTTTCAAGTGTTGATCTTTGAATTTACTCATAAATATATGGGATAATCTAACATAAAAACGTGATTTTTTCAAATGTGTTTATCGCGTACACCAAAAGTGTTTACACACCCAGTTATTCTTTATAAACATGTTTGTATATATTCCTGTTGATATAATGTGCATATTGTTTACTACTGCACATGCATTTGGTCATTAACATGACGTGAAAGTGAAAGGACTTGCCCAAAATGTAGTTAGGATGTTGAAGAAGAGAGGTGGCAATCGCAGATTAGAACTCTACTCGCAACACGGTCGACCAACTGCCAGATGTTTTGAGGAACATGATAATTCAATATCTCAAGGAGGAATCCAAATGTTAGTATACGTGGAAACTATGTAGGTTATGGCAGACATCATCAGGGCTGAGACGATTGGAAGCTATATAGAATCTTTCGCTGCAATTATACATTGACTAACCATCTACGATCTTACAAACTATGTCCTCCCGATGGAGAACAGTCTCTCTGGCAGAAACCAAAAGGCTCTTCAACCTAATACCAGCTGATCAACTAACTGAATTGATGTATATATTATACAACATGCATAATGGCATCGTCGGTCTTACATGGGGGCGATCAAGCCATGGATACGTTTTGCATCAAATGGTCAGAACGATTACGAATGTCACAGCACTCAAGATCCCCCCTCTTCAACATGGAAGACGACGAGGAAGAGACCACGTTCAACTGCTCTAATGGTATACGCCACGGATGAAGCATGGAAGCGTGACGGTGATGATCCAAAGAAGCTTGTCACAAAGGTATTGGTGGGTTCAGAGAAACTGACGGTGAATATGGAAACACTGACTTACAAGTGGGAGCGATGGTCACGGACGCAAGAGTGGTGGCCTTTTAACCACTGTTTTTGCTCGCTGTCGACGGAGTTGCTTTCCTGTCAAGTGTGTGTTTGTCAGCAATATCGTTGCTGACACCATACAGGAGCCTACACCAGAAACCGGATTGACCCACAGAGTAACGACATGCCTTTAGTACCTACGGCAACGAAATACTCTGCTCCAAGTGACGTGGTCAATAGTCGACTCATCTAACATAGTAAAGAAACATAGTAGGTTATTATCACCGTGAGGCAACGACTGGTTGAAGAAACTACATGGTTTCATGACGCATCGAGGAAGCAACGTTCATAAAACTTTGAAACTACTAAAAGTAAAAACACTCCCAAAGTTGACAGCAAGCTGTTAAAGCAATAGGTCAACGGTATCCATACTGGACGAATAATGGTAATGGTGAATGACATGACGCTATAGCTACCCCCAGTCCCGCTGTCTATAGCCACATTTGGTGACATGAACTTAACACTAAAGGTATAGCTGCCCAATGTCTTGGTACGATTGGACTTCGAACACCGTTGGAACTTCCAGAAACAATCCGAAAGACTTACACAACCTGCGAATGATAACCTGCTCATTTGCACGCACGAACAAACAGGAAATCAACATCAACCTGTTGTGGTCATGTGAATACATCGAGCTTGCAAAATTTCCAGAAACAACCAGCTCTTTGTCAACGGAGTTGGTCACGATGGGGAACTTGCACGGGCTGGATGTGTTGTGTGTCACCTATTTTATGGCACTCGCTCGTGAGTAGCAAACAGTCGATCCTGTCAAGATCCAACGCTGGGTCTGACGATGCCAACCTACCCTCCACCCTACAACTTTATATTGCACACGCTAATCACGACGCAAAGGTTTCGTTACAAGTAGATTGTGAATATATAGCTATATTATCTCATATCGACGCATACGAGGAAGAAGGCATCAGAATGCCTGTGTGCATGGACGCGGCAATCCCCTATTGTAGATGTCTGTGGATGCCACACAAAATGCAGTGCGGCTCGGCGAACTGTCTCGATTGTTTTTTGTACTGCCGATACCATTATTCATCTTGCATGTGCTAGTAATTGGCTCAGATGTCTGATCAGCAGGCACCTGGTTGAAGCGCTGTTTTGTGTTCTTCACAACAAAGTATCCTCTAATGAAAACTGCACGAGTCTCTGGTGCTGTCTTCTCGGAATGTTTTACATCTGCCACAGAGACTGTTCTTCATCGGGAGGGCATAGCATTGTATTATCACAGATGGTTAGCCAATGTATAGTTGCAGCGAAAGGTTCGATATCATTGCCAAATATTCTCAGCCCTGATGATGCCCAGCATGATCTCCATAGTGTCCACGTATGTCAATCAGATCCTGAAATTTGGATTCCTCCTTGAGATATTGAATTGTCCCTTTCGTCAAAACATCTGACAGTTCGTCAACTGCGTTGCGAGTAGAGTTCTAATCTGCGATTGCCACCTCCCTTCTTCAACATCAAAACTACATTTTGGACAAGTTCTTTGACGTTCCCGTCATGATAATGACCAAATGCATGTGTAATAATAAATAATATGCATATTATATCAACAGGAATATATATAAACAGGCTTACAAAGAATAATTAGATGTGGAAACAACTTTGGTATACGCGATATACACATTTGAGAAAATCACGTTTTTATATTTTATTATCCCATATATTTATGATAAAATTCAAATATATTTGGTTTTATGCAACGGTGTGTACAAGACGATGTCATTTAATTAATAATAATAATAATGTATTTATTTCAGACAATCATCATGTCCATATATACAAATAGATCAATAAAACTATGTAAATAAATATAAAAATACATCGATAAGAACAATATGTTTAAAAATTATATAAAACTATTTTGACACAAGTTTGAGTTTGTGATCCTCAAATAACCTTCAAAATCGAAGGTGGCATGCACATGCACCTACTTTTTTTTATTCCCTGTGTGATGGATCTAGCATGAATTCCTGCTACTAACAAAAATGCAGTTAAAAGTATAACATCACATGTTGGCTAACCTACTATATGCAGAAAGGCATAATTTCGAAAATTCATCTTTTGAAGTTGACCTTGTTTAACCTTCACTCCACAGTTAAAGCATCACTTTGCAACCCCACGACATACCTAATTTTGACTGGTATACACTATATTTTCAAACGGTATGTAACCTGGCCAAATGTATGTAGACAAAGTAGCTATACAACCATTGTAAGTGTAGAAATATTGCGGAGTGGCGTAGTTTTGAACATTTGTTGTTTCATGTTGACCTTGTTTAACCTTCACTGCACACGTACTGCACCGACTGATAGTTCCCGGTCGTATCACATATTTACGGTGAGAGAGTTGTCTTTCCAAAAGTATACGACATTGCCATGAATAGATAGGTAACGTAGATATACGCAACCATTTATATTGCATGACGTTTGCTGGATGACACGAATATTCATCATTTCACGGTGACCTCGTACCATATTAGGTAACACCTCCTTTCATACCTCAGCTTGACGGGGAGACAATAAGCTTTTCAATATATATGGCGTGGCTATCTTGTTTTTAAGTAAAGTAGACATGCGCTAATTATAATATTAAGACGATTGCGTAAGCGCACAATTTCGAAAATTTATCATTTGACCGTGACCTTGTTTGACCTTGGTTTCACGGTTACAGCTTCACTTGGCAGCTCTACGATAAGCGTCGTTGGGACGGGGAGATGTAGAGCTTTCAAATGATATAACATTTGGGTGTGTATGGGGGGGGGGCATTGACATCTGTCCGATAGATGGTACTATTGCTCGTCCACTAGGCAAGCATCTTGAGCTACTACTTAGAGTTGGCGTGTTAACTGTCTAGGTGACAATGACAATGACAATTTTGTTTATTTCCCTACGACCCATTGCGGAGTATGATATAATTTTTTTCTCTCTACTATACATTTTAATAGATCATATTGTATTTTAAGACATCTAGACTTATATTGTATAAATCATATTTACAGTATGTAAAACATAAACAACACACACTGCATAAAACGATCAGTGACCTTACTGTATTAAGTGTTTTCAATAATTTTATAATCAGCAGTGCAAACCAAATAATGTAAAATAGTGTGAAATAAAATAAACCTGGTATTATAGTATTTTTACATGTATTGCACAATTTGAACTGATTTACATGTAATTATATGACTAGTAAATTAACTATAAGCTACAATGTTTCGTGTACGCAATTCACAGTTTTGACAAGAAATGTGTTAGTTAGACAAACTTTGACATGATTACATTAATAAATCTGGAAAGATCTGTCAACTATTTCACAATATGTACATTAAACAACTGGTTCATTTTCAAAGTATTAGGTCTGATTCTAAAGTATTTATTAATGTATTGTGATCTTTCTTCTACTAGTGATGGACATACAAGTACATAATTATATTAATAACCTTGGTCTCCATTGTTGCATAAGTTACACAGCCTCTGAGCATTTTCAGGGAGATAACGACCAACATATATACTCTACTCTTAGTCACTGAAGTGAGGCTGGCGTCGATTCTGTTCGTCGATCTCTTTGTTCCTTCTTCCTCCAATGATTCCGTATATGTGTCTTTTTCATCCCATCACTCACTCTCGTTCTCCACCCCATCTCTCACTCTCGTTCTCCGTCCCATCTCTCACTCTCGTTCTCCACCCTCATATCTCACTCTCGTTCTCCACCCTATCTCTCACTCTCGTTCTCCACCCCATCTCTCACTCTCGTTCTCCGTCCCATCTCTCACTCTCGTTCTCCACCCCATCTCTCACTCTCGTTCTCCATCCCATCGCTCTTTCTCTCTCTTTCTTTCTCTCTCTCTCTCTCTGTACCTATATATCTATCTATCTATCTATCTATCTATATATATATATATCTATCTATTTATATATCTATCTATCTATCTATCTATCTATCTATCTATATATATATATACCTGTCTATCTATCTATCTATATATATATATATATAAATATATATATATATCTCAGCCTCATTCTCCACCCCATGTCTCTCTCTCTCTCCCCCCTCTGTACGTACCTACCTATCTATCTATCTTTATATCTATCTATCTATCTATCTACCTATATATATATATATATATCAGTCCGTCTGACTGTCTATCTATCTATATATATATATTGTTTCTATCTATATATATATCTATCTATTTATCGATCTATCTATCTATATATCGATTGATATATATATCCATATATCCTTATCCACACACACACACGCATATATAGATTATATGCATGCGTGTGTGTGTGCATGTAGGTGTCTGTGTGTCTGTTTTTTCTTATTTTCTCTCTCACTCTTTATATATATATTTCTCTCCCTACTCCTCTCTCTTTTACTCTCCATTTCTCTCCGCGGTCCTCCACCGCTCTCCATCTCTCACTCTCTCTCTCTCTCTCTCTCTCTCTCTCTCTCTCTCTCTCTCTCTCTCTCTCTCTCTCTCTCTCCATAAATATCTCCCCAGAGTTTTCTCTCCGTCTCTCACTATCTCCTTCCCCTCTCCCGTCTCTCTTTTGCGTTTGTATGTGGTATGTTTGAGTGTTTGTGTGTTTGTGTGCTTGTGTTTGTGCGTGTGTTTGTGTGTTTGTGTGTGCGTGCGTGCGTGCGCGCGTGCGGGCGCGGTAATGGTGTTTATGCGGCGTGCATTTTCGCATGTAGATATGCTCGCGTTCGTAGTCACCATTGCCTTCATTGCCTGTGTGTGACGCAGTGGGTAACAGTCCCACTATGTCCTGATACAGCCTCTAGCCGAATACAGCTAGATTTCGTATCCAAAATGATCAATGTTCTTACAGATAGTGCAACTGCACTTCCTCAAGTTTGACCTCGGAGCGAGTAGTAACTGCAGTTCAGCTAGCGTCAAAGTCTACGACGGCAGCGACATGTCAGCGCCGTTGCTGCATACATTCTGCGGAAGTAGCCTACCTGACGACATTAGAAGCAGTGGCAGCACAGTGTTCGTGCATTTGAATATTGGAAATGTCACATACAACTACTTCAAAATCTATTTCTCAGGGTTGATCCCAGTTGAAGGTATGATAGTATTGCAATTACATACAACGATAGGTTCAGTACACACAAACAGTGCTACTATGTTTTGTTTTGTTTGCTTTTTATTGTACTACTTCTTAGTAGTGTTAGTACGATCTATAGTACAACATACATTTTTTTCTAATTTAATGGAAACAACTAACAATGTTTAATGTGTTCGTATACTGGAGATATGATATTTCCTATGTCTCGTCAGGTATATATCCGCAGTATAGTTGTTCATGTATTCTGCTTGGAAATTTCATTTACAGATTCTTCTGGTAATTAATAAGCTATTAGGTTAGCGTATAATATCTTGGGCAATAATCTCCTTTGCGCTTTAACCCATCTGTTGACAACTGGAATGCTGCTTATGGATTTTGAGATTGACTAATCCTTTTGTCTTGATGCGCCTCTGAGCTTAGTTTCCAAGGAATTAGGCGCAATATAAGTTATCTTATTATTATTATTATTAATTATCAAAGATGGCGCAGGTGCATGGGGACCACAATTGTTTTATGTTATCGATGATTGCGCTAGCATTTAGGATGATTTTTGTACGTAAGTATGGAAGGGAAGATCTGCTCAGCATCATGGAATCCATGGACAGTGAGTATAGACCCAATTTCAGCTTAGACGACACTTTTCCTGTTGTCAGTATGAGTCATACACAACACAACACCTTGCGCCGCTCACGCAAGCGGGGTAGACGAGGAGGTGCAATCTGTAGATTTCGCCGGCATAGCCTTGGACCATCACTACTTGCTATTATTCTGGCAAATGTGCGCTCACTGAGGAACAAAACGGACGAATTTCTTCACGTGTTGACTTTAATGGATAATTCAGATACATTTTTATTCTGTGTTTTACCGAAACTTGGTTAGACGCCACGACCCCGGACGCGACAGTAGCCTCCCCGATCATGCTATGTTTAGAGCGGACCGATCGAACGAGCTGACGCAGAAGCAGCGCGGTGGTGGGGTGTGCTTTACGGTGAATCAGCGGTGGTGTAGTGACACTCAGCGGGTCTCTTCTTCGTGTTCTCGTGAACTGTCACCATAAATAGCAAGCCGTTCTATTCCCCGAGAGAGTTTGCATCGGTCGTGTTGTTGGGTGTTTACATTCCCTCCGATGCCCATTGCTACCAAGGCAGTCAGTCAGTCGGCTGTTCAGCGTCGGCATCATTTTGGATGACTTCAATCACACAAACTTGAAGGAGGTACTGCCCAGGTACAAGCAGCATGTAGACTGAGTCATATGCAACAGCCAGACTCTGGATCACTGCCAGAAAGTATTCAACGATGCGTATCGGAGAGGCTGATCACGTAATACTCATCCTCATCCCCACGTACCGTCAAAAACTGAAAGCTCTGACGCCAACAAAGAAGACATTCGAGAAGCGGACGGACGAGTCGACGAAAACTCTTCGGGGATGTCTTGAGTGCACAGATTGGTAACATGTTTAAAGAGGCATGTCCTGATCTAGACGAGTACACTGACACAGTGACACCCTACATCAGCTGGTGTGAGGAGGTGTGCACGGAGACAAAGACTGTCACCCTGTATGGCAACGATAAACCATGGTTCACCAAGGACATACAACGTAAACTGGCAGAGAAGAACGCGGCGTTCATCGGTGGCAGCTGGGAAGAATTCAGCAGAGAGCGAAGATCGAGGTGCAGAAGGCAGCCAAGAAGGCCAAGTTTGTGGGCAAGCGCAAACTTTATGACCAATTCGCTTCCAACAACACCAGAGCTGTCTGGCAAGGCCTACAGCGGATTATGCAGTTCAAGCAATGCGCCGCGGCTTCTAACACCAATGATCCCGCCTTTCCCGATCAGCTGAACGACTTCTATTGCCGATTTGATAAACCGAACACTACGCAAGAGCAGTGTCCACTTACCGCCCTGGAAGCTGAAGCGAGGAGAATGTTCAGGAGACAGAACACGCGGAAGGGTTCGGGTCCACAGAACATCTCCACATCTACCCTGAAGAACTGCGCCGACCAACTTTCCGCGGTTTTCACAGACATCTACAACCTTCCAGCAGTGCATATATTTCCACTCTGCTTAAAAACTTCCACTATCATAACAATTCCCAAGAAGTCCAATATCTCCCGGTTGAACGACTACCGCCCACTGGCACTGACCTCAGTCGCAATGAAAGTGTTTGAACGCATAGTCCTCAGGTACCTGAGGTCGACCACCGACGACCTCCCGGACTCCCACCAGTTTGCATATCATGCGAACAGATCAGTGGATGATGCGGTCGCTGTAGGTCTACACCACATTCTGAAGCACCTGGAACGGCCTACAGGGAAGAGGTTCAGAGAATGGTTGGCCGGTGTGCTGATACCAACCTTAAACTGAACGTGTTGAAGACGAAATAAATTATAGTTGATTTTCGTAGGAAAAACACGCCCATCCGTCTTCTCTCGTTAAACAGCGTGGTAATCGAGCAAGTGGAATCTTTTCCCTGGGACAATATTTTCAAGGTATCTTAGCTGGGGCAAAAAAATACTGTACTTCACGAGGCAGCTCAGGAGATTCAGCATCGCACAGGAACTCCGGATACACTTCTACCACGCTATAATTGAAAGTATCCTCATTTTTTCAACCACAGTGTGATTTGGCAGCGCCTGTCATAAAGAGAAAATACGGCTAGAAGCCATTGTGAAAGGCGCATCCCAAATCATTGGGCGCATCACAAATCATCAATCAGTTGCCATCATTAGAATTAATCTACCAAATTCGCTGCGTGCGTAAACCCAGAAGCATTGACCGGGATACAGTCCACCCAGCCAACTGTCTCTTTGAATTGATTCCCTCTGCGATGCGCTACAGGAGTATTAAGTCTAGAACAACGAAGTTTAAAAACAGTTTTACCCACAGGCCGTAAGACACTTGAACGAAGAGGTATTTCCTTGTTTCATAAAATTATGTCTTTTGACGGTTCTCGTCATGCTTATTTTACTAATTTAACTATATACTGTTTTATTGTATAGGTGTTTTTACGTTAGACTGTGATGCTGCATTCATGGAATTTTACTATCATTTTAATAATTTTGTTTAATATTTATTTACCAAGTTAGTAATTTGCTCTGGAGATATCCTTTTATAATTTGTTGGCAGTCGGCTTTTGTTTTTAACTTATACACGTGTTATTATGTTTCTAATTTGTTTATTTTTACGCGTGAGCATTTGTATCAGAGGGGTGATTGGAGACAAACATGAAAAAGAGTACTGTATACTATAAAGAGTACTACTACTACTACTACTACTACTACTACTATTACTACTACTACTACTACTACTACTAATACTAATACTACTACTACTACTGCTACTACTATTACTACAGTAGTTACCGATTGGATATCAAGCGTAAAAAAGAATACTGTACGCTGTAAAGAGTACTTGAGTTGTTACGGACGAACGCACACAATTCCTTGTACATTTTAAAAATGCTACTTGACAATAAACCGTCTACTACTACTACTACTACTACTACTACTACTACTACTACTACTACTACTACTGCTACTACTACTACTACAGTAGTTACCGATTGGATATCAAGCGTAAAAAAGAATACTGTACGCTGTAAAGAGTACTTGAGTTGTTACGGACGAACGCACACAATTCCTTGTACATTTTAAAAATGCTACTTGACAATAAACCGTCTACTACTACTACTACTACTACTACTACTACTACTACTACTACTACTACTACTACTACTACTACTACAGTAGTTACCGATTGGATATCAAGCGTAAAAAAGAGTACTGTACGCTGTAAAGAGTACTTGAGTTGTTACGGCCCAACGCACACAATTCCTTGTACATTTTAAAAATGCTACTTGGCAATAAACCGTCTACTACTACTACTACTACTACTACTACTACTACTACTATTTCTACTACTACTACGTCTACTGTTACTACGTCTACTACTACTGCTACTGCTACTGCTACTACTACTACTATTTCTACTACTACTACGTCTACTATTACTACGTCTACTACTACTGCTACTGCTACTACTACTACTACTTCTACTACTACTACTTCTACTACTACTACTTCTACTATTACTACGTCTACTACTACTGCTACTGCTGCTACTACTACTACTGCTGCTACTACTACTTTTGACTAAATGGCATTACCTCAGTTGAAGTACAGGAACACATTATGCTGAACAAATAGCGTCTTTCGGGCACTATCGCCGTCCAAATCGCGCTAAGAATTACACCAGCTTCAGCTACATTTCAAGATATCCAGTTCCATCGAAGATGATATATAGCATCGCTTAAAACAATGCCGCACATTTTGTTTCTACACTGCTTAGAACATAAAATGTTATTTATTATACTACCAGTCGTCCCTGTTAATTGTGTGGGCCTGGTGATCAATGAAGTATTTTTATTCAGTTTGCTCTTCGCAGTGCAGTATATGTATATTATAATCACCACATATGTAAACAATCTTACTGATGAGATTTCCCAATATGAATGACAGATTGTTTGTCAAAAATACTTGAACAAATACTCAACAAAAGGCTAACGTCTTTCATTGAAACAGAACGCACATTGACAGATATGCAACTTGGCTTCAGCAATAATCATTCAACTTCACTAGCTTTAACTAGATTTGTCGAAACTGGATAAAAAGCTACTTAACCAACCGTAGACAATATGTATGCTATAACAACAGTAACTCAGAACTAAAGGAAATCAAGTGTGGAGTCCCACAAGGTTCAATCCTTGGCCCATTAGTATTTACTCTGTATATAAATATATATGTATGAAGTCTCAAAATTGCGTCATATTATTCTGTTTGCTGATGATACTAGCATTTGTATTCGACTAGTAACACTGATAATGTAAGCAATGTTGCTAGCAACGAACTAAAAATAGGCCAAGTTCCAAGCGAACCAATTATTGCTCAATGTGAACAAAACACATTTTATAATATTTAACAATATAACCAATCTAGAACAGATGTGACTGTCGTTTTGAATGGAACAAACATTGAGCAGGTATCACATACAAAATTCCTTGGAGTAACCATTGATGAAAACTTAACATGGCGGGAACACATAAAATGGTTGAATCAAAACGCATTGTATACAAAAAGCAGTTTTGTATACAAATTACGTTATAGGATTACGATTATACTTTATAAGGCAAACAACTGCTCTTTAAATGGTCGTGTTCAGCCGCACCTATACACATGCATGGTACCAAAGAAAGCAACCTGTTAAAAAACAAACATCGCTCTCAGACTGATGTCACTCACCGTTAAGGGTATAAAAACGTGGAACAATTTAGGAAATAAATTTACCCAGCTTCCAAGTTTAACACAGTTTAAAACAGCATTCAAATAGTCATTACTTTCTACATATTTGTGAATTAATTGCAGCGTGGCTAAATGCATCCTAGAGAAGTCGAGATGGTGTTCGATTGAACAGGTCTGCCAGGGAGTAAAGTGTAAAGCGCTTTGAGCAGTCCAGAGGACTGCATACTGCGCTGTATAAGAACCTACCTTCACTTCTTGGGGATATAAGACTATAGCTCAACGAATTCAATTCAGTTCAATTAATAATAATTATGTATAACTAAGAGATATGTTAATATGATATTTACTACATATCTCGTTTCGCCGAATGCATTAGCTAATAATAGCATGGCTTTATGTCACGTGATCCGACACTAGAAATCAGAATCGTCAATATCACTTCAAGAAGCTGATCTCATGGTATAGCGGATGGTTCGGACCCAGGATCATAAAGGAGCTTTGAGCCGCCCCCTGTAACTTTGTTAATACTTATCATACGTATAATTGTTCGGGTTCTGTAGCAAGCAGGTCATACTGCTAATAACCTCAAGGCCATTTGAATAACGACAGACGATTAACGACGCGCAAAATCACGATTGTGTGTGTTTTCAACAACAAATATTTATGTCATTGTTTTGTTGGTTTCTTTATATAACTACCAAAACGAATGCAATGTCATTGGTAATGTAATATAGGCAATATGGGATATATGTTCTGTGAATACGTGAAACGGATTTTAACTTATAATATTAACATTTTCAATAGAACTCGTCTTGCATGTAAATTTGTGGTCAGGCACCCACGAACCGGACAATGCCGGGTCCGATGAACCGGTTCATGAATGCCAAAATTGACTGGTAAAACCCCCTTATTTGGTTGCGTTCATTAGGGCATGCTAGTAGTGTTCGGATATTTGTATAACTACTATGATCCGAAAATGTTAGAATATAATATATTAAACACTTTCTGTAAACGCGGAATGCGATTATTATATAAAGTGTGAATAACAATTATTATAAATAACAATTATTATAAAGAGTGAATAAATATCAAATGAACAATGAATACTTTAGCAGTTAGTAATTAACACATCATTTGGTTTTACATAAGTTTTATTAATTGCAAACTTTCGATGAGCTATATCACCACGAAGAAGAGGAATAATGCATGAGAAGACGGTTGCTCGTGGCATCTATTGCGTCAGAATTCAGACCAGTTAGTGAGCGATAAAAAAGAACAAAGGTTCCTGTACACGTGGAACTCGCCAACATAATATAGGAATATAGAAGTGAATATAAACAGTAAATAGACTGAGGGGTAACTTAATATATATCTTATTGTTACAAAACTGGCATTGTTGCAAATGTTCGTCGAGGCATACTAATAGTTATGATGAATAACTCGTAGCACATAAAACCATATATTTGTTATAATAAAAATCACAGGTTAAATCCACTGATCTATTTCAAATGCAAAAGTGTTGTTGTGACTCGAAGGATCCCATGTGTGGGTCAAACGACCCCACAATTGTGACACATCACATATCTCCATTAATTTGCATATCTATATTTACGAATTAACATATCCCAGCCTAACACGTTAACGGCCCTATCAGAGGACGCACATGTTTAAGTAATAGTGCAATGTTAATGTTAAACATTCCCGCACCAGAAAGAGAGTTAAAACAATATTTTGTAGTTTTTGAAGATGTCTTTTGGTGAACGCCATTCCAGTTGCAACTTCCTAGTAAAGTTTGCATAACTGGACATAAAATTACAAAATATCGTAACTGTTCCGTGAAAATATTCAACAACACCCATCTATGCCTTTGTGGAGCGCAGGAGCGCGAATCCTGTACTGCCGTGTCTGACCTTGATCAAGTTCGTTCATTTCACTTTGATCCAGTTCACGCTGCTGTATTAATGATTATTTGGGTATAGACAATGGTGGATATTTGTGTACGGATAGTACGTGCGCATTAATTACAGCATGGCCGGATGCTTCCCAGAGAAGTCGAGATGGTGTTCCATTGAACAGGTCTGGCAGGGAATAAAATGTAAAGCGCTTTGAACAATACTAAGGATTGGATACTCCTCTATATAAGATCTTACATTTACTTTTTACTTTTGTTTTCAGTTAAAATGTTGAACGTGAGACTTTTGTCCGTTTTTTGTCTGAGGAGGCTTTTGTCCGTGGTGTTGTTGTTAAACGGGAGCTTTTGATAAATTGTTTGACGTGCGTCAATAAAATAAATAAATACATTATCTGCGAGCATGTGATAGCATATTGGCCCGAGGCATTCGGTAGGACCTAAACATCGCTATCATGACTTTCACGCGTGAACTACCCTGTTATCCCGTCCAGGGAACGGTCATTTTTGCTAGTCTCATGTAAAGTAGCCCGCACAGCAAGAAGACGCTTGAGATGGTCTTGAGCGTGTCTCGAGCGAGTCTTGAGCGCGTCTCGTGGACCTAGCAAGTTTGATATTTGGGAGCGTCTCGAGGCGTCTTGGCCTCGTCTCGACTGCGTCTTGCCTCAAGACTTGGCAGAGCAGTTCATTTGCCAATGAGGAGCTGGCCTGAAGTCACATGATGGGTGTTCCTTTTCTTCATATGAGGCTCCATATGCGACGAATTTATTCAAAGGTGTTGAAGTCCATACTGAAAAAATAAATTGCATACTAGATGGGATCGGACAGCTGAACATAAATACATATGAAAATAAATACACGTGAAAATAAATATTATATTTCCCTAAATATTACATTGAATATTTTCACAAGAAATAAGTTTAATTGAACTTATGCACCATTCTGAAATGAAAATAACTAATATTGTCTAGATAATATGCCTTTGGGCATTCCCAAAGGTACATCATGTCACATATAATATAGCATATTGTAATGGTTTATGCAAATGATGGAATAATGTAGGCCTATTACATGCCAAAAGACAAAACAAATTGCAAGAGTTATATACCTCTAATTCTTTCACGAGGTTCAGATATGCGTCCTTTGCATGCCTACGCGAAATCCAAGGGCGAACCCAGAATAGTTCCTAGGACTGCGGGAGTTCTACGTCATTTTCTAAAATGAACAGAAACAGACGAATTGCTCTACTCCTTCTACTGAAGGAAACATCTTCAATTTAGTTTTTGCTTTCGACGTATGCCAACATCAGCGCGCGCTTCGAGACGCATTCGCGTCTCATTGGTGTACGGGCAGATCACCTCGCCGGAGACTCGTTGAGGCGAGATGCTCGAGACGCGGTCGAGACGTATCGAAAACGCGTATCCAGGAAGTCTCCTTAGTGTGCAGGCCGCTAGTTACACCTCGGTAGGTACATTGTTACATTTCGAAGATATGCTTGCATTTATTACAGGATGCCTTGGTTCTCCAGCCGAAATGACAGGAGATAATGGAACGGTTGGCATCGGTGACGGCCAGAACTCCAAGTATATGACGTGCATGTGGAAGATTCGAGTAGAGCCATCCAAGGTAATGAGATTGAACATGTGAAGTTATATGTAACGTCGACTACCGTTCATCGGATAATGTAAGTCAAAATGTGGCCCTGTGTGCGTGCGTGCGTGCGTGCGTGCTCGCGCTGTGTCTAGTATACATGTTTCTTGCATGCATATGTTTGCGTGCGTGCGTGCTTACTCGCGCTGTGTCTATTATACGTGTTTCCTGTGTGTATGTGCATGCGTGCGTGCATATATGTAATGAATTATATGCTCCTAAGATTTTGTTAATATCGGCACAGTTGGGGGAACATAAATTAATACGGTTTGGGCGAAAGTACAAGAGAGCGTCACAGAACAGAGAGTAAAGGCAAAAATACATGGAAACGTTCAAAACAAAAAAACGTGTTATGGTAACGTTTGTTTAAAAATAATCCTCCTATTATAAAGTATTCACGTGTGTTTTAATGCTGCTATATATGTTGCACGATCTATGACCATTTATATTGTTCTAAATATTATAATACATACATAGACATATGCAATATGTTGACTATATACTGCCCGCCAAATTGTGCTAAATAAGCCCGTATCATTTGTTGCAATTATATTTGTTTCGCCCATTACAATTACGCAAAGTGGATATGGAGCAGTAAACGGAAATAACAAAGTTTAAAACAACGTTAATTTCATAAATATAGTTACAAATTGAATGTGACAATTTATGATATATCATACCTCTGTTAACACACGATCATTTCGATAGTTCTAGGCTATGTTGGTTTTAACTGATGTTCAAAAGTTGTTGTTGTCCCTTTGTCAAGGAACTTAATTCATTATGTTATTTTTTTAATTTATATTCTAGAAATGTTTATCTATAAAAAATCACATGGATTTAAAAAGACAATTTAATGTTGATTGGTAGTAAAATAATGAATAGTTACATTTTTGATGTGTTTAATAGTTTAATAGTTATATTCTCTTTACTGTTTTCGCTAAGATTTACTGTAAAACAATTAGTAGGGAGAGTGTCGTTATTTGCCGGATAAAAGCCCGAAAATTGGGCCATATATGTACAATTTCACGATTAGAGGAGGCTCCACATCAGATTGTGTGTCCTTGACCTTGAATTTCAAGGTCAAACGTTACTGAACGTGAAATATATCTTTTTTCAATACCATATATGTCTTGCATATATGTACGAATGTATATGTGTGATATGTTAAGTATGCATATATGTGTCTATGACCTTGAATGTCAAGGTAAAATGTTTGTCCACCAAAACCATCGATGTTTTTGTTTATATGAATATATGCGTGTACTTATGTATGCATGTGTGTATGTAAGTATTGGTATATGTGTTTATATCTGTGTATGTATGTATGTATGTATGTATGTATGTATGTATGTATGTATGTATGTATGCATGTATGTATGTGTGTGTGTATGTATGTATGTATGTTATTTACCCTAAATGTCAAGGTCAAATATTACTGCAAGTGTGTGTGTGTGTGTGTGTGTGTGTATGTGTGTGTGTGTGTGTGTTTGTGTGTGTGTGTGTGTGTGTGTGTGTGTGTGTGTGTGTGTGTGTGTGTGTGTGTGTGTGTGTGTGTGTGTGTGTGTGTGTGTGTGTGTCTGTGTGTGTGTGTGTATTTCTGCGGGTGTGCGTGGCTATACTGTAATAGTAAATATGTGTGTATGTACCGTTTTTACATTTTTATTTCTTCGCCCAAGCCAACAATAATCACTTGTCACTTCGCGACACAGGAACAATGGTCCATGCACGACAGGCCAGCTTTAGAGCACGTGCAGTGCGCTGCAAAAGACCTTCCACTTTTGCTTCGACACCGCAAAAACTTCCGGCACGCCTTGGTGGCTTCAGGAAGCGTTGACCAAAGAGGAGACCATCTCCCATCCTCGAACGTCCATCCGAAGTACTTTGAGGACGGCACATATTTGTCCCACATAATGCTCAACCTCTATGTCGATTCAAGTTCTCTCTTGATGAGTGATATGTTCGGCGTATTCCTGGAAAGTTGCGCGAGTTAGGACAGGTCAACTGTAATGCTTCGTGTTGTGCCTGGCCCACAGTCTCCTACTTCTATATAATCTCCACCAAGTACTCTGACGCGCATGCTTGGAAATGGAGCATAACCAGACTGCTGCACTCAAGCTCGAAGGAACTTCCGTGGATGTTTTTTGACCTTGACATTCAAAGTCAGAGATATACATACATGCCCACATGCATGCATACATACATAATTATACACACACACATTCGTACACATATACAGAATCAGTGGTGGTATTGAAAAATCTGGCGTGGAGCCCTCTTTAATCGGATTCGCGGTGATATTTTACCTATTTGGTGCAATTTTAATACTTTCATCCGGTAAGTGAGATTCGGCCAGAAATTGCAAACCAGACTAAATACGTTTCTGCTGTCATAAGTGGTCCGCTATAAACCCCTGAAGGGTTCATAGGAATCACCTCAGTTGCACTCCATTCATGTGTTCTATCATATTTCCTTGTATCTTTGCAACTGAACAAACTTATGATGATGGTGATGGTGTTGATGATGTTGATGGTGTTGATGATGTTGATGGTGTTGATTGTGTTGATGATGTTGATTGTGTTGATGATGTTGATGATGTTGATGATGTTGACTGTAGTCAGAATCCTAATTGACCGAGTTCATCTGGTTTTCTTAATATCTAACCAGTAGACATCAATGTATAAAGATAGATAATTACTTTTCAACCTCACTCCCCAGGGTTCCGTTCTTGGGCCTTTGTTTTTCACTCTCTACACTGCGCCACTCAGCTCTGTAATCCAAAGTCATAACTTGGATCATCACCTTTATGCAGATGACACACATATCTATATTTCCTTGGCCACGCCCGATACAAGTCACTCCCTAAACCGACTCAACGATTGTCTCCAAGATGTTTTCTCATGGATGACCGATAGCAAATTAACGTTAAATGCAGACAAAACTGAATTCCTCATCATGGGTAATCCAATGCAGCGAGGTAAACTTAATGGATTTTTTCCAACATGCATCCTGAGTCACAATGTCACACCAGTAGCATCAGTACGGAATCTAGGAGTGACCTTTGATTGCGACTTCAATTTCAGACAACAAATATCCCAAACGTGCCGTTGATGTTTTTATCGTATCCGTGATCTTCGCCGCATTCGCCGATATATGTCGCTTTCTGTCGCTAAGACTATCGCAACAGCTCTTGTTAGCAGTAGATTAGATTATTGCAATTCCTTCCTTCATAATATTGCTATCAAGGAAATTGCAAAACTACAACGTGTCCTAAATTTTTTACCAAGGGCAGTCACAAAATCTCCTCGATTCTCCCGCTCAGTGCCACTTCTAAAATCACTGCATTGGCTCCCCGTGCGATATCGCATTATGTTTAAGATCTGCACAATCACCTACCAAGCCCTTCCATACAAACAACCTAGTTATTTACACTCAATGCTCACACCAGCTAGTCAAGCCAGACAACTTCGGTCGTCTAGTTCGAAGTTGCTATCTGTTCCTAGAGTTAATACAAAGGATGGAACTCGAGCTTTTTTAGTTGCCGCGCCAACTACATGGAATTCGCTTCCCGTTAATGTTAAATCAGCAGAAAAGATTGTTACATTTCGTCGTCACCTCAAAACCTATATTTTCAATATCGCCTATCCTCTCTAGCTTCGTAGCACATCCATCCGTTTGTTGAGCTCGGATTGTCTGAGGATAGTGGCACGTTAGAAGTTATTCATCACTATTATTATTATCTCGTAGTGCGGCCGAGTTCATTCGTATTGCGAGTTCATCAGAACCGGCAGAGTTCATCAAGAACTTTAGATTACGACGTCTGCGTAATTTCAAACGTGCCACGCGTCGTCACAGACATGCCATTGTTTCAGCGCACGGCACATAATCGCGTGAATTAATAGTCACGTCATTGCCAATTCAAAATGTTGTAGTTGGTCAGATAGTGAACTTTACGCCCGTATATACTCGTGAGAGCGTACACACAATGTTCAATTAAAGAAAGACTGTATGAACTGTTCGTATTGCCTTCGTGTTTGGCCTGTGGATAAACGTACTGGTCATCGGCCTGCGGCTTCGGGTCAATACGAAGGCGATTCTAATATGATCAATTATTTTTGATTCAGGCTACAGGGACAAAATAAACGAATATGTCTACAATTTGTTAAATTAAATATGTATTTTTATTAAATGGTTAAATAGTTTACTTTCAGAATTCATTCCGGCCATATTGGTACCGTTCGCTGGTACGATGGTAATGCCAATAAAAATGGTAATACCCTTCTGGTCAAATAATATACCTTGCGAAGGCAACAATTATTTTGTGGTTCGTAATCTCAGAAGTTCGTTTAATGATATGAATATTAAGTAATATTACATTATTGTAAAATAGTAATCTTAACATATTCGTTTTTTTGTGCAGAACGTAGTTGGTTACATGTCATGTCGGTATATACTCACTCTTTTCCAAACAACGCGCGTTAAAATACCATGGCGAACTTATAATGCGTGCGTGCATGCATGCATGCGCGTGTGTGAGAGAGAGAGAATGAGGGAGGGAGGGTGGAAGGGAGATAGGGGAGGAAGGAGGGAGGGAGGGCAGGAGAGTGGAAGGGAGGGAGGGTGGGGAGAGAGAAGGAGGAAGGAAAAAAGAGAATGAGAGCGTGCGAACGCTTCAGTGTTAGTGCATGTACGTTTGTGACGTAGTGTGTTATAGGCTCATTTTGTCCGTAAACAGCGTAAATTATATTTCGCACCCAAACTCATCAATGTTCTTACAGCTGGTACGACTGTATTTCCTCAACTTTATCCTCGGCTCGCGTATTGACTATCACAACTACGACAGCTATCGCTACGAACCGAGAATCCGCAACCGCCAACGAGATACGGTACGTAATTAAATATATGTGTTTCGTTTCTTTATTTGGGTAGAAAAGTTTATTTTGCTTAAGTAATGCAGAAAATTTGTCGAGCAAAGGGTGGCATTTTCCTACTTGAAAATTCATCAAAATAAAATGTTTGTTTGTTTTTGTTGTTTGTATGATTATTTTTTCTCGGTGGATCCGTGAAAATACTTGTTTCGGCCACCTTTTTGTTTCTGAGTCTAAGTATACATCAAGTAAACTTATTATATGTGTATGTGTACGTCAAGCAAAATATTAAAGATAACTCCTATTTGTAATCGAGTAGCTTTTTCCCAAAATACATGTCCGTTTGTTCAATTATGAAACAATTGTACTAGTACAAGACGTGCGTGAAAATATACGACGGGGACAATACATCGGCGCCAGTGCTGAATACCTTCTGCGGACAAAGCTTCCCTGACAAAGTTACAAGCAGTGGCAATACAGTATTCGTGGTATTCAAGATCAACAACGTTAACACATACGAAGGCTTCAAAATCTACTACTCAGCATTGAATCAAGTTGAAGGTATGATAACATTGGAATGATAGACACTGTATGTAAACTACACGATCACTGAGCATTGGTATGTTGGCACAAACACATGTTTCCAAATAATATTTGTCTGTTGCTAATTTCTTTATCGCTTTATGTCATTTTCAATAATCTTAATACAATGCGAACCACAGGAACGAAATGTGTTTTTCAATTTTCAATGTTGTTAGAGATAATGGAATGCGACAGTTGTCAACATCAGCGTGTGACTGGCGAGGATATATGTCTGTGTCTGTGAGTAACTGACGAGGTGGTGTATCTGAGTGTGACTAGCGAGGTGATGTATCTGAGTGTGACTGGCGAGGTGGCGTATCTGACTGTGACTGGCGAGGTGGTGTATCTGAGAGTGACTGGCGAGGTGGTGTATCTGAGTGTGACTGGCGAGGTGGTGTATCTGAGTGTAACTGGCGAAGTGGTGTGTCTCTGTGTGACTGGCGAGGTGGTGTATCTGAGAGTGACTGGCGAGGTGGTGTATCTGAGTGTGACTGGCGAGATGGTGTATCTGAGTGTGACTGGCGAGGTGGCGTATCTGACTGTGACTGGCGAGGTGGTGTATCTGAGAGTGACTGGCGAGGTGGTGTATCTGTGTGTGACTGGCGAGGTGGTGTATCTGAGTGTAACTGGCGAAGTGGTGTGTCTGTGTGTGACTGGCGAGGTGGTGTATCTGAGTGTGACTGGCGAAGTGGTGTATCTGAGTGTGACTGGCGAGGTGGTGTATCTGAGTGTGACTGGCGAGGTGGTGTATCTGAGTGTGACTGGCGAGGTGGTGTATGTGAGTGTGACTGGCGAGGTGGTGTATCTGAGTGTGACTGGCGAGGTGGTGTATCTGAGTGTGACTGGCGAGGTGGTGTATCTGAGTGTGACTGGCGAGGTGGTGTATCTGACTGTGACTGGCGAGGTGGTGTATCTGACTGTGACTGGCGAGGTGGTGTATCTGACTGTGACTGGCGAGGTGGCGTATCTGAGTGTGACTGGCGAGGTGGTGTATCTGAGTGTGACTGGCGAGGTGGTGTATCTGAGTGTGACTGGCGAGGTGGTGTATCTGACTGTGACTGGCGAGGTGGTGTATCTGAGTGTGACTGGCGAGGTGGTGTATCTGACTGTGACTGGCGAGGTGGTCTATCTGAGTGTGACTGGCGAGGTGGCGTATCTGACTGTGACTGGCGAGATGGTGTATCTGAGTGTGACTGGCGAGGTGGTGTATCTGACTGTGACTGGCGAGGTGGTGTATCTGAGTGTGACTGGCGAGGTGGTGTATCTGACTGTGACTGGCGAGATGGTGTATCTGAGTGTGACTGGCGAGGTGGTGTATCTGACTGTGATTGGCGAGGTGGTGTATCTGAGTGTGACTGGCGAGGTGGTGTATGTGAGTGTGACTGGCGAGGTGGTGTATCTGAGTGTGACTGGCGAGATGGTCTATCTGAGTGTGACTGGCGAGGTGGCGTATCTGTCTGTGACTGGCGAGATGGTGTATCTGAGTGTGACTGGCGAGGTGGCGTATCTGACTGTGATTGGCGAGGTGGTGTATCTGAGAGTGACTGGCGAGGTGGTGTATCTGAGTGTGACTGGCGAGGTGGTGTATCTGAGTGTAACTGGCGAAGTGGTGTGTCTATGTGTGACTGGCGAGGTGGTGTATGTGAGTGTGACTGGCGAGGTGGTGTATCTGAGTGTGGCTGGCGAGGTGGTGTATCTGAGTGTGACTGGCGAGGTGGTGTATCTGAGTGTGACTGGCGAGGTGGTGTATCTGAGTGTGACTGGCGAGGTGGTGTATCTGAGTGTGACTGGCGAGGTGGTGTATCTGAGTGTGACTGGCGAGGTGGTGTATCTGAGTGTGACTGGCGAGGTGGTGTATCTGAGTGTAACTGTCGAAGTGGTGTGTCTGTGTGTGACTGGCGAGGTGGTGTATATGAGTGTGACTGGCGAGGTGGTGTATCTGAGTGTGACTGGCGAGGTGGTGTATCTTAGTGTGGCTGGCGAGGTGGTGTATCTGAGTGTGACTGGCCAGGTGGTGTATCTGAGTGTGACTGGCGAGGTGGTGTATCTGAGTGTGACTAGCGAGGTGGTGTATCTGAGTGTGACTGGAGAGGTTGTGTATTTGAGTGTGACTGGCGAGGTGGTGTGTCTGTGTGTGACTGGCAAGGTGGTGTATCTGAGTGTGACTGGCGAGGTGGTGTATCTGAGTGTGGCTGGCGAGGTGGTGTATCTGAGTGTGACAGGCGAGGTGGTGTATCTGAGTGTGACTGGTGAGGTGGTGTATCTGAGTGTGACTGGCGAGGTGGTGTGTCTGTGTTTGACTGGCAAGGTGGTGTATCTGAGTGTGACTGGCGAGGTGGTGTATCTGAGTGTGACTGGCGAGGTGGTGTATCTGAGTGTGACTGGCGAGGTGGTGTGTCTGTGTGTGACTGGCGAGGTGGTGTATCTGAGTGTGACTGGCGAGGTGGTGTATCTGAGAGTGACTGGCGAGGTGGTGTGTCTGTGTGTGACTGGCGAGGTGGTGTATCTGAGTGTGACTGGCGAGGTGGTGTATCTGAGAGTGACTGGCGAGGTGGTGTATCTGAGAGTGACTGGCGAGGTGGTGTATCTGAGAGTGACTGGCGAGGTGGTGTGTCTGTGTGTGACTGGCGAGGTGGTGTATCTGAGTGTGACTGGCGAGGTGATGTATCTGAGTATGACTGGCGAGGTGGTGTGTCTGTGTGTGACTGGCGAGGTGATGTGTCTGTGTGTGACTGGCGAGGTGATGTGTCTGTGTGTGACTGGCGAGGTGGTGTATGTGAGTGTGATTAGTGTAGGGAGGGTAGCAACATTTGCGGTATGCGTGTAGTCATGTAAAAATTCACTGTTGGTTTTAGAAACTCTGACTGAAGTACTTACACGTTTTGCATTCCTATATCGACTGTATTAACGCATCAATTACAAAAAAACGCAAATAGTTTGATCTAGCTATCACCATCAAGAACATATATACTTTTGTTACAGGATGCGTCGGATCTTCTGATGAACTGAGAGGATCTAAAGGATTATTTGGCATCACCGACGATCAATATTACAGAGAAATGAGATGCAGTTGGAAGATTCAAGTCGAACATTCCAAGGTGAAACATCTCGTATGCAGATCGGATGTTATGTCATACAATATTTATATATATATGTGTGTGTGTGCGTGTGCGTGTGCGTGTGCGTGTGTGTGTGTGTGTGTGTGTGTATGTGTGTGTGTGTGTGTATATGTGTGTGTGTGTGCGTGCGTGCGTGCGTGCGTGTGCGTGTGGGTGTGTCGCAAGAAAAGCTTGTAATATGTTAACACATTCCTGTTCTTACAGCGAGTGAAGCTGCATTTCCTCAGCTTAGACCCCAAGGCAGACATTGACAGTTCCTTCGATAACATCAAAATCTACGACGGAAGCGACACGTCGGCACCCTTGTTGCATACCATCTGCGGACATACCCTCCCTGACGACGTTGCAAGCAGTAGTAACACGATATCCGTGTATTTCACGGCAATCCGCAGTGACAGCCGCAGTAATTTCAGAGTACATTATTCAGCGTTCATGTCAGTTGAAGGTACGTATTGTCAGTGCAGTTATGTTTTGTGATCATTATTTGTTACATGTAGCATAGTGTTAAGACTAGGAGAACTCACAGTTAATGCATGTCACCCGACACTTTTGAACTGCGTCTGTGATCGTACGTTAAGCATGTTTTTAAACATAAACGTTGTATAATTCGTTATAATTAACTTGATGAACTGTTGTGAAATATGTAAAGATGTAAACAAATATTTAGTATACACTTGATAACATGTTGTGAAGTCAGTCAACATGTTCAACGTCATCTTCAACATGTTTCATTTGCATATAACATACCATCTCTTGACGATTTTTTTGATGAAATTGTTCTGGAGGTTGAACAAAAATAGCTAGCATGATTTGTGTGATTTCATTTGCAATTTACATTTTTTTTAATATCATAGCTGAGATATTTCAACGTTAACATAAACATTGGTTTTCTTTGTAAGACTGTAGATTATTCTGTATTATAAATGGAGTCGGAATACAGAGGGGTTTTTTCTAAGTAGTTTTTTTAAATAAAATTTTGATATGTAAAATTGTAACTGGTCAAAACCTTAGGCTAAAATATATTTGTTATAGCACCACTATTCAATAGCACTGATGACATTGAAATATGGGGAAGTTTGCAACGTTAAAAATATTTATACTACTTTGGTTTTCTTTTACAAACTTGTAGCTCGTAAATTGGCATGTTACCCCCATTTATATTCGATTCAATCGAACAACACCTATTGCGTTTTGAAGTGTCAACAACATCTGAGCGTAATACTAAGGGGACCATTTGGATTAAACATGTGCTTAACAATGTGTTGTTTTCTGACCGTATGACATAATTTAAAAACTGCGCGAAATGAATCTTTTTATTCCCAGTCTGAATGAACTGTACTCTAAAATTGTGTCTGATATTTGAACAAATTTTTTAACCCCGTGTGTCACGCTGTTCAAGGCCCCTTTTGGTGGCGCTTTTCTGCAAATTTGTTTGCACAGTGTGCTGCGACACCTAGCTGTCGAGGTGAGGTCACCGCGGATAGCACCGCTAGGATTTAGCATGGCGCGCATATATGTGGGTTTGTGTTTCAGACCGTACCTAAAATTGCAATCGCGGAATTATATATTATTATTTTATATCACGATAAAAATAATAATTTTACCTATAAATTTGTCGTTGAATTAACACAGCTTTTTTTATTTCTTGAGTTAATACTCAAACTTGCAAAGGGATTCAATGTTTTTTAATATCACAGTAATTATAATAATCGTATCTACAAATATGTCGTTGGATATACCCATGAGTTGTTTTTAGTTATTAGAGTTATTGCTGTTTGAACATCTCGAATGCTTAACGGATATGCTGAAAGGTTGAGCATTCGCAATGTTCAAACGGCAATAACTCAAAACGTTAATACAATTAATGTGCACATCCAGTAACAAACTTGTATATACGATAATTATCTTTACTGTGATATAAAAAAAAATAATTCCGCAATTGCAATTTCATGTACATTCTGAAACAACAAGCTGCACCGCTGCTTGCCGTGCTAAAGGATAGGGCGTGCACAGCGGCATTGCCTCTGGTGACGTCAGCAACATATCATGGGCCGGTTGCTTAGTGACACGCAAATGACCACGTTTGAGCAGGCTTAGTAACATGAGTTCGCAATGAATATGCTTCTAATATTTGGCACATTACTTGGCAAGAGTATTAAGTGTTCATATACGAAGTTTCAAAGATATTTAAAATTTAATTTCACTTAGTCTTGAACAAGATTTAATACGAGTAGCATGACCACCATCTGAAACGTATCCAATATACTCACACGCAGTACGTCTCGATTTGCCTACGTGTGAATCAAAATAATGCGCGTGACCTCCGTCATGCTTTTTCTTGCCAACAAAGTTAATATTACTTAATAAATGTGAATTAAATTAATAATAATGTCTGCATCTGAATCAACCATTACCGTACTCAGTCCTCGTTTATATATATATAAAACGTATTTGGGGACAGAATTTATACATAATATTTGACGGAATGCCAATACGCTCCACATGTTGAGTTCACTTGTTAATGACCTTTTGCTAAGCAACAGATCCAGTGTATGTAGTCTGGGGGGCCCAAACCCTCCAAATGCACCCCCGTTGAGACTCGCCAAAGCACACGGAGGCTCCCTAAAGTTCACCAATTGCATTCCCCTTGAGTCTCGCCAGAATACCCACCTTGAGGCCATCCAAAAACCTATAGTTGTAACCCTCCTTGAGATACGCCCAAAAACTACTTGAGGCCTTCCACATACCTCCAGTTGCACCCCTTTCAGACTCTCATAATACATCTAGTTGCACCACGCCTGAGGTTCGCCAAAACAGGGGCACATTCGAAATGTCTAGAAGGGCACGTTAGGCTAGCGCGGGGTCATTCCAGGGTATATTCCAAAGGTCTAGGGGCACGTGTCCCCCAGTCCCCCTCCTGGATCCGCCTGCGTAGAGTATTATATTTTATTTGATGTGTTTGTTCCAGGTTGCGCCCACACCCCGATTGAAATGAAGGGATCTAGCGGAACGTTTGGCGTGAATAAATATCAGTACCGCAACGACATGCGATGCAGATGGAATTTTCAGGTCGACCAGTCTAAGGTGAGTATAATTTTATTTACTTATTTATATGCTAATAGTATAGTATGTACTAAGCGTCGGAGGAAGAGGCAAATGACGTCACTTCCGGAGGGAGGTCAAAGGTCAAGGTAAAATAGCGCACCTAGCGAATGGGTGGTGAACTGCACAACTAGGTCAAAATAGGTCAATATGACATTATTAAATAAGTAATTTCGCATGCGCATTGGTGTCTTTTATGTCTCATAGTTGGTGGACCATATGTTTTCAGGTATAGCACCCCCTGGTGTGTAAATTTAGAACTATAACATACATAACATATAATGTTCAGGTACATGACCCCGTGATTCTCATAAATCGTACATAAGTCCGGTGGTACAGACATCCAGGTTGTCATTCGTATTACTACAGTGTTATGGCAACGTCGTGCTGAACATATCCTACTACTGTTCTCTTGTAGCCTTCTAGCGTATAAACAAAACACTACTTTATACGGTAGTGCCCTTAGTTAGAAAATAATATAGCACAATATCAATACCACGACAGATCTATGGCTAACGTCATGATGAAAACACCCAACTACTACACTCCTGCGGCCTTCAGAAGATCATCCGTCTGTCAACCAACCAGTCCTATCGTCAACCCTTTACTCACCGGAACCGGAAACCCAACCTCAACCGGAGGACGCTGTGACACCTAAACACGTTGGATTTTCTGGGGCCGATTCTCCCTTGTCAAACTTTTACCCATGCCGGGTAGAGGCATTCGGTCGGGTCTTTAATTCGGTCGAACACGCCTATCAACACAGGAAGGCGTTGTATCAAAACGACGTCAAATGCACAGAGCGCACCAAAGCAGCAAAACACGCGCACTTGGCAAAACAGAAAAGCAAACTGATTGGGGAAAGGAGATCTGGTTGGAACGATGTCCGTGTTCGCTGGATGCGGTATTTGCTGCTCGCAATGTTCAAGGATTCAAAGGATTTGAGAGCCGTATTATTGGCAATCGGAAATGCTGAACTGGTGGAGCGTGTACCATCGAAAGAATTTGTGGCTACAAAACCAGTCGATACACTCCCGGAGAATTTGTGTGCGATATTCGCGACAACTACTTGTACCCACCCCGACTCCTGAAACAATTGCGCAATAACTTCCTTTTTTACAGTTATTATTTTAAAGTACAAGCAATGGATGAGCTCGTCATTATTCTCATGAATATTACTTAGAATATTCGTGACTTCATATGATGAGGCCTTTGAGGAGATTAATTCAACCGCAGGGATTAATGACTGGTTGACTGTTTTACTAGAGGCAGGTTTTAAACTATCCGACATGACATACGAACATTTCTTTAGTATCGAGACTTGTTTGAAAGACTGTTTCGGAAGAGTGACGAAACACTATGAAGGAATCGGTGCTGGCAGTAATGGAGGGCGACCTGTAAATCAGTTTTTTCTTTTTTTCTTCAATAAAATGTACAGACCTTATCTTTTGTCATTTTTCTCGTAGCATATAAGTACCGTGCACGCTAGTCCCTTTGGTTATTTCCGTAAACATTAGCCCTACATCCATTTATCGTACAGGTCTACGACCTTCATATCATAGTATAGCGCTTTACAAGACGTACGGTGGTAAGAAAGGTGGCAATAGTAATTATTATTTATTAAACAGGTCATTGCACAGATACATTTTTAAAGGTCGAGCATTAAGTTTAGGCTTAAGAAACTATGTTTTGCTAGTGTGGTTTTTGAAATCCCTATTTTCATCCTATTCACCATGTCAGTATACCAGAGCGTGAGAAAATGTTTTCTTTCATTTTGGACAATTATTTAATTATATAAATAATTTAAATACACTAGACTGTGGGTAAATATTTGCGCCCTTGTGTAGTGATGCGAATATCGTGGAAAATGTCACGACTGCAGGCTATTAATAGTATACGTGAAGTGGTTCATTGACAATACGAAAACTGTTCTCGAATGTATGCCATTTTCTAGTTTTTTTCGTAATAGGCAAGTCCAAACTTGTCCAGGCCCAATAAAATGCATTACATTGTATTCACACCTCGGTACTTTTTGATGTGACGCAGCATGTATTCACACCTCGGTACTTTTTGATGTGACGCAGCATGTATTCACACCTCGGTACTTTTTGATGTGACGCAGCATGTATTCACACCTCGGTACTTTTTGATGTGACGCAGCATGTATTCACACCTCGGTACTTTTTGATGTGACGCAGCATGTATTCACACCTCGGTACTTTTTGATGTGACGCAGCATGTATTCACACCTCGGTACTTTTTGATGTGACGCAGCATGTATTCACACCTCGGTACTTTTTGATGTGACGCAGCATGTATCACATTGTAACTAGGCTTCCTTGCATCTGTTTCATATTTTAGTGCGTCTGTGTCGTAATTTATTGTCAGCTTAGTGTATCATCAAGGAATTGTTCATATTTTAGTGCGCATGTGTGTCATAAATTATTGCCAGTTTAGTGTATAATCAAGTAAATTTTCATATTTTAGTGCGAATGTGTCGTAAATTATTGGCAGTTTAGTTTATCATCAAGGAAAGTTTTATATTTTAGTGCGTGTGTGTCGTAAATTATTGGCAGTTTAGTTTATCATCAAGGAAAGTTTTATATTTTAGTGCGTGTGTGTCGTAAATTATTGGCAGTTTAGTTTATTATTAGTTACATTTTCATATTGTAGTGAATACATGTCGTAAATTATTGCCAGTTTACTGAAAAATGAGGTAAATTTTCATATCTTAGTGCGTGAGTGTTGTAAATTGTGGCCAGTTTGGTGTATCATTAGATACATTTTCATATTTTAGTGCATGTGTGTCGTAAATTATTGCCATTTTAGTGTATCATTAGGTAATTTTTCATATTTTAGTGCGCATGTATCGTACACTAATGACTGTTTAGTTTGTTGTTACATAAATTTTCATAGTTTAGTGTTTGTGGGTCGTAAAGTATTGCTAGCTTAGTGTATTTTGGGGTAAATTTTCATATTTTAGTCCATCGTGAAGGTAACATCACATAATTGTATCTTTTCATCGTGATATACTACTCATATTTTAATTTTTTTATCATGTTCAAGTCGGGACGACTATTTTTTCACCATCACCGCTTCTGTATATGTGTGTGTGTGTGTGTTGGTGCGTGTGCGTGTGTATGTGTGTGTGTGCGTGCGTGCGTGCGTGAAAAGGCATATATTCCTCAGGGCAGCTCAAAGACCTTTACACTTTATTCCCTGGCAGACCTGTACAATCGAAAACTATCTCGATAAAATGATACGTAATTGTGGTAATTGTGAATTAGCCAACTTCATCTGTTATAATGCAATGTCTGAAGCGGCATACAATGTCAATGTGGGGAAACTGTGTTCTTTCTAAACACTTATTGGGATTGGACCCACACTAACTTTCCATTAATATGTCAATTATGGTTTTTTAAAGAAACATATTTTGAAAATGATACGTGGCTATTATTAAACTTCGGCTAGTGCGTTTATGGGGGTGGGGTTGAAATAGGCGAGAGCCATAGACCCAAGATTTACATCTATCATCTTGGTAACAGGTGTTGTAGGCTTGGGACCGTGCTGCAGATGAGACACATTAACTGTCAGGCATCAAGCAGTTTGCAGAACAACAACTCAACTTCAATATAGCATGAATTTGGTCAGTTGACCGACACATAAGTTATTAATTACTAATCCAACAGAACATAATTATACAAGAATCATGTTATTTGGCCATATTTCCATTGATGAATGTTTGGCCACAGTGAATGTTGAAACATACCACGGCGTTGCTGTCCGTATACTAATCCATCGTAGCCGGGCTGGAATGTTACTGATGGGTCAATGTGTATTAAATAATAGATTACACACACATATATATATATATATATAAATGACCGCATCAGGGCTATTTGAATTGTTGTATAAAATCGTGGTGTTGTATCACGTTGTTCATATGAAATTAATAACTCAATTGTCAACTGTAAATCTCACAGACAACTTAATATTAACTGCATACGTCAGGTAGTCCGATATGTAGAAGAAGTTAGTTAGAAGAAAGACTGCGCTAGATGTGTTTTGATGAATTTTTAGCAGCAAATATATACAATAAGAAAGTTTGAAAGACTTCAGGACTGAAAGATAGTTGTCGCCATGTGTGTATATCAAAATGTTACAAGGCTATAACAATGCAAATATATAATTATGTAACGTTACCTCGATGATGGACTAAACCGGCAATAAGTTACGACTGCCACGCACCAAAATACGAAAATTTACTTTATGATACGCTAAGCTGGCAATAATTTACGACACACACGCACTAAAATATGAAAAGTCCCTTTACGATACACTAAACTGGCAATAACTTACGACACAAACGCACTAAAATATGAAAAAGATGCAAGGAAACCTAGTTACAATGTAATACATTGTATTTCACATCAACAAGAAACACCGAGGTATGAATACAATGTAATACATTTGATCGGCCGTGGACAAGCTCGGACTTGCCTATTACAAAAAAAACTAGAAAATGGCATACATTCGAGAAAAGTCTTGTTAGTCTTGTTAGAGTAAAGCGCTATACTATGTTATAAAGGTCGTAGACCTGTACGGTAAATGGAAGTAGGGTTAAATTTTACGGAAATGACCAAAGGGACTAGAGTCCACAGTACTTATACGAGAAAAATTACACCAGATAAGATGTGTACATTTTATTAGAGTACAAAAGAAGACACATTATTTACACCCTCCGTTACTGCCAGCACCGTTTCCTTCATATTGTTTCGTAACTGTTCTGAAACAGTCGTGCAAACACGTTTTCATACTAAAGAAATGTTCGGATGTCATGTTAGAACCTGCCCCTAGTAAAACAGTCAACCAGTCAACCAGTCAATAATCCCTGCGGTTGAATTAATGACCTCAAAGGCCTATTCTCAGTAATATTACGTGTACTTTAAAATTACAACGGTGATGAACTAAGCTACTGCGCAATTGTTTCAGGAGTCGGGCTGTCTACAAGTAGTTGTCGCGCACATCACACAAAAGTTTTCCGCGAGTGTTTGGAACGTTTTTGTAGCCACGTCCAAGTCCCCAAAAGCCTTCTTTCGGTGATACACGCTCCACCAGTTCAGCATTTCCGGCTGCCAACAATACGGCTCTCAAATCCTTTCATGCCTTGAACTTTACGAGCAGCAAATACCGCATCCAGTGAACACGGACATCTTTCCAATCAGATCTCCTCTCCCCAATCTGTTTGTTTTTCCGTTTTGCCAATTGCGCGTGGTTTTCTGCTCTGCGTATTCGATGTCGCCGTGACACAACGCCATCCTGTATTGATAGGCGTGCTCGACCAAATTAAAGACCCGAACCGAATGCTTCGACCAGGCATGGGTAAAAGTTTGACATAGGAGAGTCGGCCACAGAAAATTCAACGCGTTTCGGTTTCACATCGACCTCCGGTTGAGGTTGGGATTCCGGTTCCGGTGAGTAGAGGGTTGACGGTAGGCCTGGTCGATTGACAGACGGATGATCTTCGTCACTGTCGCTGAAGGCCGCATTAGTGTAGCAGTTGGGTGTTTTCAGCATGACGCTAGCCATAGTACTGTCGTGGTATTGAAATTATGCAATGTGTTCTCTACCTAGGGGCGCTACCGTATAACGTAGTACTCTGTTTATACGCTAGACGGCTGCTAGAGACCAATAGTAGAATATATTCTGCACGACGTTGCCATAACACTGTAATAATACGAATGACGACCTTGGTGCCTGCAACACCGGACTGATATACGATTTCTGAGAATCACGTATCTCGCAGCCTTCTTCAAATATACGGTCGTGTCATGTGACCTGCGTCTTGTGACACACGGTCATGTGACAAGACCGTAAATTCAGTCTGCGATAAATTTTACGGAAGAAAAACAAACAAAAAGTTTATTGAGAGGTAAATATACTAAACATGATTAACCAAGAAACCGGATCTTCACTACATTCAAGGAATTTTCAACAACATTTTATTTTATGTAGATTATAGTTCCAAATATACACGCCAGGGGGCACTATACCATGGTCCACCATCACCATATGCGACACAAAAAAGACGCCAGTGCGCATACGCATTGACCAATTTAATAACGTAATTTTGACCTATTTTAATCTAGTTATTTAGTTCACCACCTATTCGTTAGGGGGCGTTATTTGACGTTGATCTATTCGCCAGAGGCGCCACTTAACCTTGACCTTTGATTTTGACTTTTTACCTTTAACCTTCCTCCGGAAGTGACGTGATTTGCCTATTCCCCGACGCCAACACCATTGCCTCAGGGAAAGTACATACTATACTACTTATGTGGTTTATTTTACTTAGTAAAATATATAACTGTATACATAGTTAGCTGTTGTCTCTTAATTTATTGAGTTTAATGTGTTATACATTTTAAATCGTACCTGTTGTATTTTTCTGCATAAATGGCGTGCAATTGGCGTTGCATGTCTTTTGCAGGCCGGTTCGTTGAACTAACATGTTCGCAGTATCAGGACGTGTGTTAGTGACGCAGTGCATACAATTATATATTTCACTTGGACGTGGAATGTCTATGTCTTGTCAATTATAAAGTGCATTCGCGATTATAACAGCCTCCTGGAAATATTACTGTGCCTCAGCCATTAACATAAATACATGGCACGCGTGAGCAGCATGCAGAATACGTCTGGATAAGACATGGGTATCACTGTCCACAAATCGTCTAAAGCTTGACCTGTTAGATGGCAATCTTATTTAAGGAACGTACATTTGGTTGATGTTTATATACTGATGAGGATAATAAAATAATTACAAAAAATTATGGTGTTTAAAGATGAAAAACGGAAAAAAGAACACACCAAAGCAGCTCTAGAGAGATGCGGCCACTTTGCGAGTATCCACAATGGGAAATAACAACGTTACAGAGAAAGGTGGAACAAAATAAAGAAGGGAAGAGTCTGTAAAAACACAAAGGCAACGGCATGTTGGTATTTTTCCGTACGTGCAAGTTTTATCCGAAACATGATCATGGACCATGAGGACTTACCTCACAGCACCTGGTAAGAAGTCACTGGTAAGACCAAAAAAAAGTGGACCACAAATAATGATGGGCGAAGATGTATATTCCACAGCGTGTAAGAACTACTGTGCCATATATACATCGGAGAAACGAAACGGACATAAGGAACCCGCATCAAAGAACACAAAGGTCGAGCCAGCTGAGAAGCAGACGTTATGGCGGCGCGACAGCGAAACATTTCTACTACACCATTTGGTTCGACCGCCAGTTGAGGTTTTGTGCCATCCTAGACTCGCTTTGTGGATCCGCCCCTGCAAGGAAGACGCCGATAAAACATTAACAAACAGACCATACAATAGTAGTAACAGAAAAACATCGAAAAAAGAGACGAACAAATCCGCTATCGGGGGCCACATGATGCAACAGAATGACGTAATAGACTGGTATGGGACGAAATATGTAGTCAGGGAGTTGGACTGGAGAACAAGAGGCATCAAAGAAACGATCTGGATCAGAACAAAAACTAGCATGAATCGACACAAGAGCCTGTACCGACGCTCACGTAGCTACGACGATAACAAGAAGACCTAACCAGGACGCGGACGGCGGACACACCAGAGTAATACGTCTGCGCAAAACGATTACTTTTTCGCCATATAGCGATACCGTCTAAGAAAGATTGGTGAGCGCAGTCAAAACATCACGAGAGATCAGGTAAACTGACTGTGAAAAAGTAAAAATAATACCAACTAATGTGTTTTGTCTAGACTCATCTTCTGTACTGCCATAGTGCAGACCTTGACGGCAAACAATGACCAATGAACTTTCACTTTTGCAGCGAGTAAGGCTACACTTCCTCCTGTTCGAGGTCGAAAATTGTACCAAGTGTTTATGCGACAGCCTGGACTTTGCCTCCGTAGAGGAGACGAGAACGCCGGTGACTAATTCATTATGTGGCTCGACCGTTCCCGATGACATCAACACTGACACTAACAGACTGTCGGTGTATTTCCGGACAGACGGATCTACAATCCGTTCTGGTTTTAGGATCTACTACTCGGACAAACTGCCTGTTCAAGGTATTTACTTAACTTACTATTCAAAACATGTTGACAGGTATTAGATATAAAGACCTGTAATTACTGTTTGTGTGTGTGTGTGTGTGTGTGTGTGTGTGTGTGTGTGTGTGTGTGTGTGCGAGTGCGCATGGGTGTGTACGTGCGTATGTGTGTGTGTGTGTGTGTGTGCGCGCGCGCGCGTATGTGTATGTGTGCGTGTGTATGTGTGTACGTGCGTGCTGTGTGCGTGTGTGTATGTATATAATAAAATTGTATATAATATATATACATATACAGCGACACTTGGTTATCAAGCGGAATCTGTCGCCCGATAGTCATTGTACTATATTTTCGTATTTTCGTCAGATTTTTCAACTTACAAGTTGTTTTATTTTAACTAAATCAGACTTTACAGAGACATCTTAAAATGTAGATAACTTTTTAAAACCATAATTCGGTATGAAATTTATACAATATTGTTATGTTGACAACTGCCGTATATACCGCAATTTTTTGCATGAAATATTAATAAATAACATAATATATATGTATGGGTGTTTCTGTATATCATAGAACCCGAAATAGAGCCTGCAACCTATTCAGTTGACGAGTCAAAAACTCTTTACTTAGCGCATTTGACTTCCGTAGTTGTTTTTTTATGATAAGAAAACTTACATAATTATTCTAAAACCGTTTTGCATCGTATAGTTTGATGTGAGCATATTTTAAAGTATGCATATTTGAATTGTTAAACCTCTATTAAACAGACTGAGGTGACGAGCACGGGGAGCAGCGCCTCCGCTCCAACAACTGTACAGACCTATTCCATTTACAGGAACACAGTTTTTATGCGCCAGTACATCGGCTCAGATCACTATTCCTTTTGCATAAGTTATGGAGTAAATCGTACATTCATTTTTCTTGACGCCCCACATTTGAACCGACCATAACGCCGTTGTTTGTTACAAAAATCAAATTTTCAACCCGTCTCAGTTTTAACCCTTTATTGTAAAACCGTATCGCATTGTTGATTTTTATATTCCGTTCATTAACAGCAATATGTTTTATTTGTTACGCTACGTGCATTACATGCGGTAATGTGCGTTGAACACACAGAACACATTATCACAAACCGAGGTTAATATCCAAAAAACGATATATCGTTTTGACAATTAATCAATATTAATTTATAACGTTTTGGGGAAAAACACCTATAATTGTAACATATATAATACTGCGTGTAACCATTAAGTAACTATACAAAATGTACAGACATTTATCACAGTTTGTTGATAACGAATTGTATACCTTACACGCACACATGCATACATACTAAATATGCAGAAAAATTAAATAAAGTCGTTTCAAATGCTTTATTAATATATCTATATACCTAAGTGACCAGATTGTATACTTTAGTTGGGATACTGCCAATTACTATGACTATTTAAGTATAATTATATTCGCAAGCATTTATTTACCCACAAAGAAAGCGTACAACACCGTCTTTACGATTAAATCAAGGACAATCTAATTAAATAACTGCCGTCACTGCAGTTCTCTTATATAAGGCGTTTCATACCGCTGGATGAGTGGAAAGCCGTGGCACTTTTACAACTGTTTGAGTCGACACACTAAACTGCACGTGTCGTTTACAACCTTCGTCCGTTCTGGGTTTATCCAGCGCGTGATTGCCCTTATTAATTGTCGTAGCATGTGATAGTTTAAGGTAAATTAATTGATTTATTTAACTTCTGCAGAAACTTACGCACAGCGACCCGTAATGCATGGGCGTTACCCGGGACTCTGGGACGCAGTATTCTAGCAGTGTCCAGCTTGTAAATGCACACGTTCAAATTAACTGACTTGAATAAACCACAGCGTTTCTCGTGAAACAATAACTTAATTAAGAATAGCCGTGATGTAATATTATCAATGATTTTTGATATTACAATAACTTCGGAGAAAAACTTTAAGTGCAAAACTATTTACATCGAAAGCAGGGTTACGCAAACTGTTTTTAGATGTGGGCCAAATTTCGTTGCAAAACAATAATAATAATAATGTTATTTATAAAGCGCCGTATATCCGGAATATAATTCTGCTCAGAGGCGCATAAAAATACAACATTGTTAAAATATAAATATACAATTGTTTGAGTTTAAATGGTAAATACATTACATAAGATAAGTAAAATATTATGTAAAAAAGTCAGGCTTCTAAAACTCGTAATGTATAAGCCTAACTTATCCATAATAAATTAGTAGTAAAGTAAACTAATACATTAATAATAAAATAGGAGAAGTCAATAATTAATAATAAAATAAGATAATAAATTACTATTAAAAAAAACCTGTAATTATAACTAAGATAAATACATATCTTTTTAAAGCCGCATTTAAATGCGGCTTTAGAAAGATATGTTTTCAAATGTGAACAAATTTAAGAGAGTCTATCAGGCGCAGACATTCCAGCAGATCATTCCACAGGCGCGGTGCCGTCACTGAAAAACCACGCCGACCATATCGTTCTAAATTGTGGCAGGGTACTCTCGGATGATGTTCTATTTCTAGTTATTTCAAAGTTTTTTTAACTAGTCTGTATATATTGTGGTTACAATGTTATAGTCGTATGAGGTCTCATTCAACTAGTCTGCCTTTTTCAGAACATTATCGCCAAACCGACCTTTCTATGCTGGCATTGACTGTGGTCACTGCCAGGGTGCTTGTCGTCCTCAGTGGTTCTTTTACGTCCCAAATTGGCAAATTGAGACGGGACCGACGTTAACGTGATCTCCGATTCACGAGAGATACACAGTCCCCAATGTTGATAGCCAGGTTTTTACAACAAATATACCATGCCTGACCGGTCCGGGGTTTGAACTCAGAGCGCTGGAATGCCAGGCTGATGAACAAACACTGCACTATCGCGCTCTTTATGTCGTTCGTTGTTCAATAAAAATTAATGCTGCCAAAAAATGCCAACCATTTCTGCGTTTTCTCAAGCAAGCTTGCGATCCAGCGTTGTTTGTTTAATACATTTCTTTTATGTTTCCTCCCTGTTACCAGTGTAGCTACTGCATGCCTATCTTTTTTTTTACTAAAGTTTGCACACACAAACAGTTGTTTCAAATGAGTTATTCTATTAAAACAAATACACTGCAGTGTAGTAATAATTAATATGATGATCAACTTGCTGAAGTGATGGATATTGGACGACAATTGAATGCAAACATTTATGTTTGATTGTAAAAGATTCAAGGCTATGCATATCCCAAGCTTTGTTATAGATGGTGAAACAGGATCGGAGAAGTCAGAAGAAGAGAGGAATGCTTCACTACCTTACAAAGCGGCCACCTACTACATCTTTCCAAGGCGAACAACGGCCAAGGAGAAGTAGGTTTTCTCATAAACAAGAAACGGAAAGACAACATAGTGAGGGTTAACAACATCAAAGCGCTACAAACTGAAGATAGTACAAGTTTATGCACCAACAACATCATAGTCAGAAGAAAACACAAACAACTTTTACAACGACGTGGATGAGACCTTCGAAAAGCCAACGCACTACACGATAGTGATGGGAGACTTTAATGCGCATGTAAGGAAACGAACAAACATTTCAGAAAAGGCAACAGGCAAATTTGGCCTATGAGTGAGAAACAAAAAGGCGACACCTTGGTAGAATGGGCAACAAGAAAGTACAAAATCATGATTACCATGTTCCAGAAGAAAGCAGGGAGGAGATGGACGTGGGAAAGCCCAAATAGAGAAACGAAGAACGAAATTGACTACATACTGACAAACAGGCCAGCCATGGTCACTGACGTAACTCTCATCAACCAAGTCAAATAGGAACCAAAAAGATCGAATTCCAACTCGAACTGCGAAATCGATTCGAGACACTAAAAGAACTAGACGACATCGACACCATCAGCAGAAATATCACTGAGATGATCCAACTAAGTGTGACAACTGTAGCCAAAGCAATCAACAGGCATGTAATGACGAGAATATCGTCACCGACTCGAGCACTAATGAAGAAACGACGTGAAATTGTGAATAACAGCGACAGTAAAAACAAATAAAGTACGCAGAAATATTCAAGACCATCAAAAAAGCGAAGGAGGACATCAGGAAGTACAAACAAGAGAGTATACGAGAAACGACTATGGCATCAAATAGCTTGAAGAAAGACAGAAAAGCACAGGCACTAGGCACTGATTACACTTTTAGACAAGCAAGGTAGAGAAATACAACACCAAGATATGATCATGGAACGAATAGAGGAATTCCACTCAGAGCTGTACGACAGTGAACATAGTACCATAATACACACCGTCCCGAAAGAGGTACCAGAGATAACATTATGGGAGGTGGAAATAGCATTAAGAGATAATAAGAATGGGAAGACATCTGGTAACAATCATGTAAACATTGAAACATTAAAAGCAGGAGAACATACCATCTCGAACACACCGGCTAAGCTGTATACTAAATGCTTATCAGAAAGACGAATTCCCACCGCATGTAAGAATGCAAAGATGGTGATAATTTTCAAGACGGGAAATAAGAAAGACGTAAAGAATACAGACCGATATGTATGTTATCAAATATCTACACATTACTCACACAGTTACTAACGAATAGGCTAGAGAAGACAATCGACGAAAATCAACCACGATAGCAAGCAGGATTCAGAAGCAGGTACTCAACGGCAGACCACATACTCGTCGTAAACCAACTGAAAGAGAAGTGCCGATAATATAATATCTCGCTCCTGCATCGCTTTCGCCGATTACGAGAAGGCTTTCGACTCGGTACAAACTCAAGCAAGAACAGGCGATAGAAGACGTCTACATCGAACTCCTGAAAGACATCTACACCAACAGTTCGATGACAGTCCACCTACACAAAAAGAGCAACAAGATCAACATCAAGAAGAGAGGAGTACGACACGATATCACCCAAGCTGTTTACGACTACATTCGAAGGCATATTCCGAAGACTTACCTGGGAAAACAGGGGCTGGAGGATAGACGGATAATATCCCAGTCATCTTCGCTTTGGCGACGAAATACTCATATACGCTACTACACGCAAGAAATACAAACAATGTTGCAGGAGTAGCTGATGAAAGTGAAAAACAAGGTCTGCAGATGGGCATTTCGAACACAAATGTGATGCTAGAAAATGACACATCAACACATATCAACACCACGCAGATAGAGAACGTTGAAAGCTACGTCTATCTGGGACAGCGATACAGTATCAGAGAAAAAAAACAAGACAAGGAGATTCAAAGAAGAATCACCGCCGGCTGGACTGCATTCGCAAAACACCGCGACATCTTCAAGGGTAACTTTGGAACCTGCTTGAAGAGACAAGTCTACAACTCATGCGTACTTCCAGCGATGACATACGGCGCAGAAACATGGGCACTCACAATCCAGGCAAAAATCAAGCTAGCTGCCGTACAAACAAATATGGAAAGAAGTATGTTAAACATCACATACTGGGATAGATAAAGAAACATCTGGGTAAGAGAGAAGACAAAGCTCATAGACGTGATAGAACAAATCAGAAGACAGAAGTGGACCTGGACGGACATCGCGTATCACAACCTGGAGACCTTACGAAGGGAAACGACCTAGAGGAAGACCGGCGAGACGGTGGAGAGACGAACTAGACGAGTACTGGAGGAGTACCAACTGGCAGAGGATAGCGCAAGACAGGCAGATTCCGAAACGACATGCTGAGGCCTTCGCCCAACTACGGGACACTATGGCTGCAAAATGATGATGACGATGATGATAATGATGATGATGATTATACACATATATAGATATATGTATATATATATATATATATATATATATATATATATATGTGTGTGTGTGTGTGTGTGTGTGTGTGTGTGTGTGTGTGTGTGTGTGTGTGTGTGTGTGTGTGTGTGTGTGTGTGTGTGTGTGTGTGTGTGTGTGTGTGTGTGTGTGTGTGTGTGTGTATCATCATCATCATCATTTGTATGCAAGATGTTTTGTATTGTTTATCGGACCGTCTAAAGAAGTTGTATTTTGAAATTAAATGGAATTGTTTTGAGATACAAATAATTGTCATATGCTATGAATGTAAGCGACGGTTTGACCTTGTGTGTGCACATCTGGTCACGAAGGGAAACAAAAATGATTGTTTTGTATATTTAGAATACAATACCTTACAGCAACGTTTTTTCCAATGTTACCTCAAGAAACAGTGCAAATGTTTGTTGTTGATATTAAGCCAATTTTTTAATGGAGCAGATCACTATTCAATGTTTTACTTTATTTAGGATGCCTTGGAAGTCCGGTTACAAAACATGGTCCAAAAGGAACTTTTGGTGTAGATACAACCCACTATGACAACTATATGGCGTGTGGATGGAAGATACAGGTCCAAGTATTCAAGGTAAAGAGAACAGTTTAACTTAAAGGAAATAAACGTAACTTTTTTGCATAGGCACAAGATTGTATAAAAATGCAAGTATAGTAAGAAATGTTTCGCCAGTAGTTTATTATGATAACATACTTGAGCTCACATCATCTTTAGTTCACGGGCGGCGCTATTCTAGTAGATAACGTGATATCACGTAGAGTTTAGCATTACTCCAACTTGTGTCGCTACTTATCTCCCAATGGGTGGCATGGGCTTTGTTCACATTTACGCGTTACGAATTATTCGATCGCTTGGTAAAGTTTGCGTCGCTTCAGTATCCGTAGAACTCTGCCCACCGTTTGGAAGCGGAAAGGAGGGAAATACATGTAGTATCGCGCACCTAGTCGATGTCGTGTTTGCATGGCACACGACCGTGATGTACACATTTCTAATGTAATTCAAACGGCAGTAATTATAACTGAAAATAACTAATGTATATGGTTAAATAAGTGGACGAATAGAGTGTCGTATGTTTGGTCACGTGACATATCTATTTGCTCGCGACATGCTCTCGGGCAGTCTCTTCGCTCTGTTTATTTATCGATGGCAGGTTACACACAAAATAGCAAAATTGTATCCGCTGATTGGTCGGACAGACAAGTGGAATACGGTCTACATGAGCCCGGGCAGATATCGAAGTAAATCATCGGCACTACTTGGTCACTGTGGAATAACTTATATATGCACGCAGCACAATATGGCATTGTAATATGTTTTCCTCATTTTATATGGATGTGGGCATGCCCTGTGTACGTAAAAGAATGCTGTAAGATCAGCATATATCTTGAATATATTACCATAAAGAATTTAAATTTTCAGCGTGTGCATCTGCACTTCCTCAGGTTTGAACTTGAGATGAGTATAGGCTGCACCTTCGATAACGTCAGAGTCTACGACGGAAGCGACACGTCAGCGCCATTGCTACATACATTCTGCGGATGTAGTCTCCCTGACGACATTAGAAGCAGTAGCAATACAATCTTTGTGCAATTCAAAACCGACGACAGTGGTATATACGGTGGTTTTAGTGTCTACTACTCAGCATTCACCACTGTTGACGGTATGTTATATTTCAATAGTTACACGCATACATGCGCACAAGCATACGCACGCACGCACGCACGCACGCACACAAACACACACACAACCACAAACACATACACACACACAACACCCACACACACGTACACACACACACACACACACACACACACACACACACACACACACACACACACACACACACACACACACACACACACACACACACACACACACAGAGAGAGATTAATAAACGCACACACACGCACACACACACACACACACACGCACGCACGCACGCACGCACGCACACATACATACACAAACCAAACCCATAGGTTTGGGGTGCTAATGCAATGATAAAATTACATACACTATTCATGTGTCATTGCATGCGGACGAAAACCCCACTGTGCGTACTGGTGCTGTTATATCTAAATTATATTGGCCAACTTGTCCGATATCGAATTTTTGGCAGCTGACTATTTGCATTTCAGAATAATTTAACGTATGTCCAATACAGCTGTCGTTAAAATGTCAATATGAAATGCTACACTGGGTTCAGAAATTGCAAATTGTTTTGTTCCAGAAAAAATTGTATATAACGCACAACAACTAAAACTGGACTGTGTCAATGAAGGTGTCAGTCTTCATCAGTATCGAATTAAGTTACATCAAAATCTTTAAAATGGAAAACAAATGTAGCATCACCTCCAGTGCAAATAAAACGGCCAGGCTAATTGAGAAGTCTAAGTAGGTGTTCAAACTTTACATGTCAGACTAAGCTCGATTGATTATTGGCTGTATGATATCCATACCATAAATGTAACACAAATCAATTGCATACAAACAATCCGCTATTGCTAATAAGTTGACCGTTTTAAATTGGCCAAGGCCAACGGGTAAATAGTAAAAAAGTAAAGGTAATTTGTTGTGTAGCGGGGGTATCCAGTCCCCATGACTGCTCAAAACGCTTTACACTTTATATCTTGTTTAATCAAACGCCTTCTCTTGGAAGCATTCGGTCACGCTGCAATTAATGCGCGAAGACTATTCGTACATAAATATCTGCCACAGTCTATAGCATGGTACTCATGCATATAGCTGAGAGAGTGGAGCAGCGTAGAGTGAATACATTTTCCCATGGTTCGATTGAGAGTCCGATGCTCTATCCACTGCGCCACTGTGCTCCACAGAATTTACCCTGCGAACTCGTTGACTGGGACACTGCCGAACCATCTGGAAATGTATACTCGCTACACCACATCGAATGACTGTCACCACTTCATTCGCTCAGCAGTTAACGCCGACGTGTTCGACGTGTTATTTACGTTTCTGTTTTTTACAGGATGTCTCGGCACTCCGGTGGAACTGAGAGGACCTAGTGGAAAGTTTGGTATCAGTGACGGTCAAGATCACAACGATATGAGATGCAGTTGGAAGATTAAAGTCGATCCATCCAAGGTGAGAAGATTACGTGGTCCGACATTGTTTAATGCATATTATACATGTTTCAAATCAACTTCTCAATAGTGTGACAACGTTGTTTTGATATAGATCATTGTAATACGTCTTAGTTTTTTAATGTGTGTGTGTGTGTGTGTGTGTGTGTGTGTGTGTGTGTGTATGCGTGCGTGCATGCGTGCTTGTGTGCGTACGTGCGCGCTATGAATACAACAAGCCGTGGATGATCTAACACAAATGGATGCAGCAATATAACTGTTCCGGCCACAAGTACTTCCGTGGCATGTGTGTGCAACATTCTTCTTTGTCTCACGTTTAGTCTTAATGGAGGTAGGCATGTATTGATAACTAATCTCCATCTTTCTGGAGTGTCTATCAATACATACCCCTTTTCTGATTACTCTTTTTCAGAGTATCTCATCACACTAGTCTGTAGTAATGTTACTATTCGTCGTCTCCTTCTGCTACCATCGTCTTCTATTTTATATCCTCTATGTCAATTTCTTCTCGGTTATGCCTCGGTAAGTCTTTTCCAAAACATTGTGCGGCCATCTATTTTCCTTTTCGGGTGTTCTGTCATCTCATAATCATCCTTCTGCCGTGTCGTGTTACAAACACATTCCCCGGATCAAGTTGTTCTATGCTACCTGCAAGGTATCCGCTTTTTTCTCTGTCAATGCAAGCGATCCCGTGTTTGTACAAAAGCCGGCACCACACAAACCTACGGTAGACAGAAACCAAAATATGACGTTTTAACCAAAACATTGCATGCACAGTTGTTTTATAACACTCCAAAATATGTTACAGCGTGTGCGGCTACAGTTCCTGAGCTTTCAACTCGGAGAGAGCACTGGCTGTAGGAAAGAAAGCGTAACAATATATGATGGAGAGGACGCAACGGCTGCGTTGATACACACCTTCTGCGGCAGTACAGTTCCTGGGGATATCACTAGTAGCGCCAACACCGTCTTCGTACATTTTTTCTCGTCTGACAACACCTCCACATATTCTGGTTTCCAAATCTACTATTCGGACCTTGCCGCTCCTGGAGGTAAGCTATTGCGAAAGTTATCCGTACTATTAAAACTTTTGCGTTACCAGTTGCTCAGAAAACGCGCTCACTTTAAATATTCATCAGACTAAAAATGTTGTTAATGCGACGCCGGAGTCAACAACGATTGAAACACTTCATACCATTTGTATATATTTATTTATACCACAAAGATCATTTTCATATGGCTTATATATATATATATATATATATAAATATATATATACATATATTGAATCTAACATTGGACGTTAATGTTAAGTTAATGCAACGTTTCTTTTGCTGTAGACAGGTTGTCAAGACAAAATAGCCACATTGAAAGGAACAAGAGGCAGCTTTGGCGTCACGCAACTCCAGTATAGTAATTACATGAGATGCAGTTGGAATATTCAAGCCGATTCAAACGAAGTACGTTCACCGGATGCTTAAAATGTTGCGTCCTTTTTCATGTTATGGTGCGATGGTACAAAGACCGTGCTCTTTACATGTATGCTATTTTGAGATCATACAAATGGTAATTGTTATTGCTACTCAGGTCATACAAATAGTAATTGTTATTGCTACTCAGGTGTCAGAAGCCCAGATTGTTTATATCTTTAGATGTATTGGTAATGTGTAATGTGCGTTACACTACTATGGCGGTAAGCCATCTACCAGATCTATCTTTACTACTTATACATAATGCTAAAATATTTTTTCCAATGTTTGTGTCGCACAAATATACACTTATGGTCGGGATTTCAACAAAATATACGACGAACTGTCCGTGAGTTTTGTATGTGTACCACCTACTTTATTGAATAAATTGTTTACTAGGCAAGTAGCCACGTTGTTAATAACGCTAAACGTGTGTCATACTACAGTTGTACGTTACGTCATCTTCGTCAAACGTCAGCCGGCACGACTACTGGGTGATACCAAAAATAGATAAGCGAGCGAAAAATGAACAACTGTCAAACACGTTCCAAAAATGCCTTTTTAATGATTGTTAGTACCAATACGGTTCGTCGGATCCCAACAATATTGATGTCATTTGAAAGTTTAAGCGTTCTGCTATTCAAACATATAAATGGTTTCCTGATAATCATTCCTAAAATTAACCGAAAACGGACCAACAACCGGGCCCGTTCCGGTGTCTTAGACACTGCGAACCATGATGTTTCGTCGACACAGTTCACCAATCTACCGATTGAGGCACCACTATCTGATTTCATGGTATAAGCTCCACCCACTTTCAAACGGCTGCTAAAATGACATACGTGAAGTAGGCGTGACGTCACAATCACGTATATCAACCAACCAAAGCAACGAATTTAGACCCGTTGTGTGACGTACTTTATTGTGACGTCACGCCGACGTAGAGATATATCGGTTTCGCTGCGATCAAAGCACATTAGTTTCGCCGCGGTTTAAAAGTGGGTGGAGCTTATAACATGAAATCAAGAAATGGTGAAGTGCGCATGTCTGAACCTATGCAAATGAGGAAAACAGCGCCGCAATCGGAAGATTAGTGTACTGAGTACCCGCCGCCAACATCGTTCGGAACCGTACAGAACACCGAAAACGGCGTGATTGTAGGTCCATTTATCGGTGTTCTTTGAACGGTTACCGGGAAATCTAGATGTCGCTAGAATAACAAAAAGTGCATCCTTTCAAATGATACCAAGATCGTCGGGACAGGACGAGCCGTGAGGGTGCTAGCGACCGTAGAATTTCATGTTTTAGACGTGTTCTGAGTTGTTCATTTTTCGCTCGCTTATCTATTTTTTGTGATACTAATAATAATATTATTAATAATAAGATAACTTCAATTGCACCTAAATCCTTGGAAATCTAGCTCAGAGGCGCATCAAAACAAAAGGATTGGTCAATCTCAAAATCCATAAGCAGTATTCCAGTTGTCAACAGATGGGTCAAGGCGCTAGGGAGCTATGGTGGATAAGCAAGGTTGTAAAGATAAGTTTTTAAATGACGACGGAATTTTGTAATATTTTCAATTGATCTAACACTAAGAGGGAGCATATTCCAAAGAGTTGGTGCAGCAACAGAAAAAGCCCTAGTTCCAATGTTAGTGTTGACTCTAGAAACAAAAAGCAGGTCAGAACTAGATTATTGAAGCTGGATAAGTTTTCTTACACGAGTAAGCAGTGAATGCAATTAAGATGGTTGCTTATTGGACAGTGCCTGGTATGTAATGGTACAGATCTTAAATATTATACGATATCGTACAGGAAAACAATGCAAGGACTTCAAAAATGGTACAGAGCGAGAAAACGAGGAGATCTTGTAACTATTCTGGCTAGACAACAGTTTTGTGATATCCTTGTTAGCAATATTATAAAGGAGGGACTTGCAATAGTCAAGTATGCTGCTAACAAGCGCTATTTCAATATATACCGTTTAATCTATATATTACGTAAATCCGATTATGAACTATTAAATCCATTCCAATTTCTTACTAAGCACTGACACTCAACCAACTAGGAACGTTTGTTTGTGTAAAACCAACACTACGTCATGATAACAAATATCAGGCGCTAAAGGTTTCGTGAATGGGAGGTGGGTTAGACAAGCTATAAGTCAAACAATCACTTCCATTTTGAAAATACAATGACAGCTATCTTGAATTTCCAGATGGGTACGTTACCGAATTTGAAGAATGGTTCAATAAGATTACTCATGCCAAGTTTAATGTTTCTTGTATCACCATATGAACGATTGTCTGTAAAGTTAACCCTGATCTGCTCAACTATTTACATGTATCATATCGTTTAGTTTCACTAATATAATCGCGGCTAGTTACCAAATTCATTTTATTTATATATATTCATCTCGTATGTCTTCTTGCAGACAGTGAAGTTGGAATTCGTTGAGTTCTCGGTCGAGTCGTGCTGCGACAGCGTCACAGTGTACGACGGCTCCAGCAGGGCAGCGCCACTGTTGGGCACATTTTATGGAAGTGCACTGCCGAGTGATGTAATTTCTACAAATTCAACCATATCCGTGTATTTCGAATCCGACGGTTCAGGGACATGGAATGGCTTCAGCATTAACTACACGGCATTACCGTTGGCCAGAGGTAAGCACCAGTCGGAACAGCTACATGTTCTAGTTGGTGAACACCAACAAATGAGCGTTCACTATTGGTGCAGTTAGCAACTCTAAACATATACATGACATGTACGGTATTTGCATTAACATACGCACACACGCACGGACGTACGCAAACACAAACACACCCACGCGCACACAAACGGACACACACTCACACTCACACACTCACACACACACACACACACACACACACACACACACACACACACACACACACACACACACACACACACACACACACACACACACACACACACACACACAGTTCAATGTTTATAACTAATGCATTTTGGTGATGATGATGATTATTATTATAAAGCATTTATAGAGTGCCATGTGTCCGGATAACAAATATGCTCAAAGGCGCTGGCAATCGTAGAGTATAAGTAAAATACATTAAATGACCTAAAACATATTAAATATAAATATTAAATAGAAAGGTAAACGAATATGATTTAAAAGTAGCATATAAAAATTACATAAAATGTCAGTTAGATAACCCTGAATAAAAATAAATATATATATTTACAAGTGTATATATATTATACATAAATTAAATGAATTAGCCGTTTAAATACCTAAAATAAATAATGTCCTTAAATTAAATTAACTATATACATATAATATGCTAAGTAAAAAAATAAATAATTAAATAACTGCAACCTAAGTACATAACCGAATGTCAACATTGCACAAATGTCATTGTTTCGGACAGCAAAGTTCTTTGAAGGCCTGTCGAAATAAGTGTGTCTTTAAGAGTGATTTGAAAGTGGCAACGCAGTTTGCATGCCTGACTGCATGAGGCAGAGCATTACACAGGATCGGGCCAGCCACCAAGAAGGAACGACGGCCATAATGTTCAAGGTGATATCTCGGAACAGTCAGCAGACCTTGTTCGGCCGATCTAAGTGATCTGGTCGGCGTGTAGGATGTCACGAGCGATGAAATGTACGCAGGGCCGAGGTGGTGCACTGCACGATATACCAGCAGTAACAGCTTGAATTCGATCCGCTGGCATGTAGGCAACCAGTGCAGACGGTACAGAGCAGGCGTTATGTGTTCTCGTCTCTTTGTCCCGGTAGTGAAACGTGATGCGGAATTCTGTACTATCTGCAGCTTTCGCAAGTGTGTCTCCGGCAGACCATATAACACTGCGTTGCCGTAATCAATACGTGACATGACTAAGGCGTTCACAATGGTTCTGCAGGCATTAGTGGTAAGACATTTCCGAATTAACGCGATGCTTCGGAGGTGATAATATGCCACTTGGCAAGCACGACGCACTTGATTCGTCATCGAATAGTGTTGTCGAATAAAACGCCGATGTCGCGGATAACCGGCTTCGGCGAAACAGCACAGCCACATACATCAATGACTTGGTCAACAGGCGGGTGAACAAGTTTCCGACTGTTCACTGCAGATATGAATATCACCTCGGTTTTGTTCTCGTTAAGCAGGAGATTATGGAAAGACATCCACGCTTTCACATCGGTGGTACAACGAGATATTCGATCGGTAGCCATTGCAAGTGGCTGGTCACGGGGAAAGTCCACATATAATTGCGTGTCATCTGCATACATATGATAGCGTAGTTGATGATGTTCAAAAACATGGTTGAGCCAAGGCAGTAGATCGTGAACAGAAGAGGTCCGAGCACGCTACCCTGAGGCACACCACATGTTAGATCGACACTTCTTGAAATGATGTTGCCACCTTTAACTGCCCGTGTTCGCTGTGACAGATGCGACTTCACCCAGCACAGTGCGTTGCCACGCACGCCAATTCTGTGCAGTTGATTGAACAGCAGATGGCGGTCGACAGTATCAAAAGCGGCACTGAGATCTAGTAGCACAAGTATCACGCTCTTCTTGTTATCCAGAGAAAGCAATATGTCGTCCTGTATGCGTACTATGGCTGTTTCACAGCTGTACATTGGACGGTACGCACTTTGGAAAATATCGAAGATGCCGTTCGCATCCATGTGCTGTCGTATTTGGATTGCAATGCATCTCTCGACGAGCTTCGATACGAAAGACAGATTTGATATTGGACGGTAATTCGATAACAGTTCTGGATCAAGACCATTCCTCTTTAGCAGCGGTGTTACTACGGCATGTTTCATAGCGACAGGTAGTGATGCCGACACGATGGACATGTTAACAATGCTGGTTAACACTGGTCCAAGAATGTCAATGTTAGATTTAAGCATGCTTCCAGAAATGACGTCAATGCTGGAAGAAGATTTGTTGGATGTCTTCTCAACCAGACCGCAGATGTCGGTGACTGTAGTAAGTTGAAAGTCGTACAATGGTTCTTCAATACGGCATTCGATATCGTGTAGGAATGCGGGCAGTTGGCATTGCGAGCGTGCAGTCACCAGCCGTGTCCTGATATCAGTGATCTTATCTGTGAAATAACAGACCAATCGCTCAGCTGGCGCATCCGGGTCGTCGTCACATTCGGGGAGCACAGGCGTACGAGTACGTCCCATCAAATTGTTCGTGATGCGATACATTGCTTTGGTATTGTGAGATATAACTTCGATTTCAGCACAGTAATAAGCAGATTTGGTTGTGGCGATGCTCTGCTTAAATGCGTCACGTAAGTCAGTGTACATTTCACGATGGACAGCTAGCCGCGTGTGACGCCACTTGCGCTTTGCTCGTCGCACTTGCCGTCTCTTCAGCTGCAAGTTGTCAGTCCGCCATGTCTTGGACGCACATTTATTAATCGTAGGATGACTGGTGCATGCCTGTCAATTACCGTTCGAAGTTCATCATTAAACAGTTCAAACAGACTCTCAATGTTGTCGGCGGGGTTGTTAATCAGTGGTGAAGCCCGTAAGTCGCACGAAAACTGTTGCATGATGATTGCAGCGTATTTACGATAAATCACTTCCTTACGCACTGGTCGTGGCTTAGATGAAACCAACTTACACTTGATGATGTGGTGGTCTGTGAGCAAGGACTCCACCGACACGTCTGTCACAATAGAACCATTCACCGGGGTGATAACGAGGTCGAGAATGTTACTCCGGCAGTGTGTTGCCGATGTCACATGTTGTTTTAGGTTTACATCGTTCAGCAATGCAGTTAAGTCACGTGCATCTTTGTCGTCATCGTTTCCATTCTAGCTGTAACTGAGACCTGGCTCAGACCACATGATACACATGCATGCATTGCTGACGTTTCCCCTTCTGGTTACACCTTTCACCATCGACCACGTTTAGTCGGCCGTGGAGGTGGTGTTGGCTTTTATATATCACAGCAGTTCAAAGTTAAATTTCATTCTAACCCTGAATACTCTAGTTTTGAGTCCATCTGTGCTGAAATTTCAGATTCTTCTTTATCCGCATACTTTGTTTGTATCTATCGCCCTCCAGGACATCCGGCCAATTTCTTTGAAGACTTTCAGGATATGTTGGAAAATCTGGCAGTTATTCATTCCAAATTTTACATTCATGGAGATTTTAATCTACATTTGGATATACCTTCTACAACTACAACTACAACTACGTTTGATGATATTCTGGCATCATTTGAATTGAAACAACATGTTACCTTTTCGACACATATACATGGTCATTGGCTTGACCTTTTGATAACCTGTTCAACTTGTAATAATATCCAAGCACCTACTGTTTCAGATGGGTTATCAGACCACCATATTGTCATTGCTAATATTAACGTTTCTATAACCCTTTTACAGTCGAAACGCAATGTTTCTTACAGAGCCATTCATAGGATTGACAGTACAGCTTTAATGGTCACAAGTCGCATTACGGGATCGGCTGTGTCGTCGAGGTGATCACGGGCCTGGTGATTGACCTCCAGGTGATGTCGTTATACTGCCAACGTTGTGCGTACGCAAGCACCCGACACGGCGGCATGAACACAGCAATGTTCAAGGACTGGTTTACGACGTACGAGCCAGAGTGCAACAGCAACTACGAGGGGGCGTCGGGCGGCATGGATGTGAAGGCTGCGGAGCTGCTGTGGACCCGTTCCACCAACTGGAACTTCCGCTACACAACCATGCTCGCCGACGGAGACGCCAGGACATGCGTGTGTATGGCGACGTGGAAGTACAGAAGGAAGAGTGCGTCAACCACGTCGCCAAACGACTCGGCACGGCACTGCGCAAGTTGGCGGCATCGGGGAAGAAGGCTGGCGTCACCCTCGGAGGCCGGGGCTTCGGGAAGTTGACGCAGGCCACAATCAACAAGCTCACTGCCTACTACGGGAAGGCTGTGCGAGCCCACCCCCATGATGTCGACGGGATGCGGGATGCGATCTTGGCGACATTCGACCACGCCGACTCCAATGACGAGAGGCCCCAGCACGACCGCTGCCCGGTGGGAGCTGACAGCTGGTGCTTCTACCAGAAGGCACTCGCCACCGGGCAGGAGCCAGGCCCACACCGGACGAATGTGGGTACGCCGCTTGCCTTGACGTCGCTGAGCACGTCAAGGATGTTTACACCCGGCTGGCTCATGTAGACTTCCTCAAGCGCTGCACGCTGGGGAAGACGCAGAATGCAAATGAAAGCGTCCACTCAGTGGTGTGGGACAAGTGCCCAAAGACGAGCTTCGTTGGACTCGAGCGCGTTGTCTCCGCCACCTGCAGCGCAGTGTCGGAATTCAACGCTGGCATCGAGGTGACAATGAGGAACCTCTGTGAGGTGATGCAGGTGCCAACAGGTGCCCACTTGTTGGCATCTGCAGAGAAGGCCGACCGACGAAGCCTCAATCAGGCTAAGCGCCAGGCTATGTCAGCGTCGAAGGAGGCCAGGCAAGCCAGGCATATTGCAAAGACACGGGCGGCGGAATCTGCACCGACTAACTATGGTGGAGGGGTGTTTTAGGTTCCAGCAGAACAGTGCACATAGAATTATAATGAACTGTGAACATTACGTCAAGTGACGTTTTTCAAATATAATTCTTATTGTGCTTCACAAAGTATATGTTTGATAACATTTTTACTTTTCAGTCTATGATGTTATACCTTACATCCTCAGAAAGAACAAAACTTGGAGGACACATGTGTATAATTTCAGGTCTCTGTGCCTATTTGTTGTTATACAATTCATCGTCGTTTTTCTACAATACAATTATTTCACTGAACTGACTTCTCTTATTGCGTAGATCTCGGCTATTTCCCAACCGAATCCTTTGAAATTTTCAGAACTTCTCCATAATATTACTCTCCATGTTATAACATTGAGAAATTGACAAAATATTGCAAGACAAAAATTCTACATCACAAAATGTTCATATTTTGTTTGAAGTTTTGTAACAAGAATTTCGTAAAATCGTATAAAAAAAATACAAAAACAATCCGCAAAAACTCGACGCTATAACATGCAGGTATATCTTAGTTATATGCCCACAGAGTTACAGTGAATTTGGCCAGCCCATTATGTAGATCTAGGCTTTCAGCTGGTACCATTCAAAATTTTAAATGGCCGCCCCGTAAGGGTCAAAAGGGGGTCCAAATTAAAAATAAAATTCCACATTCCTTTTGTAATATAATTAAAACTGTCCTAAAATTTCAGCAAGCTGTCATAAGAAATAAGAAAAATTCAATTCAGGGTGTTGTGTCCCCTTAAGAAGTCATCTCTGCCTAAACAAGATCAAAACAGTTACAGACCTATTTCTAATCTCAGCTTCATTTCCAAAATACTAGAAAAGGTTGTAGCAAGTCGTCTAAGGTCTCACATTAGCACAAATGTCTTAACTAATGTGTCACAATCAGCATATAGGCAGTTTCATTCAACAGAGTCTGCCCTCGTAAAGGTTCATAATGACATTAACTTGAACATTAAAAATGGTAAAGTGACTGCACTTACCTTACTAGATCTCTCTGCCGCGTTTGACACGATTGATCACAGCATTCTCATTGAACGCCTATTAAAGTGGTACGGCATATCCGGCACAGCTCTAAGCTCGTCTTCTTCATCTAATTGATAGATATCAAACTATAAAGATTGGGAACTGCTTTTCTGCTGCACTGCCGGCTTTATTTGGTGTTCCCCAGGGTTTTGTTCTTGGGCCTTTGCTTTTTACTCTTTACAACACGCCACTAAGCTCTGTTATACAAAGACATAACTTGGATCATCACCTTTATGCTGATGATACTCAGATCTACATTTCATTGGCTACCCCGGATACAAATTGCTCCCTTAACCAACTCAGTGATTGTCTTCAAGATATCTTCCACTGGATGACTGACAGCAAGTTGAAATTAAATGCAAATAAAACTGAATTTATCATTATTGGTACTCCAATGCAGCGTAGTAAACTGGATGTTTTTTTCCCTACGCGTATTTTGAATCAGTATATCACGCCAGCAACCTCGGTGCGGAATCTAGGAGTGATCTTTGATAGTAACTTCAATTTCCGACAACACATATCTCAAACATGTCGCTGCTGTTTTTATAATATTCGTGATCTTCGCCGTATTCGCCGGTATGTGTCATTTTCTGTTTTTTGTTAAGACTATTGCAACAGCGCTTGTTAGCAGCATACTTGACTATTGCAATTCCCTCTTTTATAACATCGCTAACAAGGATAGCACGAAACTTCAGCGTGTCCAAAATTGTCTAGCAACAGTAGTCACAAGATCTCCTCGTTTTTCTCGCTCTGTACCACTTTTGAAGTCTTTGCATTGGCTTCCTGTACAATATCGTATAATATTTAAGATCTGTACCATTACATACTGTCCAATAAGCAACCATCTTATTTGCATTCATTGCTTACTCCTGTAAGAAACCCTATCCAGCTTCGATCATCTAGTTCTGACCTACTTTTTGTTCCTAGAGTCAACACTAACATTGGAACTAGGGCTTTTTCTTTTGTTGCACCAATTCTTTGGAATATGCTCCCTCTTAGAGTTCGATCAGTTGAAAATATTACAAAATTCCGTCGTCATTTAAAAACGTATCTTTACAACCTAGCTTATCCACCGTAGCTCCCTAGCGCCTTTACCCATCTGTTGACAACTGGAAAACTACTTATGGATTTTGAGATTGACCAATCCTTTTGTTTTGATGAGCCTCTGAGCTTAGTTTCCAAGGATTTAGGCGCAATAGAAGTTATCTTATTATTATTATTATGAAATGAAATCACCGAGTATAACGATTCCGGTATTTCGAAGTGAAACGCATTCAAGAAAGTGGAAGGAGGTCTTAAAAATGACTTCAACTCCCCCACCCCTCTATCGCTCCGCGGGAGATATTCAAAATTGTAACCGTGAGGGACCATCGCAGAAGTGAAAGTCTCATCATTATTGCACAACCACGTCTCTGTTAGGCACAGAATGTCGATGTCGTTTTCACATATGTAGTCTGTGACAAAGTCTGCCTTTTTGCGAAGAGACCTTACGTTCAACAGCCCAATCGTAGCCGTAGTTGGGCTGTCAAACGTTAGTCGAATCAGATTCTGCATGCAAATGTTACGTCTCGCGGTAAACGATGGAGGTGGGTGATGGTTGATTAACGCAGTAATTGGTCTTTGCTTCGATCTCCCTGCCCTACAGCCCCTGCGAGTCCGCTGATTGTTCAAGAGTCCACGTGGTCCAAGTGGTGCCGCACAAGCGTCTAGTAGTGTAAGGTGAAATCTGGTCACAATCGCGCGTCCAATCCGTTGTAGGTCAGTTCGATTGTACGCGAACATGCTGTGAAGAATGGCCGTGCAGTGGTTCTGTTGTTGCCGTCACGCCTGGTCGATCAGCAACAATGTTGTGGCACAGGTGCATTTCACTGTGTAGTTCACTGTACAGGTATAAATTACTAAAATACTAAAAAGTCACTGAACACTTCCCAAAACAGCATAGTCCATCGTCGATCTGTTACCTTCATAAAACAACTGTAAAAAGTGCAGTGTCGTATCGAAATTAAAAACTTGTAAAAATGCCAAATACATAAGAGCTTCTTATGGTGCAGCCACATAGAGGCGCAACACATGACAAGATGATGGTGTTAGTTCTGGTTGTGCAGTGGAACAACCGTTTCGTTTGTAGCTGACTGTCAGCCAGGAGAGATGTTTGATGGTCAGAAGTGTGCAAAGTGTCCAAGTGGAACTTATCAGCCAGACCGAGGGAAGACCGCCTGCATTGACTGCCCGTTGGATCACACTACCCGGCATGTTGGCTCTAGCAACGTAGCCGATTGCCAATGTAAGCTGTCGATCACTACTTCTATGAATGTAAATGTATTTTAATGTACTACTACCACTACAACTACAACTACCATTATCACTGCTATTTTTCTTATTTCGACATACGATCACACATATTCTGATACATGCACATACACATTTGAATATCCATGCACGCCCTTTCTTTCTTACTTACTTTCTTCTACTGCACATATCACACATACGCTTGCTTGCGCGCGCGCACACACACACACACACACACACACTTTTCGTACGCTTTTCATACTTACATCCACAATCAGATTTGCAATTTTTGCTATTATGATTATTGTATTGATTATTTCGTTATATATATATATATATATATATATATTTGTGTGTGTGTGTGAGTGTGTGTGTGTGTGTGTGTGTGTGTGTGTGTGTGTGTGTGTGTGTGTGTGTGTGTGTGTGTGTGTGTGTGTGTGTGTGTGTGTGTGTATGATTTGATTATTTTTGTATAAGTTTACACCTCGAGAGTCATTTCAAGTTGTGGTAAAAGTTTTGACATTTCGTTACCGTTTGATAGGTTGGTGCGTAAATAACATTTTTGGTCCGAGTCCACAACGATCATCCCCCTGGGGGACCATGGGGGGATCTTTAAAAAACAATCTTGAAACAGCCCTAATTTATTAACCGTTCACGCTTTATCAACAGTATTACGTCTCTATGAATTCGAAATTTGGAGTAGCAACTTTTATGTCTTATGCATATTTTGTGTGGAATCAACCATTTTGAAGTTATTTCCGAAAAATCATAAAATCATGTAATTTTTACGATAATTTTCCTAACTATTTCCACCCTTAGCCAATCAATTTAACTTTAAACATAGGCAAACAGACTAAGTACCAAAAGAAACCACAAACGCCTGCCAATAAAAAAAGAATTGATACTATACGGGAGAAAGTAACTAATTTTGCATGTTGATTGCTGCTGGAGCCGTCGTACACTGTGACGCTGTCGCAGCACGACTCGACCGAGAACTCAACGAATTCCAACTTCACTGTCTGCAAGAAGACATACGAGATGAATATATATAAATAAAATGAATTTGGTAACTAGCCGCGATTATATTAGTGAAACTAAACGATATGATACACGTAAATAGTTGAGCAGATCAGGGTTAACTTTACAGACAATCGTTCATATGGTGATACAAGAAACATTAAACTTGGCATGAGTAATCTTATTGAACCATTCTTCAAATTCGGTCACGTACCCATGTCAGAGCAATATTAGCATTACGCCACCTAGCGGAATATTCATAAAACGGCACTAATTTATTAACCGTTCATTCAACGTATGATGTATCTAGAGAATCGAAATGAGGAGTAGCAGCTATTAGATTATAATAATAATAATTCCCTTTCTTAATATAGCGCTTTTTAAGTAAGTAAAAAACAATCAAGGTGCTTCACAGAATAAAATGGTGTGTTGACTTTATGTCGCTGAATTATATACATAGTGACATACAATACATAAACTGCACCAGTCAAACATGTCACAAAACATGTGATAAACAGTAAAATATATTTGTTTTATGACTATAGACATGATGTGTAAAAAATGCGTCAAAGTGAAACCGTATAAATCAGTAATTATTGCTACTACCTCTTGGCACCTAAATACATCAGTGCAATTAAAACACAATGAACTAAACAGAATGGGATGGAGGGAGGGTTTCTTGTTCGCAAAATTGAAACGTCATATAACTCGCAGAACCGAAATGTTAGCCTGGTAAACATCGCCGTCTATTGGATCATTTGTGTCACGCGGGATTTCGGCATACCGATGTTAGTTCTCAATCATCCGCTGGGTGTCACATTAGTTGTCTATAAATACGCTAGGCGTCAGCACTACAAGAAATATATGAGGGTAACTATATGGAGTACCAACAAATATAAATACAACGCCATAAATCCGTCTATAAAGTCTCATAAACGGTGTTTATGTCGGTGAATTTACGTGTAAAATGAATCACAAATGTACATGATAAACTGAAACAATGGAAATTATGGAAATACTGGCTTTGGCTGCTGTTTAATTACTGTCAACAAACAATGCAAACAAAACCTAGTGACTAGTCCCACAGTTGCATTTTAATGACTAGACATTCTACTATATGTTGGATTAAGTCCAACCATGCTAATCCTGAATATAAACCTATAAAGCTGACTAAATACTAAAATATAAATTAATGAAATAAGCTAAGAAAAAATAACTAACTAACACATTTTAAAATTACGGTGTAAAATACAGTTTCAAACAATGAAATTAAAAACCAATACTATAAAATTATTATTAGATTGTGGATTGTTTGCGTATTAATAACCATATTGATGTTATTTGAGAAAAAAAACATAAAATGTTGTTATTCTAATGCTAATTGCCCTCACTGTTTCCACCGATAACCGATCAATTTAGGACAAAACATCGCCTAACCTAGATTACATTGCAGAAGAAACTCCATGCTCCTTCCTAATAAATAATAACAAGTATAATTGTTAGCATATGGGAGAAAGTGCATTATTTCCATATTAATATGTATCATGGGGTACTTCTAAGAGAACAACGTGAACCGGGCCTAATTTGTTAACCGTTCATTACACATCAAAGTATAATGTCTCTGTGTATTCAAAATAAAGAGTATCAAATTTTATGTGGGATGTAGTTTGTGCGTTGAGGCAACCGTAGTAATGTTATTTACGAGAACCTGTTCAATCATGTAATTTTTTTTTCTTTTTCGCATTAACGAACAGACACATTATGTAGATAACACGGCTTGATTTTGCCCTGCTTATACAATTTATTCTGTGAAAGCATGCTTTACATCTTAAAATAAATACGCAACCCAAATAAAACAAAGCTACATCTATTCTCACGTAAAGTAGTGACAGGTCATTAAACAACTTCGACGTTCCGAGGGTCATTCCCTTACGGTTGTGAAGAGTCAGTCGTTCGATCACCACTGATGAATTTCTTCTTCCACCAGCTCCTAGCAGGACCTAATTCGTCGACTGCAGAAAACATTGTACAAAGATCCTCTCAGTGAGTCAGGATGCAATGCTAAATATGTCTTCCCTTTTTATGAACATGAAGTGTGAGTCTCCTCTTGGAAAATTCGATTTATAGCGCTCAAGAACCGCTTAAAATTAGTTCACCGTTTGGACTATTAGGTACATGTGAGTCCATCCTTCATCACTAGTATATGTCCATTCCAACAGAGGGTCAGAAGCTCTCTACTCAACAACCTGCAAAAGGGGTCATTGACAATGCGTTTGTTCGATGAAGAGAAGAAGGATGAAGTAGAATTGATAAATTCAGTAACCAGGAGCTTCGTGGAGGGTCAGAAACGAATGCAGTTGCTCTGGTCATGTGGTCTTTGTATCATGATTCTCGAATAGATGTTTTTGGAAGATCGGTAAAATACATTGAAGCCCACTCGGCCATGTTCCACAACAAAGCAGCTGTTCTACACATGAGTCCAACAATACAATGCAACAGTGCCAAGCATTTCAACCCGCTCCACGTGCCGCTGCTGGTGGTAGATCAACCAGTTGCCAAAACACATCAATTGACATTCCTAGGAACTCTCTCAGTGAAGACAAGTTTGTCGTGATGCTAGCAGGCATGCACATTGAACTGGCTTTGTAGACCACCATGGTAGATCTGCTCTAGATGGCCCGATGTTCCGACCGAAGCCAGGATAATTAAGAATGTGTTAGCAGCCATATTATACATTCACAAAGTGATAGTTGTTTACGGATAATGTTACATCGCGGGTGCACAAAGATAGTGGTACTGAGTTGCCACTTGAAGATAGAATCGCCGTGACTGCACGAGAGATATATATAGTCATACCATGCTGGCTGCTGGTGCATACGTTCCAATAGATTATCATCATGTTCGTCCGAGCACACACAGAGAGGAAATTCAAGCTATGGTTGACAACAGGACACACCGAAGCTGCTCGCACCTCTGTCATTGCTCTCGATCACCAGAATTATGTCCGGTGGATTCCACCTTCATTCGAGACCACGATATATGCACGCAAAATGAGTGACATGAGGGTCAGTAGACGAAAAATGAGGAACATACGACGGTTCTCGACCACATCGATTGACCAACAAAAGGGCAGAGGGAGTACGCGATGTGATCGGCGTTACTCAACACCTGTTATAATGCTGGACAGTAGCTGGCCTGGCGATCAGGCCCGGCGATCAGCGAGTAGTTGGGGAATTTACCAGTGATAATAAAGACGACGATGGCAATGAAGTTCTACAAAGAAGGTTATGCATACCAGGAACGTTTTCGACGTCACCTTAGGAATTTGTTAGAAGCCTTGATGGACAGAGAATGTTATTTTGAAAAAGAGCGTGAGGACTCGATTACCTTGAATCGATGGGATAGGAGCTTCATGGAAAATGTGCTGAATCCGAAAGTGTCTGATCACACCAATCAAGTGAAACAACTTATCCAATAACACAGTGGAGAATCCAGCGCACTTCACAGTCTACATTAGCCACGATGCGGGCAAACTTTCATTGTGCGTGAGAGCCGAGGAGAAGACCTGGAGGAGTTTGTTCTATTCTGGCATGAATCTTCCCCTACTTCCTGCATTGTCCTCTCAAGGAACCTCAACTGAAGCCCCAACTCTGACTTTGTGGAATGCATTCTTGAAACCAGTAAAAGGCTCACTTGTGTGTGACTTGATTCTTGCAACGGTTTGTCATCGATGGTGGAGCACTGATCCACACATTCGCCAAGTAGATGAGTGGCTTCATTTCTGAGGAAGGTTGTTCTAACATTTATTTGGATTACATGTTCAATATGCAAAACATGCAATGCCACATTATATAAGCAGGACAAATGCAAAGAGCATACCGTTCGAACTTACATTTTTTATGTTTGTCATTGAGAAACAAACACTAACATTACAAGATGTCACAGTTTTTCGCAAATAACATCAACATGGTTGAATTTACGCACAAAAACATAATCTAATAGTTGCTACTCCTCATTTCGAATGTTTAGATTCATAATATTATGGTGATGTACGATGAACGGTTCATAAATTAGGGTCGTTTTACGAACAATCCGCCAGGTGGCGTCATGTTAATATTGGTCTGATATTGTAGAAATAAACATTCAAAAATAGTTACTTTCTCCCATATAGTATATATGTTTTTTTGTTTGGCAGGAGTTGGGGGTTTCGTTTGCAAATTAGTCTAGGTTAGGCAATGTTTAGAGTTAAATTGATTGTCTATGGGTGGAAATAATCAGAAAAATTACATGATTATACGTTTTTGGCAAATAATTTCAATATGGCTGCCTCCACCCAAAATTGCGTTTGACATAAACGTTGCTACTCTCAATTTCGAATCCATAGGGACATATAATTTTGATGTAGGTTGAACGCTTAAGAAGTTAGGGCCGTTTCAATATTGTTGTTTCAATGTTCCCCCACGGGCCCCCGGGGGGTTATCGTTGTACACTCGTACCAAAAATGTTACTTATGCTCCAACCTATCAGGCAGAACTTTTACAACAACTTTAAATAAAAATTGAAATTTAACACAGAGCTGATTCTCCACTACATAGTCTGAGAGCAGTCTCTTTACACAATGCAATTATTTACTACATTAATCACAACTTTACGCACATGTTTGCATTATTTACCCTTATAATTTGACACGGGTTTCTTCAATGTATTACATGAAATGTATGATGGTTTAAATAACAAAATATTTCTCCTCATTCTACGTCCTATCGTTATGATAGGACTCGCCATCGTCTACAGAAGAAAGCACAACAGCAGGTACGTCAAACTGAATCTACTTTCTTCTTCTTATTTGTCTAAGTGGCGTTGGCTAACTTGGCGACAATTCTGTTTCGCTCCTTCCACACTATGGGGACAGAGAATCTATAACTTCTATTATCAGGCATTCTCCGCATTTTCCCCTCAATCTGCCCTGTCGTTACTATGATTGTCCAACGTTCTCTTTCTCATTATATATCTCATTATATATATATATATATATTTATATATGTGTGTGTATATATATGTATATATATATATAGGTATATATATATATATATATATATATATATATATATATATATATATAATATACATTATATTATATTGCTTGTTGTGTTCTAATCTTGTAAATGATCTTCCTTTTTATCTCTGGCAGTCTGCCTTCATTGCTTGCTCCATGACACATTCAGCATTCAAGAACCACATTTCAATGGCTTCTATTTTTTTTAATGTTGGTTGGTTATCGATCAAGATTCACACCCTCATAGCATATAGTCTGTCTTAATTGTCCGAAAACTTGAAATAAGCACACACACACACACTAAACTTTATAACAGTTTCATAAAAAAATACACAGGCCTTCAAGTGTGGTAGTTTATAATCTGCAAAATATGGTTGTTATATCGATAATAATCTTTTAAGTCGACGTAGACAAAAAGTGTCGCTGCTACAGCAATGTTAACCCATTTATCTGTATGTAATATCTATAATCAACGAGTCGTGATTGCCTTCAGAAATATGTATAAAGAGTTCGGTTTCCTGCGTTTTTTATTACTTAGTTTCTGATAGAAAAGATAATGAATAGCAATGCATGTATCACTGTTTAGTCTTGATATGTTTTATGTGTGCAGTTGCATCATCCATATATTTTGTAGCACAGCCACGCTTTATACATATTAATTACAAATGACATTCAGCGAGTTTTATATAGAACGAAATGCAACGTAGCAAGCATGAACACCAAGTTGTTATACTATGTATTAGTAAATATTGAGATATTGTATCGATTATGTTTGCTGGACTGACATTTGGGTACACGAATATCAAGTGCATGACGGGTAATGCCAATGCCTCAATACGCGAATTATTGGTACATTTACATTAAATGCAGTGAGTATATATATATACCTGCGTTAAACATTGTACATACTATCATTGACATGTGTGTATTATACTTTGATATACTTTTTGTCGTGTGTAGTATGGTGTTGCCGATGTTTTGAATAAAGGTTTCATTCAAGTGGGATAAGGATAACTAGGAAACATTCTATCACAACATGCGTAACTTAGATTTAGATTCTTGTTCATTGGTTGTAGTGATGCGAGGCTTGTTACTGGGTGGAATGAGGGAGAATGCAACGTAGCGTGCGACGCTCAAAATACCAGCCTGTAGAGTCAAGTCGAATGCTATCAAGCCATGTCTTTTGACGCAGAGCAAAACTTGTGGAACAGAAAATTGCAGCCGACGTAGAACATAGAAATGTACCTGCGACATTTACACGTCTACTATAACGCGAGATGTCAACGCGCATCACAGACAAAATAAAAGCAGTAATCCCGAACAACGAACTAGTATTGACATACATAATACAGTTTTGATGCGTGCAAAATGTATTTGAATTTGTAGTATTGAAATGCCGTAGCGCGAGAAAACACTGGCGGTACAACTATGTTATCAATATATACTCCATTGAAGTGATATTGCTGTAGATTCAAAATAGAAACTTGGTATGCAATTATATAGCAATTACACATATTATCAGTGAAAATGAGTGTGCTTATATGTTATATGTTAACTTGTGATATAAAACAACTACTATATTCCAACTGATCTGAATAACGAGTAGGTTCCACCTGATTAACATAGATTACAGTAAAATATGTCGTTCTATGCAATTTGACACCGTGTTGGTATGAAGTTGGTAGGCATTGTTAAAGCGTATTATTATGGTTACACATAACTCTATGTGAGCGTGCGTCTATATATAGCCGTTTCCGCGGTTATGGATCAGCGATGATAAAGAACTTGTTATGGCCGTGATTGATTAGGATAACTGACAACTTATCAAAGGTGTGACAGATTAGGGATCTACGTAGAGGAACGCCATTAGGGAGATCCATTTCCTAGCAGGAGATCACCCGGTAATGACGGTATTTTTATGTTCCGGGGATACAAATTTAAGCATTCCCCAGAACGTCATAAGCTGAGCTAAAGTATCAAAGCTATGGTACAGTCGCAACTTTACAAAGGTTTGTTCTATATGCTTATATAATGTGTTCTATTTATCAGATAGTAGCCTGTAATATATATATATATATATATATATATATATATATATATATACTGTATGTATATATACATATATATATATATATATACAATCGTTGTATTATTAATTAGTATTATGTGTGTTACTCGCCTTTACTCCCGGTAGCTTCTAACACACCATTTGCCGAAAGTGTCATTGCTTTCATGCACAACGCACATTTGCGATATCAGCTTGCTAGATGATATAACAAGACCAGTCGCCAGGCCACAAAACGCGCTTCCACGTCACCCTGCAGCATTACCTCTACGTGTATCTTTATTATTCCAGTTTTGTTGATTGTGTACACTAATCAACAGAGTGTCAATTTGCATTTTAGTGTATTTAAAAAAAATTGTATCAAACTATTCTGTCGTGATAGATGTGGCGCCATCTGCCGATCAACAGTGGTCGATAAAATTGTATACGAATAAATATGTTGAATCATACTGTCACGATCTGATTAACGCACCACCTTTAAATGGCCCAGCACTCGGCTGATAGAATCGCCCTACAAAACAGAGGGGGTGATCGGCAAAGCATTATGACTGCAGAAGTGCCAGGTAATCACGGGGGCACTACCCTTACATGTGGGTAGGGTTGTGCAGCCGAAGGTCACATACCCCTACCCTTGATAAGGGCATCCAATATCAGAAAGTATACCCTTGATGTAGGGACAAGTTTAAGAATGACACAATTTTTAAGTAAGTATTTAATTCATATAAATAAATATATATATATAGGTGTGTGTATTCCGATACATATATGCACATCATATAAGTGATAGGTAACAGTGAATGCTGAGATAAAAATCTAGTCTCGTTCTAGGGACACATCTTCGAAATTATATCATTGTCTAGGGAACTTCTGTATAATGTTGGCCCTTGTTCTAACATTAAAGAATGATTAACTTTGATCACTCCACAGTGGTTAGTTTTATAGCGTTATAGTTATATAGGGCACAGAAGGGCTTATCGTGATGTAATGTGGGGTTGAAACTGATTGGAATCCAGGCTCGTGGCATGTGGTTTATTTTTCGAGGGTTGTGAATTTGTAGTTCCCGATCGAGTGGGGGCAATGACCGTCCCCGTTCACCTCCCCAATCCGCCGATGATACAGGCGACACGATCGGCGACTCAAATCTGAGTTACACTATGACTATACGCCTGTGGTGTCCGTGAAGTGGCGCTTACAATGGGGGTTTGCTTATCCATTTCCGGACGTTGCAGCCTTGATGGATTGTCTATAGGTTTCGCATCCATATGTAGCCGTTGGAAATATGCAGACTCAGATAATTCGTAGTTTCATATCTTTGTTCGTTGCTTTCCACTTCTTCTTCATCTCTGTCAACTTTTTACTCGCCATTGCCAACCTCCGCTTGATTTCTTTCGTCCCAACTCCATCCGCTTCTATCAGTGACCCCACATATTCAAAACTTTCCACTCGTTCTATTTCCTCGCCATCTACTGTGACTTCTGATGGTTCTCGACATCCCTTCACATCCATAATCTTAGTCTTCTTTACGTTTAGTTTCAATCCTTTCATCTCGCTGTGCTCTTTAACAGTAGTTATCAGTTTATCCAATCCTTCTTTTGTATCGGATATTAACGCTGTGTCATCGGCATATCTCAGTTCATATATCTCCTGTCCATTTACTTTCAGTCCATTAGAAAACTTGCTTCTCGTGTCAGTCTCGACTTCTCTCATGATATTCTCTGTGTATAGACTGAGTAGGTGGGGGGACAAAATGCACCCCTGTCTCACTCCCTTGCCGACTGGGAACCAATCTGTGGTGCCACACTCTAATCTCACTGCAGACTGCTGTCCAACATATAAATTTTGGATAAGTGATGTAATTTTCTGGTCAAATCCCATGCGTATCAAGGTTTTCCAGAGTTGTTGATGACTAACATTGTCAAAAGCTTTTGAATAATCTATAATCCTAAGGTCATGGTTGAATTCTCTGCATTTCTGAATTAACATCTTCAGGTTGAAAATGTGATCTCTTGTTCCTCTTCCAGTCCGGAAACCAGCTTGTGTTCTGTTGACTTCACATTCTAATTTTATTGTGATTCTCTTCATTATGATTGTTAGCATAATTTTGCTCGCATGGCTGATGAGAGATATAGTCCTGTGGTTTGAGCATTCTCGTATGTCACCTTGTTTCGGTATTGGTATAAGGATGGCTCGTTTCCAGTCCATGGGCTATGTTCCACTTCTCCATATTTTCTTGCATAATGTGTGATAGATATCCACGCCTGCTTCTCCACTTGCTCTTATTAGCTCTGCAGCGATGTTATCAGTGCCAGGTGATGTTCCGTCTTTTAGACTTTTATTACCCACTCCACCTCTGAACGCAAAGGCTCAAGTTCATCTTTTGGTTCTGTCCTCTCTCTGCCTTCATCCATGTCTACCTCTTCTGTTTCTTCTTTCTTAAACATGCTTTCACAATATTGCTTCAATCTTTCAAGTATTTTGTAAATATCAGTCCCTAATTCTAGTATTACGTCGCCTTCACGACCGGACGCCGGCGTACCTGGCCTCGCTGATCACGCCGTGCAAGCCGTGCCGCGACCCGTCGACACCCATCCACGCCGTTCGACGTCACAACTTCGAGCAGTACACCGCCATTCATTAACGTGTGCTTCCGGGGCCGACTCTCTGAAATGCGCTGCCTGGACACTTTGACTGATCAAGTGCTTGCACAATTTTAAAGCTCGCCTTAAACACACTATTTAAAACTCGCCTTTAACACACAGTCTTTATATGTCTCGTATTCTATTAACAGTTTTTTCTTCTTCCCCTTGCTCCCTGGCGGGGTGGGGTCCACGTCACTCAGTTGCTTCTTCTACTTCTTCTACTTTTCTTGTTATTTCTCTCTATCTCTGTCTGTTGTCCGCAAAGACCTTCCATTCTTGGCTGTTCACATATTTTGTCATGCTGTCATTCTAGCTCAGCTTTGGTTTTCCTCTTTGTTGTTTGCCACCCTTTTCTGCTTTCCATGCTCTTTTTGACAGTCTGTCGTCGCTTTTGCATGTGTCCTGCCCGTCTCATTTTGTGTCCTGTTATTTTCATCTTTATGTATTTTTCATGCCAATCTCTTCTCTCAGTTCCGTCATTTTCTGTTATTCTCGCGTTATTCTAGACATTTCTCGGACCCAGTTGTTCTCTGCTACTTATAGCTTCTCGTCATGTCTCGCCCTCAATGCCAGTGTTCCCAATGTACATATTCATGCTGGCACCATTGAGTTTTCCAACAGTTTTCCTTTTAGCTTTTTTTTTGTTTTCTCTCACATATAGTGCCTTCCGCCGTCTTCCACACTGATGCTCCTGCTTGCATCCTCCTCTGTATTTATGTTCTACTTCCTCCATCCTCACACACTGTACCGTCCAAGTATACAAAGCTGTTCACTTGTGTAATAGTCTTTCCGCCAACAACTACGTGCAGATCCACCTCCTGTTCACCTATCCACATCACTTCAATCTTTTACAAATTCCTGCTAATATCACAGTGTATTTAATTATTTTTAATTGAGAAACAATAATTTATTATTCTAGTGATTCATTAATTACATTTGTACTTACTGTTTATTATATAGTTTATATTAATTTATGTTTGAGTGTAAATTACAATATCTAACTGTAATCGACCTAGCGTATGTATCTTAATGTTTCCCTCTTAGACGGCTTGAACATCGGGCGCCAGACGTTCATGGATTAATCAATGATCCCTAGAGTAGGACGTAATACTATATCTTTTAAAAATACGCCATGTATCTCAAGACACCTTTATGGGGGTAAATCAGTTCGATCCTTAACAGTTCTGAATTTAAAACGTAATGGGCGCGTAATACGTAAAACGCATTATAGCAATCGCAGGGACCACGCACGCGCGGCAAAAACTTCCGGAAAACGGCTCTTGCGTCGTAGACTTGGCAACATGGAGTAAACGCAGACACAAAAATGCTTATGTCTACCCTCATGCCAATAGCGTAACAATACAAACATTTTGGACAATTCTACACTATCATGACTTCGGCCTATCAATGGACGAGAACTTCACATTCACAATGAGTATCTGTGAACGCGTTATGGTGTTTATGTAATGATGTCGTGTATTTTATTTTATAACATTTGATCAACATTATTTTCACGACTGTCTTCTACCAAGACATCCCGACGGGCATTCTTGCTAGTCTACAAAATAAAAAAGTATTCTTCTCTGTCTGTCTGTCTGTCTGTCTGTCTGTCTGTCTGTCTGTCTGTCTGTCTGTCTGTATTATGTATGTCTGTCTGCTTGCCTGCCTGCCTGCCTGCCTGCCTGCCTGCCTGCCTGCCTGCCTGCCTGCCTGCCTGCCTGCCTGCCTGCCTGCCAGTCAGTCTGTCTGTCTGTCTGTCTGTCTGTCTGTCTGTCTGTCTGTCTGTCTGTCTGTCTGTCGGTCGACCCATATCTCCATTAGTTTTGCATGTATTCGGCTGACAGTTTGTACATGATCTAGCGGGCCTATTATGTTGGTTCATTGATTTAGAATTATATCCATCAGTTTTGCATGTATGGGGCTGACATGTTGTGTGCTGTCTAGCGGTCCCATTGGGGTGGTCCGTAGGTGTAGATTTGGAAAAGAAATTCGTCCTGGGTGGTGGGGATCCCGGAGTGTCATATATACATGACTGCCTTTTTTCCTGGCAACGCCAATTAACTCGGCTAGTGTTCTATATTGCTATTTATTTTAAAAACTAATGGTACTTTATATTGCATAAGTTGTATGTGTGGTTTAATCATACTATAGTTCAGTTTTGTTTAGTCACATCTTAGCAACATAAGATGTTTATTGTTAGTATTATTTATATTTTTTATTTCGTTGTTGTTCATTATAAGCACTACTAAACAGAGTTTTACTTTAGATTTATCAATAAGGTCGTTATTTTTTAAAGTACGTTTCTTGGTTGTGATTGCTGTGGCGGTGTCTGCCGATCAACAGTGGTCGCTGTTATTGTGTACAAACAAATATATTGAAAAAACCCGATCAATTTCGTCGGAGGCCAATTTTTTTCCCGCTAAAGGTATTGCTGTGTACGCTTTGTTGAAAACAATATAGTAATAATAATAATAATAAAACCTACCTAGCATTATTATATAAAAGGCATAAACATATTTGATATGTGTGAACTCCGTCCATGTTTATGCAGTTGCCCGATTTGTTATGGTACATAATGAAACAACTGACAAAACAAAATCAGATAAAGGCGACACAGGTCAGATATACGTCACGCCTGAATACAGCTATGTGCCAGGGTCTAAAAAAGGAGTGTGTGTCGTGAGACGATAACACAGTTTGCCGACCTGCCTTTCATGTCAAGTCTAAACATACAATCCGTGGCTTCGACAATGAACCTTGTTTAACTGGCCTTACGTAATGTTGTGTCGCAGTCTTCAGCGTTTATGCCTCACAGCCTACCGTCGTTTCTCCCACCAGCTGGTTACCCGAATCGGCATTTATAAAATCGGGTTGAAACCGATCCCGGTTGCCCATTGGTTAACACTAATTTGTAAGTTGAACTACACCGGATGATAACTAGGACTGAATTTCTACCAACCACATATATTTTACGAGGTAACATTGTGTGTTGTCATATTTTTCTCAGGATTTACGATTTGGGGTTTGATACCAATATGCAGTGAGCACAGCAGTATCAGTCAACACGCACGAGCGATTTCGCCTCCGACACGAGTGAGTGAATGTGAATCTGGCAACAATTCAGCAGCGGGCTAGTGGTATGACGCAATTTTATTTCACTATCAGCAAAATCTGATGCTGTCAAGATTGCGCACTGTGCCCGGCGGTAATGTGTACTAGGTGTACATGCAGCCGAGTCAAAGGCAGTGCGGGTTTCCATTCAGAGCGAAACATCTGTTTAGGAAGACGTGTTTTCCTGTTTCTTGACGTTTGCTTGCATACACAGTAAATATATAGAACGATAGTGTGTGTCGAGTGAGGCTTGCAATAACGCTGGACTGTAGGTGGCCAACAAAAAAGTGTATGGTTCATGTCTACGCATCTAAAACGGGTGATGAAAAAACGGGTTCACTGGACATCTTTTCTGCTTCTGGCTTTGTGGCTCGGCGGGTCGCAGTTGTCGGTAGGTTGTGCTTCTTTTTTTAATCCTGCAGGTAAACGAAACTGTGTTGCGATGGATCCAGCAAGGCTGGAAGCAATTATCTTCATTTCGTTCAACACCTCGCGCTAAAACTTCCGATGACCTCATTTTTGTATGACCTGTTTGTTTTTACAAAATGCATGACTGAACCATAATATTGCGTTGACCTCATTCAAACTCATTCAAATGCATTTGGGGGACTTCCGGTGGTGAATTGATTTGAATTTGGTGCAGCAAACTTGCGAAAATATAAGGATATTTGATCAAGATAAGTGATATTATTGAGCGTATAGGATACATAACGTAATTATAGATATATATTAAGCAATATTTTTTGTTAAAAGTTAGCTAGAGGGAGTAATCTGGGGTAGATTAAAAGTAGGCGATTTGCGAGCGATAATTGGGGACGTTAATGTAATCGGAACGTTGTTTACAAAGTAGGTCACTGGCGAAGTTAGCGTATCGTGAACGACAATAGAATAGCGTTATTTGAGATAATCGGTGTAGTTAGATGAGTAATTAAAACCTGAAATAACAATCTTTTAAAGTGTATAATAGTACACAGGAAACAGTCTTTGTAAAGACTACCTTGTATCTAAGCCTAACTTGAATACATTGTCATCGACATCGTAACTAGGTAAGGCACGGTGTGTCACTGTGTGTTAACAAATATAACTAACTATAACCTAAACAATCTGGTGTAAATTGTACACAGAAAAGTCTTTTCAAAGACTACATAAAACTACTTTGAACATAAATAAATTCTGATATGGCACCTTGCAAGCGGCAACTCAGGGCAAAACGACACCTAGTTTGCAACGACTGCCAGAGCTGGGTGGATTTTGCGTTGTCTGGCTGTCCAAAATCATGGGCAGAGACCAAAGATGACGGATTCACCTTTCGGTGTATGGGGTGTTTGAGGGTGGAATGTCTGATGAAGGAGGTATGTAAGTTGACGGATATAGTGAAGGAGATGGAGGCGAGACTCAACATAGAAATAGATGGAGCAGAGAGGGATGACGCGGAGAGAGTTGAGAATTCTACAACACAGAAGGAGCAGAGTTGTGACACGGAGACTGAAGAAAGGAGACTGAGAGGAAGGAAGGTGACCGGTGTGAAGGAACAAGACATTGAGAAAACAGAGGGACGGAGGAAAAGTGTTCGGCAGAGGAAGAGAAAACGGGCCAGTGGGGATAGATCAGCAGGTAGTCAGACTGTAGAGAACGAGGAGAGACACGACAGCGATACAGGTGGTGAAGAGGTAGATACCACAGAGGCAGTTGGTAAGACTGTGAGACAGAAGACTGATGGAAGAAGACAGAGTGTTCAGCAAAAAACAGAAAACATGACAGGCGTGAAGGTGACAGGGGAGAAAGTGACCGTAGTGAAGGAGGTAGCCGGGGAAAAGGGACGGGAGAGGAGAGAAGAAAATGTGATGGGAGGAAAGAAGAAGGGACGAAAGGAAGTGAGAGTAAATGTGCTAGAAGAGAAGATGACAGGAGGAAAGGGGACAAGAGAAAACACGACAGGAAAGAAGGGAATGGAAGAGAATGTGACAGGAGAGAAGACGACAAGAGGAAAAGACAACAACCAGACATATGCAAACCGGAGGAGCTACTCCGAGGCAGTGATTGAGGGGGCAAAGAGAAAAGAGAGAGTGTTTATGGGCGATTCAATTCTGAGAAAAACAGACAAGACTATATGCGAGGGGAAGGACGTTGTTGTATGTCTACCGGGGGCTAGGATAGAGCATGTGACCGAAAGGGTAGAGAAGGTATTGGGGCATGGCAAGGGAGGGTCTATACTAGTACACGTTGGGACAAACAATGCAGACAAGGAGGGAACAACTGGTATAGTTCAGAAGTACAGACATCTAGTGAGGAAGCTAAAGAAGACAAGAGTGGAACAGGTTATTCTCTCAGGAATTTTGCCAGTAATGGGAGGAAGGGGGGCAAGATACAGAAACTGTAAGAGGATGGCGATCAACGCACTAGTTGAGCAGATGTGTGAGGAAGAGGGCGTGGGATTCATAGATTTATGGGGGTACTTTGTTGGGAGAGAAGATATGTACATGAGAGATGGCCTCCATCTAAGTGGAAAGGGGGCAGCAGTATTCTCAGAGAATCTGCTGCGATCTGTTGACAGTGGGACAGGTTGCATCTATTTAAACTAAATTCGCAGGGGGGACTCGCAGAGAAGCCTGAAACTGGAGGCATAGATAAAGGCAGCAAAAATAATTCAGCAAAGAACAGTCTGGAAAACTGTTCTGAAGCTGGGTATAAATGTGTTTGTTTAAATGCAAGGAGTATAGTAAACAAAAGAAATGAACTAAACATTATGGTAGAAGATATTGACCCTCACATAATAGGTATAACCGAATCATGGGCAACCACCGATATATCAGATGCCGAATTGGGACTGACAGGATATGTAATGTTTAGGAAAGATAGAACAGGAAGAAGGGGAGGTGGAGTTATTTTATATATTAAAGAATCTATCCAGGCTTATGAAATAAAATTAGACAGAGAAGCAGATTGCGAAGAAGCTGTTTGGTGTAACATAGTTACAGGAAACTCAACGTTAACGGTTGGATTAGTTTATCGAAGTCCAAACATAAGCATAGAAGAGAATGAAAAAATACAAAACGCTATAAGGGAAGTGAGCAAACGGGACTGTGTTATTATGGGGGATTTTAACCATGGGCATATAAAATGGAAATCTCTACAGAGTATGGGTAGTGAGGACCACAAGTTTTTAGTTTTAGTACAAGATAGTTTCCTTTCTCAACATGTGCTAGAACCAACCAGGGGAGAGAATGTGTTAGACTTAGTTTTGTCCTCACAGAATGAATTAGTTGACAATGTTAAATTATGTGAGCCTCTGGGAAGTAGTGATCACAACCAGATACATTTTACCATCAAAGTAAAATCAGAAAGAAATAATAAAAAGCAGTTGAGGAGAAATTTCCACAAAGGAAGATATAAGGAAATGAGGAAATATTTAGCAAAGATAGACTGGAATAATACACTGAAGAATAAGACAGCAACAGAATGCTGGAATATCTTAAAGAATGAAATAGAGTGCATCGTAGATAAATTTGTTCCCTTCAAAAAACAAGGGAAACGGACCAGAAAGAAATACTTATCGAAAGAAGCCATTAGAAAAATTAAGTATAAACAAATGATGTGGAAGTCATATAGACGTACTGGAAATGACGAAGACTACAACATTTATAAAGAAGCACTAAACCAAGCTACAGCTGAAATTAGAAATTCAAAGAGAAGCTATGAACATAAATTAGCTTGTAATATAAAACATGACAACAAGAGTTTTTATGCGTATGTTCGAAGCAAACAGAAAGTTCAGGATAAGGTCGGTCCTCTAGAAGATAGTGCTGGAAATATAATATCAGAAGGATTCTTAATGGCTGAAGACCTAAATGAGTATTTTAGTTCAGTGTTTACCAGAGAAGACACTAGTTCACTGCCAGTACCAGAGGCTAAGTTCAAGGGGGCAGAATCAGACTATTTAAGACAGTTAATTGTAACCCCAGAAATGGTAGCTAAGAAAATTAGGGCTATGAAGGATAATAAATCACCTGGAGTGGATGGTATTCCACCCAAACTACTATTGGAAATTGTAGAACAAATTAGCATACCGCTTGCAACAGTTTTCAACTTGTCATTAGAAGAGGGAGTGGTTCCTTTAGAATGGAAAGAAGCAAACATTATACCGTTATTTAAAAAAGGTTCGAGAAACAAGTCAGAGAACTATAGACCAGTGAGTTTAACATCAGTGATTTGTAAATTATTAGAAAGACTAATTAAAGATCACATGGTGGATTTTCTTGTTAAACATAACTTGATAAACCCATCTCAACATGGGTTTCTAAAAGCGAGGTCATGCTTAACAAATATGTTATGTTTTTTGGAAGATATCACTAAGTGGGTAGATGATGGATCACCAGTAGATATCATCTACTTAGATTTTCAAAAAGCTTTCGACAAAGTGCCACATCAAAGATTACTGCTTAAACTAAAAGCCCATGGCATAGGAAATGGTATAATTAACTGGATAGAAAAATGGCTGATTGACAGAAGACAACGGGTAGTTGTTGATGGGGAGGCTTCAAACTGGAAATCAGTTTTGAGTGGGGTTCCACAGGGATCAGTACTGGGACCTATATTATTCTTAATATATATAAACGATTTGGACGATGATATAGCTAGCAAGGTGTTGAAATTTGCAGATGATACAAAAGTGTTTAGAAGGATTGAAAGTGATGGTGATAGACAGCATTTACAAGATGATCTTGACAGGTTGATCAAATGGTCTGAAAAGTGGCAAATGTTGTTCAATTTTGGGAAATGTAAATGCCTCCACACAGGACATGGGAACGAATATGTAGAATATACAATGGGGGGAACTGTACTAAGTACTACTGTAAAAGAAAAAGACTTAGGGCTGACAATTAGTGCTGACATGAAGGTTTCAGAGCAGTGTGGAATTGCAGCTTCAAAGGGAAATCAAATCCTTGGATTGATTAGGCGAAATATAGCATATAAAGAAAAAGAACTAATAATACCGCTGTACAAAACAATAGTTAGGCCTCATTTAGAATATTGTATACAAGCGTGGAGGCCATACCGCAAGAAGGACATAGATATGCTAGAAAGAGTACAGAGGAGAGCGACTAAAATGATACCAAAACTGAGGGATCTTAGTTATGAAAAACGCCTAAAAGAATGTGGTTTAACAACACTAGAGACCAGGAGATTGAGAGGAGATCAGATAGAAGTGTTTAAAATATTGAATGGTTATGAAAATATTCATAGAAATATGTTTTTTTTCAGTTAAGAAAGATAGAAAGACTAGAGGACATGAAGTTACATTAGTAAAGGAGCAGTGTAGATTAGACGTGAGAAAGTTCTCATTTTCACAAAGGACTGTGAATGAATGGAACAGATTATCTGATGATTGTGTGGGTCCTAGTAGTGTGAATATGTTTAAAAATAAAATCGACACATTCCTCAGAAGGGCTGGATATATGTAGATAAAAGGGTTGGACTCTAGATAAGCCAAAGGGCTTCCTTGTCCACCTGCCATCTAGAGTTAATTCTCTGGATGGCAATCTTGTTAAATATTGTTAAAACATGGTAAAATCCTAAAGATTCCCATTAAGAGTGAGTACGACAAACAGTAACAACAATTGATATACGATTTAATAATTTGAAAGAAGTTGGTATATATGTCACCAACTATCGGGATAATTTGTCCTTAGCCAGCGAACATAACAAAGTGACTTTGAAACTGCAGACCAACAGCTGTTGATAAAAAAATTATTTGTTGGGATTACCCGTACGGTTGCCACCACAGTAACACTTTCTTTGGGAAAAGTAAGCCTATGCAGATAAACTCAAATGAGGGCCATGGAGGATATAATTTTCATTCCGCAAACGTCTGAATTTTTTCTCAATTTTTACCCGTTGACCCGACAACAATATATGAAGAGTTTATATGGATTCCTACTGAGTGGTAGCAGTATTTCGATTGAATGTTGTGGTTAGAGGAACAATATTGATGTCATTTATAACAGTTCGGGGACCAACTAATTCGGGATTAAATTGCCAAATGGGGTGAATATACTATTATTGCATTTGACCAGGGTTGTAATCATTACATGGATAGGCATATCGTGTTGTTCTGGCAAATTGCCACACGCGGAGCCGCAATGAAAGGTTTACCCAAGTGCCGTCCAGGACAGGTGTATTTGTATATGTCAACAGTTTTTACATGACACACGTGCTGAACCGTGTGTCGGTGCAACCACCGCGAACACTGCTAAAACTAGGTTGGGTAGGCAGAGGTAAAGTCCGTTCGGTTCTATGGCACTCGTCCAACAATAGCGTGCTATCCTTCGGGTTTTTGCCGATTACTGTGAAGGCCTGGATACACTGGCACTTTTCGCCCGACCAGACCAGATCATTCCAAACCAAACCAGATTCCCTCCGACTGCAGTGTTTCCACTATAATGACTACACCGACCGACACCGACCGTCACCGACAGCGCTATACTGGAAGCCGGCGTGACGTCATAATCAATTATCCATGAAAACTTAATGCATGCCACGCGTCCTGTCAACAATTGTTCCAAGCTACGTAATTGTCGTACACATGAAAGTAAACCGGTTAGCTAAGTCACTTACGCTCCGTGTGAACGCAGCAATAGATGTGCTTTGATACAATCGATGTACTGGACAGTTTTCAGGTTAATTTGCTTATGACGTTCCGCCGACTTCTAGAATAGCGCAGTCTGTGTCTGAAGTGTAGTAATGGACTTAGTGTAGCTGTCCTCGGAGGGAGTTTGGTCTGGTCTGGTGTGATCGGGTGAAAAGTGCCAGTGTACCACGGCCTTTATGGACATTGTTGGCGATTTTGGGATGGTCCAACTTTGTGGTTGTTGTTTATGTCTATCTAAGTCTATGCCTTACTTAATTACTCCCATATGGGGACATGTGCGAAAGCACTGAC
>CM034535.1:27362699-27413073 GCA_020002185.1 Paraescarpia echinospica | reverse complement strand
TTCGCCAGTAGTTTATTATGATAACATACTTGAGCTCACATCATCTTTAGTTCACGGGCGGCGCTATTCTAGTAGATAACGTGATATCACGTAGAGTTTAGCATTACTCCAACTTGTGTCGCTACTTATCTCCCAATGGGTGGCATGGGCTTTGTTCACATTTACGCGTTACGAATTATTCGATCGCTTGGTAAAGTTTGCGTCGCTTCAGTATCCGTAGAACTCTGCCCACCGTTTGGAAGCGGAAAGGAGGGAAATACATGTAGTATCGCGCACCTAGTCGATGTCGTGTTTGCATGGCACACGACCGTGATGTACACATTTCTAATGTAATTCAAACGGCAGTAATTATAACTGAAAATAACTAATGTATATGGTTAAATAAGTGGACGAATAGAGTGTCGTATGTTTGGTCACGTGACATATCTATTTGCTCGCGACATGCTCTCGGGCAGTCTCTTCGCTCTGTTTATTTATCGATGGCAGGTTACACACAAAATAGCAAAATTGTATCCGCTGATAGGTCGGACAGACAAGTGGAATACGGTCTACATGAGCCCGGGCAGATATCGTAGTAAATCATCGGCACTACTTGGTCACTGTGGAATAACTTATATATGCACGCAGCACAATATGGCATTGTAATATGTTTTCCTCATTTTATATGGATGTGGGCATGCCCTGTGTACGTAAAAGAATGCTGTAAGATCAGCATATATCTTGAATATATTACCATAAAGAATTTAAATTTTCAGCGTGTGCATCTGCACTTCCTCAGGTTTGAACTTGAGACGAGTATAGGCTGCACCTTCGATAACGTCAGAGTCTACGACGGAAGCGACACGTCAGCGCCATTGCTACATACATTCTGCGGATGTAGTCTCCCTGACGACATTAGAAGCAGTAGCAATACAATCTTTGTGCAATTCAAAACCGACGACAGTGGTATATACGGTGGTTTTAGTGTCTACTACTCAGCATTCACCACTGTTGACGGTATGTTATATTTCAATAGTTACACGCATACATGCGCACAAGCATACGCACGCACGCACGCACGCACGCACGCACGCACGCACGCACGCACACAAACACACACACAACCACAAACACATACACACACACAACACCCACACACACGTACACACACACACACACACACACACACACACACACACACACACACACACACACACACACACACACACACACACACACACACACACACACACACACACACACACACACACACACACACACACATACACAGATTAATAAACGCACACACACGCACACACACACACACACACACGCACGCACGCACGCACGCACGCACACATACATACACAAACCAAACCCATAGGTTTGGGGTGCTAATGCAATGATAAAATTACATACACTATTCATGTGTCATTGCATGCGGACGAAAACCCCACTGTGCGTACTGGTGCTGTTATATCTAAATTATATTGGCCAACTTGTCCGATATCGAATTTTTGGCAGCTGACTATTTGCATTTCAGAATAATTTAACGTATGTCCAATACAGCTGTCGTTAAAATGTCAATATGAAATGCTACACTGGGTTCAGAAATTGCAAATTGTTTTGTTCCAGAAAAAATTGTATATAACGCACAACAACTAAAACTGGACTGTGTCAATGAAGGTGTCAGTCTTCATCAGTATCGAATTAAGTTACATCAAAATCTTTAAAATGGAAAACAAATGTAGCATCACCTCCAGTGCAAATAAAACGGCCAGGCTAATTGAGAAGTCTAAGTAGGTGTTCAAACTTTACATGTCAGACTAAGCTCGATTGATTATTGGCTGTATGATATCCATACCATAAATGTAACACAAATCAATTGCATACAAACAATCCGCTATTGCTAATAAGTTGACCGTTTTAAATTGGCCAAGGCCAACGGGTAAATAGTAAAAAAGTAAAGGTAATTTGTTGTGTAGCGGGGGTATCCAGTCCCCATGACTGCTCAAAACGCTTTACACTTTATATCTTGTTTAATCAAACGCCTTCTCTTGGAAGCATTCGGTCACGCTGCAATTAATGCGCGAAGACTATTCGTACATAAATATCTGCCACAGTCTATAGCATGGTACTCATGCATATAGCTGAGAGAGTGGAGCAGCGTAGAGTGAATACATTTTCCCATGGTTCGATTGAGAGTCCGATGCTCTATCCACTGCGCCACTGTGCTCCACAGAATTTACCCTGCGAACTCGTTGACTGGGACACTGCCGAACCATCTGGAAATGTATACTCGCTACACCACATCGAATGACTGTCACCACTTCATTCGCTCAGCAGTTAACGCCGACGTGTTCGACGTGTTATTTACGTTTCTGTTTTTTACAGGATGTCTCGGCACTCCGGTGGAACTGAGAGGACCTAGTGGAAAGTTTGGTATCAGTGACGGTCAAGATCACAACGATATGAGATGCAGTTGGAAGATTAAAGTCGATCCATCCAAGGTGAGAAGATTACGTGGTCCGACATTGTTTAATGCATATTATACATGTTTCAAATCAACTTGTCAATAGTGTGACAACGTTGTTTTGATATAGATCATTGTAATACGTCTTAGTTTTTTAATGTGTGTGTGTGTGTGTGTATGCGTGCGTGCATGCGTGCTTGTGTGCGTACGTGCGCGCTATGAATACAACAAGCCGTGGATGATCTAACACAAATGGATGCAGCAATATAACTGTTCCGGCCACAAGTACTTCCGTGGCATGTGTGTGCAACATTCTTCTTTGTCTCACGTTTAGTCTTAATGGAGGTAGGCATGTATTGATAACTAATCTCCATCTTTCTGGAGTGTCTATCAATACATACCCCTTTTCTGATTACTCTTTTTCAGAGTATCTCATCACACTAGTCTGTAGTAATGTTACTATTCGTCGTCTCCTTCTGCTACCATCGTCTTCTATTTTATATCCTCTATGTCAATTTCTTCTCGGTTATGCCTCGGTAAGTCTTTTCCAAAACATTGTGCGGCCATCTATTTTCCTTTTCGGGTGTTCTGTCATCTCATAATCATCCTTCTGCCGTGTCGTGTTACAAACACATTCCCCGGATCAAGTTGTTCTATGCTACCTGCAAGGTATCCGCTTTTTTCTCTGTCAATGCAAGCGATCCCGTGTTTGTACAAAAGCCGGCACCACACAAACCTACGGTAGACAGAAACCAAAATATGACGTTTTAACCAAAACATTGCATGCACAGTTGTTTTATAACACTCCAAAATATGTTACAGCGTGTGCGGCTACAGTTCCTGAGCTTTCAACTCGGAGAAAGCACTGGCTGTAGGAAAGAAAGCGTAACAATATATGATGGAGAGGACGCAACGGCTGCGTTGATACACACCTTCTGCGGCAGTACAGTTCCTGGGGATATCACTAGTAGCGCCAACACCGTCTTCGTACATTTTTTCTCGTCTGACAACACCTCCACATATTCTGGTTTCCAAATCTACTATTCGGACCTTGCCGCTCCTGGAGGTAAGCTATTGCGAAAGTTATCCGTACTATTAAAACATTTGCGTTACCAGTTGCTCAGAAAACGCGCTCACTTTAAATATTCATCAGACTAAAAAATTTGTTAATGCGACGCCGGAGTCAACAACGATTGAAACACTAAGGATAAGTTCGGCTACTTGCTTGACTTTTAAAGAAAGCAAATAGTATCCAATAACGCTAGAACTTCATACCATTTGTATATATTTATTTATACCACAAAGATCATTTTCATATGGCTTATATATATATATATATATATATATATAAATATATATATATACATATATTGAATCTAACATTGGACGTTAATGTTAAGTTAATGCAACGTTTCTTTTGCTGTACACAGGTTGTCAAGACAAAATAGTCACATTGAAAGGAACAAGAGGCAGCTTTGGCGTCACGCAACTCCAGTATAGTAATTACATGAGATGCAGTTGGAATATTCAAGCCGATTCAAACGAAGTACGTTCACCGGGTGCTTAAAATGTTGCGTCCTTTTTCATGTTATAGTGCGATGGTACAAAGACCGTGCTCTTTACATGTATGCTATTTTGAGATCATACAAATGGTAATTGTTATTGCTACTCAGGTCATACAAATAGTAATTGTTATTGCTACTCAGGTGTCAGAAGCCCAGATTGTTTATATCTTTAGATGTATTGGTAATGTGTAATGTGCGTTACACTACTATGGCGGTAAGCCATCTACCAGATCTATCTTTACTACTTATACATAATGCTAAAATATTTTTTCCAATGTTTGTGTCGCACAAATATACACTTATGGTCGGGATTTCAACAAAATATACGACGAACTGTCCGTGAGTTTTGTATGTGTACCACCTACTTTATTGAATAAATTGTTTACTAGGCAAGTAGCCACGTTGTTAATAACGCTAAACGTGTGTCATACTACAGTTGTACGTTACGTCATCTTCGTCAAACGTCAGCCGGCACGACTACTGGGTGATACAAAAAATAGATAAGCGAGCGAAAAATGAACAACTGTCAAACACGTTCCAAAAATGCCTTTTTAATGATTGCTAGTACCAATACGGTTCGTCGGATCCCAACAATATTGATGTCATTTGAAAGTTTAAGCGTTCTGCTATTCAAACATATAAATGGTTTCCTGATAATCATTCCTGAAATTAACCGAAAACGGACCTACAACCGGGCCCGTTCCGGTGTCTTAGACACTGCGAACCATGATGTTTCGTCGACACAGTTCACCAATCTACCGATTGAGGCACCACTATCTGATTTCATGGTATAAGCTCCACCCACTTTCAAACGGCTGCTAAAATGACATACGTGAAGTAGGCGTGACGTCACAATCACGTATATCAACCAACCAAAGCAACGAATTTAGACCCGTTGTGTGAAGTACTTTATTGTGACGTCACGCCGACGTAGAGATATATCGGTTTCGCTGCGATCAAAGCACATTAGTTTCGCCGCGGTTTAAAAGTGGGTGGAGCTTATAACATGAAATCAAGAAATGGTGAAGTGCGCATGTCTGAACCTATGCAAATGAGGAAAACAGCGCCGCAATCGGAAGATTAGTGTACTGAGTACCCGCCGCCAACATCGTTCGGAACCGTACAGAACACCGAAAACGGCGTGATTGTAGGTCCATTTATCGGTGTTCAAAAAGTGCATCCTTTCAAATGATACCAAGATCGTCGGGACAGGACGAGCCGTGAGGGTGCTAGCGACCGTAGAATTTCATGTTTTAGACGTGTTCTGAGTTGTTCATTTTTCGCTCGCTTATCTATTTTTTGTGATACTAATAATAATATTATTAATAATAAGATAACTTCAATTGCGCCTAAATCCTTGGAAATCTAGCTCAGAGGCGCATCAAAACAAAAGGATTGGTCAATCTCAAAATCCATAAGCAGTATTCCAGTTGTCAACAGATGGGTCAAGGCGCTAGGGAGCTATGGTGGATAAGCAAGGTTGTAAAGATAAGTTTTTAAATGACGACGGAATTTTGTAATATTTTCAATTGATCTAACACTAAGAGGGAGCATATTCCAAAGAGTTGGTGCAGCAACAGAAAAAGCCCTAGTTCCAATGTTAGTGTTGACTCTAGAAACAAAAAGCAGGTCAGAACTAGATTATTGAAGCTGGATAAGTTTTCTTACACGAGTAAGCAGTGAATGCCATTAAGATGGTTGCTTATTGGACAGTGCCTGGTATGTAATGGTACAGATCTTAAATATTATACGATATCGTACAGGAAAACAATGCAAGGACTTCAAAAATGGTACAGAGCGAGAAAACGAGGAGATCTTGTAACTATTCTGGCTAGACAACAGTTTTGTGATATCCTTGTTAGCAATATTATAAAGGAGGGACTTGCAATAGTCAAGTATGCTGCTAACAAGCGCTATTTCAATATATACCGTTTAATCTATATATTACGTAAATCCGATTATGAACTATTAAATCCATTCCAATTTCTTACTAAGCACTGACACTCAACCAACTAGGAACGTTTGTTTGTGTAAAACCAACACTACGTCATGATAACAAATATCAGACGCTAAAGGTTTCGTGAATGGGAGGTGGGTTAGACAAGCTATAAGTCAAACAATCACTTCCATTTTGAAAATACAATGACAGCTATCTTGAATTTCCAGATGGGTACGTGACCGAATTTGAAGAATGGTTCAATAAGATTACTCATGCCAAGTTTAATGTTTCTTGTATCACCATATGAACGATTGTCTGTAAAGTTAACCCTGATCTGCTCAACTATTTACATGTATCATATCGTTTAGTTTCACTAATATAATCGCGGCTAGTTACCAAATTCATTTTATTTATATATATTCATCTCGTATGTCTTCTTGCAGACAGTGAAGTTGGAATTCGTTGAGTTCTCGGTCGAGTCGTGCTGCGACAGCGTCACAGTGTACGACGGCTCCAGCAGGGCAGCGCCACTGTTGGGCACATTTTATGGAAGTGCACTGCCGAGTGATGTAATTTCTACAAATTCAACCATATCCGTGTATTTCGAATCCGACGGTTCAGGGACATGGAATGGCTTCAGCATTAACTACACGGCATTACCGTTGGCCAGAGGTAAGCACCAGTCGGAACAGCTACATGTTCTAGTTGGTGAACACCAACAAATGAGCGTTCACTATTGGTGCAGTTAGCAACACTAAACATATACATGACATGTACGGTATTTGCATTAACATACGCACACACGCACGGACGTACGCAAACACAAACACACCCACGCGCACACAAACGGACACACACTCACACTCACACACTCACATACACACACACACACACACACACACACACACACACACACACACACACACACACACACACACACACACACACACACACACACACACATACACACACACACACACACACACACAGTTCAATGTTTATAACTAATGCATTTTGGTGATGATGATGATTATTATTATAAAGCATTTATAGAGCGCCATGTGTCCGGATAACAAATATGCTCAAAGGCGCTGGCAATCGTAGAGTATAAGTAAAATACATTAAATGACCTAAAACATATTAAATATAAATATTAAATAGAAAGGTAAACGAATATGATTTAAAAGTAGCATATAAAAATTACATAAAATGTCAGTTAGATAACCCTGAATAAAAATAAATATATATATTTACAAGTGTATATATATTATACATAAATTAAATGAATTAGCCGTTTAAATACCTAAAATAAATAATGTCCTTAAATTAAATTAACTATATACATATAATATGCTAAGTAAAAAAATAAATAAATAAATAACTGCAACCTAAGTACATAACCGAATGTCAACATTGCACAAATGTCATTGTTTCGGACAGCAAAGTTCTTTGAAGGCCTGTCGAAATAAGTGTGTCTTTAAGAGTGATTTGAAAGTGGCAACGCAGTTTGCATGCCTGACTGCATGAGGCAGAGCATTACACAGGATCGGGCCAGCCACCGAGAAGGAACGACGGCCATAATGTTCAAGGTGATATCTCGGAACAGTCAGCAGACCTTGTTCGGCCGATCTAAGTGATCTGGTCGGCGTGTAGGATGTCACGAGCGATGAAATGTACGCAGGGCCGAGGTGGTGCACTGCACGATATACCAGCAGCAACAGCTGGAATTCGATCCGCTGGCGTATAGGCAACCAGTGCAGACGGTACAGAGCAGGCGTTATGTGTTCTCGTCTCTTTGTCCCGGTAGTGAAACGTGATGCGGAATTCTGTACTATCTGCAGCTTTCGCAAGTCTGTCTCCGGCAGACCATATAACACTGCGTTGCCGTAATCAATACGTGACATGACTAAGGCGTTCACAATGGTTCTGCAGGCATTAGTGGTAAGACATTTCCGAATTAACGCGATGCTTCGGAGGTGATAATATGCCACTTGGCAAGCACGACGCACTTGATTCATCATCGACATAGTGTTGTCGAATAAAACGCCGATGTCGCGGATAACCGGCTTCGGCGAAACAGCACAGCCACATACATCAATGACTTGGTCAACAGGCGGGTGAACAAGTTTCCGATTGTTCACTGCAGATATGAATATCACCTCGGTTTTGTTCTCGTTAAGCAGGAGATTATGGAAAGACATCCACGCTTTCACATCGGTGGTACAACGAGATATTCGATCGGTAGCCATTGCAAGTGGCTGGTCACGGGGAAAGTCCACATATAATTGCGTGTCATCTGCATACATATGATAGCTGTTTCATAGCGACAGGTAGTGATGCCGACACGATGGACATGTTAACAATGCTGGTTAACACTGGTCCAAGAATGTCAATGTTAGATTTAAGCATGCTTCCAGAAATGACGTCAATGCTGGAAGAAGATTTGTTGGATGTCTTCTCAACCAGACCGCAGATGTCGGTGACTGTAGTAAGTTGAAAGTCGTACAATGGTTCTTCAATACGGCATTCGATATCGTGTAGGAATGCGGGCAGTTGGCATTGCGAGCGTGCAGTCACCAGCCGTGTCCTGATATCAGTGATCTTATCTGTGAAATAACAGACCAATCGCTCAGCTGGCGCATCCGGGTCGTCGTCACATTCGGGGAGCACAGGCGTACGAGTACGTCCCATCAAATTGTTCGTGATGCGATACATTGCTTTGGTATTGTGAGATATAACTTCGATTTCAGCACAGTAATAAGCAGATTTGGTTGTGGCGATGCTCTGCTTAAATGCGTCACGTAAGTCAGTGTACATTTCACGATGGACAGCTAGCCGCGTGTGACGCCACTTGCGCTTTGCTCGTCGCACTTGCCGTCTCTTCAGCTGCAAGTTGTCAGTCCGCCATGTCTTGGACGCACATTTATTAATCGTAGGATGACTGGTGCATGCCTGTCAATTACCGTTCGAAGTTCATCATTAAACAGTTCAAACAGACTCTCAATGTTGTCGGCGGGGTTGTTAATCAGTGGCGAAGCCCGTAAGTCGCACGAAAATTGTTGCATGATGATTGCAGCGTATTTACGATAAATCACTTCCTTACGCACTGGTCGTGGCTTAGATGAAACCAACTTACACTTGATGATGTGGTGGTCCGTGAGCAAGGACTCCACCGACACGTCTGTCACAATAGAACCATTCACCGGGGTGATAACGAGGTCGAGAATGTTACTCCGGCAGTGTGTTGCCGATGTCACATGTTGTTTTAGGTTTACATCGTTCAGCAATGCAGTTAAGTCACGTGCATCTTTGTCGTCATCGTTTCCATTCTAGCTGTAACTGAGACCTGGCTCAGACCACATGATACACATGCATGCATTGCTGACGTTTCCCCTTCTGGTTACACCTTTCACCATCGACCACGTTTAGTCGGCCGTGGAGGTGGTGTTGGCTTTTATATATCACAGCAGTTCAAAGTTAAATTTCATTCTAACCCTGAATACTCTAGTTTTGAGTCCATCTGTGCAGAAATTTCAGATTCTTTTTTATCCGCATACTTTGTTTGTATCTATCGCCCTCCAGGACATCCGGCCAATTTCTTTGAAGACTTTCAGGATATGTTGGAAAATCTGGCAGTTATTCATTCCAAATTTTACATTCATGGAGATTTTAATCTACATTTGGATATACCTTCTACAACTACAACTACAACTACGTTTGATGATATTCTGGCATCATTTGAATTGAAACAACATGTTACCTTTTCGACACATATACATGGTCATTGGCTTGACCTTTTGATAACCTGTTCAACTTGTAATAATATCCAAGCACCTACTGTTTCAGATGGGTTATCAGACCACCATATTGTCATTGCTAATATTAACGTTTCTATAACCCTTTTACAGTCGAAACGCAATGTTTCTTACAGAGCCATTCATAGGATTGACAGTACAGCTTTAATGGTCACAAGTCGCATTACGGGATCGGCTGTGTCGTCGAGGTGATCACGGGCCTGGTGATTGACCTCCAGGTGATGTCGTTATACTGCCAACGTTGTGCGTACGCAAGCACCCGACACGGCGGCATGAACACAGCAATGTTCAAGGTTTACGACGTACGAGCCAGAGTGCAACAGCAACTACGAGGGGGCGTCGGGCGGCATGGATGTGAAGGCTGCGGAGCTGCTGTGGACCCGTTCCACCAACCGGAACTTCCGCTACACAACCATGCTCGCCGACGGAGACGCCAGGACATGCGTGTGTATGGCGACGTGGAAGTACAGAAGGAAGAGTGCGTCAACCACGTCGCCAAACGACTCGGCACGGCACTGCGCAAGTTGGCGGCATCGGGGAAGAAGGCTGGCGTCACCCTCGGAGGCCGGGGCTTCGGGAAGTTGACGCAGGCCACAATCAACAAGCTCACTGCCTACTACGGGAAGGCTGTGCGAGCCCACCCCCATGATGTCGACGGGATGCGGGATGCGATCTTGGCGACATTCGACCACGCCGACTCCAATGACGAGAGGCCCCAGCACGACCGCTGCCCGGTGGGAGCTGTCAGCTGGTGCTTCTACCAGAAGGCACTCGCCACCGGGCAGGAGCCAGGCCCACACCGGACGAATGTGGGTACGCCGCTTGCCTTGACGTCGCTGAGCACGTCAAGGATGTTTACACCCGGCTGGCTCATGTAGACTTCCTCAAGCGCTGCACGCTGGGGAAGACGCAGAATGCAAATGAAAGCGTCCACTCAGTGGTGTGGGACAAGTGCCCAAAGACGAGCTTCGTTGGACTCGAGCGCGTTGTCTCCGCCACCTGCAGCGCAGTGTCGGAATTCAACGCTGGCATCGAGGTGACAATGAGGAACCTCTGTGAGGTGATGCAGGTGCCAACAGGTGCCCACTTGTTGGCATCTGCAGAGAAGGCCGACCGACGAAGCCTCAATCAGGCTAAGCGCCAGGCTATGTCAGCGTCGAAGGAGGCCAGGCAAGCCAGGCATATTGCAAAGACACGGGCGGCGGAATCTGCACCGACTAACTATGGTGGAGGGGTGTTTTAGGCTCCAGCAGAACAGTGCACATATAATTATAATGAACTGTGAACATTACGTCAAGTGACGTTTTTCAAATATAATTCTTATTGTGCTTCACAAAGTATATGTTTGATAACATTTTAACTTTTCAGTCTATAATGTTATACCTTACATCCTCAGAAAGAACAAAACTTGGAGGACATATGTGTATAATTTCAGGTCTCTGTGCCTATTTGTTGTTATACAATTCATTGTTGAAATGTTCACAAACTTTGACGTCGTTTTTCTACAATACAATTATTTCACTGAACTGACTTCTCTTATTGCGTAGATCTCGGCTATTTCCCAACCGAATCCTTTGAAATGTTCAGAACTTCTCCATAATATTACTCTCCATGTTATAACATTGAGAAATTGACAAAATATTGCAAGACAAAAATTCTACATCACAAAATGTTCATATTTTGTTTGAAGTTTTGTAACAAGAATTTCGTAAAATCGTATAAAAAAAATACAAAAACAATCCGCAAAATCTCGACGCTATAACATGCAGGTATATCTTAGTTATATGCCCACATAGTTACAGTGCATTTGGCCAGCCCATTATGTAGATCTAGGCTTTCAGCTGGTACCATTCAACATTTTAAATGGCCGCCCCGTAAGGGTCAAAAGGGGGTCCAAAAATATATAAAAATTCCACATTCCTTTTGTAATATAATTAAAACTGTCCTAAAATTTCAGCAAGCTGTCATAAGAAATAAGAAAAATTCAATTCAGGGTGTTGTGTCCCCTTAAGAAGTCATCTCTGCCTAAACAAGATCAAAACAGTTACATACCTATTTCTAATCTCAGCTTCATTTCCAAAATACTAGAAAAGGTTGTAGCAAGTCGTCTAAGGTCTCACATTAGCACAAATGTCTTAACTAATGTGTCACAATCAGCATATAGGCAGTTTCATTCAACAGAGTCTGCCCTCTTAAAGGTTCATAATGACATTAACTTGAACATTAAAAATGGTAAAGTGACTGCACTTACCTTACTAGATCTCTCTGCAGCGTTTGACACGATTGATCACAGCATTCTCATTGAACGCCTATTAAAGTGGTACGGCATATCCGGCACAGCTCTAAGCTCGTCTTCTTCATCTAACTGATAGATATCAAACTATAAAGATTGGGAACTGCTTTTCAGCTGCACTGCCGGCTTTATTTGGTGTTCCCCAGGGTTTTGTTCTTGGGCCTTTGCTTTTTACTCTTTACAACACGCCACTAAGCTCTGTTATACAAAGACATAACTTGGATCATCATCTTTATGCTGATGATACTCAGATCTACATTTCATTGGCTACCCCGGATACAAATTGCTCCCTTAACCAACTCAGTGATTGTCTTCAAGATATCTTCCACTGGATGACTGACAGCAAGTTGAAATTAAATGCAAATAAAACTGAATTTATCATTATTGGTACTCCAATGCAGCGTAGTAAACTGGATGTTTTTTTCCCTACGCGTATTTTCAATCAGTATATCACGCCAGCAACCTCGGTGCGGAATCTAGGAGTGATCTTTGATAGTAACTTCAATTTCCGACAACACATATCTCAAACATGTCGCTGCTGTTTTTATAATATTCGTGATCTTCGCCGTATTCGCCGGTATGTGTCATTTTCTGTTTTTTGTTAAGACTATTGCAACAGCGCTTGTTAGCAGCATACTTGACTATTGCAATTCCCTCTTTTATAACATCGCTAGCAAGGATAGCACGAAACTTCAGCGTGTCCAAATTTGTCTAGCAACAGTAGTCACAAGATCTCCTCGTTTTTCTCGCTCTGTACCACTTTTGAAGTCTTTGCATTGGCTTCCTGTACAATATCGTATAATATTTAAGATCTGTACCATTACATACTGTCCAATAAGCAACCATCTTATTTGCATTCATTGCTTACTCCTGTAAGAAACCCTATCCAGCTTCGATCATCTAGTTCTGACCTACTTTTTGTTCCTAGAGTCAACACTAACATTGGAACTAGGGCTTTTTCTTTTGTTGCACCAATTCTTTAGAATATGCTCCCTCTTAGAGTTCGATCAGTTGAAAATATTACAAAATTCCGTCGTCATTTAAAAACGTATCTTTACAACCTGGCTTATCCACCGTAGCTCCCTAGCGCCTTTACCCATCTGTTGACAACTGGAAAACTACTTATGGATTTTGAGATTGACCAATCCTTTTGTTTTGATGCGCCTCTGAGCTTAGTTTCCAAGGATTTAGGCGCAATAGAAGTTATCTTATTATTATTATTATGAAATGAAATCACCGAGTATAACGATTCCGGTATTTCGAAGTGAAACGCATTCAAGAAAGTGGAAGGAGGTCTTAAAAATGACCTCAACTCCCCCACCCCTCTATCGCTCCGCGGGAGATATTCAAAATTGTAACCGTGAGGGACCATCGCAGAAGTGAAAGTCTCATCATTATTGCACAGCCACGTCTCTGTTAGGCACAGAATGTCGATGTCGTTTTCACATATGTAGTCTGTGACAAAGTCTGCCTTTTTGCGAAGAGACCTTACGTTCAACAGCCCAATCGTAGCCGTAGTTGGGCTGTCAAACGTTAGTCGAATCAGATTCTGCATGCAAATGTTACGTCTCGCGGTAAACGATGGAGGTGGGTGATGGTTGATTAACGCAGTAATTGGTCTTTGCTTCGACCTCCCTGCCCTACAGCCCCTGCGAGTCCGCTGATTGTTCAAGAGTCCATGTGGTCCAAGTGGTGCCGCACAAGCGTCTAGTAGTGTAAGGTGAAATCTGGTCACAATCGCGCGTCCAATCCGTTGTAGGTCAGTTCGATTGTACGCGAACATGCTGTGAAGAATGGCCGTGCAGTGGTTCTGTTGTTGCCGTCACGCCTGGTCGATCAGCAACAATGTTGTGGCACAGGTGCATTTCACTGTGCAGTTCACTGTACAGGTATAAATTACTAAAATACTAAAAAGTCACTGAACACTTCCCAAAACAGCATAGTCCATCGCCGATCTGATACCTTCATAAAACAACTGTAAAAAGTGCAGTGCCGTATCGAAATTAAAAACTTGTAAAAATGCACAATACATAAGAGATTCTTATGGTGCAGCCACATAGAGGCGCAACACATGACAAGATGATGGTGTTAGTTCTGGTTGTGCAGTGGAACAACCGTTTCGTTTGTAGCTGACTGTCAGCCAGGAGAGATGTTTGATGGTCAGAAGTGTGCAAAGTGTCCAAGTGGAACTTATCAGCCAGACCGAGGGAAGACCGCCTGCATTGACTGCCCGTTGGATCACACTACCCGGCATGTTGGCTCTAGCAACGTAGCCGATTGCCAATGTAAGCTGTCGATCACTACTTCTATGAATGTAAATGTATTTTAATGTACTACTACCACTACAACTACCATTATCACTGCTATTTTTCTTATTTCGACATACGATCACACATATTCTGATACATGCACATACACATTTGAATATCCATGCACGCCCTTTCTTTCTTACTTACTTTCTTCTACTGCACATATCACACATACGCTTGCTTGCGCGCTCTTGCGCGCGCGCGCACACACACACACACACACACACACACACACACTTTTCGTACGCTTTTCATACTTACATCCACAATCAGATTTGCAATTTTTGCTATTATGATTATTGTATTGATTATTTCGTTATATATATATATATATATATATATATATTTGTGTGTGTGTGTGTGTGTGTGTGTGTGTGTGTGTGTGTGTGTGTGTGTGTGTGTGTGTGTGTGTGTGTGTGTGTGTGTGTGTGTGTGTGTGTGTGTGTGTGTGTGTGTGTGTGTGTGTGTGTGTGTGTGTGTGTGTGTGTGTGTGTGTATGATTTGATTATTTTTGTATAAGTTTACTCCTCGAGAGTCATTTCAAGTTGTGGTAAAAGTTTTGACATTTCGTTACCGTTTGATAGGTTGGTGCGTAAATAACATTTTTGGTCCGAGTCCACAACGATCATCCCCCTGGGGGACCATGGGGGGGGAATCTTTAAAAAACAATCTTGAAACAGCCCTAATTTATTAACCGTTCACGCTTTATCAACAGTATTACGTCTCTATGATTTCGAAATTTGGAGTAGCAACTTTTATGTCTTAGGCATATTTTGTGTGGAATCAACCATTTTGAAGTTATTTCCGAAAAATCGTAAAATCATGTAATTTTTACGATAATTTTCCTAACTATTTCCACCCTTAGCCAATCAATTTAACTTTAAACATAGGCAAACAGACTAAGTACCAAAAGAAACCACAAACGCCTGCCAATAAAAAAAGAATTGATACTATACGGGAGAAAGTAACTAATTTTGCATGTTGATTACTTGCATGTCAGAGCAATATTAGCATTACGCCACCTAGCGGAATATTCATAAAACGGCACTAATTTATTAACCGTTCATTCAACGTATGATGTATCTAGAGAATCGAAATGAGGAGTAGCAGCTATTAGATTATAATAATAATAATTCCCTTTCTTAATATAGCGCTTTTTAAGTAAGTAAAAAACAATCAAGGTGCTTCACAGAATAAAATGGTGTGTTGACTTTATGTCGCTGAATTATATACATAGTGACATACAATACATAAACTGCACCAGTCAAACATGTCACAAAACAAGTGATAAACAGTAAAATATATTTGTTTTATGACTATAGACATGATGTGTAAAAAATGCGTCAAAGTGAAACCGTATAAATCAGTAATTATTGCTACTACCTCTTGGCACCTAAATATATCAGTGCAATTAAAACACAATGAACTAAACAGAATGGGATGGAGGGAGGGTTTCTTGTTCGCAAAATTGAAACGTCATATAACTCGCAGAACCGAAATCTTAGCCTGGTAAACATCGCCGTCTATTGGATCATTTGTGTCACGCGGGATTTCGGCATACCGATGTTAGTTCACAATCATCCGCTGGGTGTCACATTAGTTGTCTATAAATACGCTAGGCGTCAGCACTACAAGAAATATATGAGGGTAACTATATGGAGTAACAACAAATATAAATACAACGCCATAAATCCGTCTATAAAGTCTCATAAACGGTGTTTATGTCGGTGAATTTACGTGTAAAATGAATCACAAATATACATGATAAACTGAAACAATGGAAATTATGGAAATACTGGCCTTGGCTGCTGTTTAATTACTGTCAACAAACAATGCAAACAAAACCTAGTGACTAGTCCCACAGTTGCATTTTAATGACTAGACATTCTACTATATGTTGGATTAAGTCCAACCATGCTAATCCTGAATATAAACCTATAAAGCTGACTAAATACTAAAATATAAATTAATGAAATAAGCTAAGAAAAAATAACTAACTAACACATTTTAAAATTACGGTGTAAAATACAGTTTCAAACAATGAAATTAAAAACCAATACTATAAAATTATTATTAGATTGTGGATTGTTTGCGTGTTAATAACCATATTGATGTTATTTGAGAAAAAAAACATAAAATGTTGTTATTCTAATGCTAATTGCCCTCACTGTTTCCACCGATAACCGATCAATTTAGGACAAAACATCGCCTAACCTAGATTACATTGCAGAAGAAACTCCATGCTCCTTCCTAATAAATAATAACAAGTATAATTGTTAGCATATGGGAGAAAGTGCATTATTTCCATATTAATATGTATCATGGGGTACTTCTAAGAGAACAACGTGAACCGGGCCTAATTTGTTAACCGTTCATTACACATCAAAGTATAATGTCTCTGTGTATTCAAAATAAAGAGTATCAAATTTTATGTGGGATGTAGTTTGTGCGTTGAGGCAACCGTAGTAATGTTATTTACGAGAACCTGTTCAATCATGTAATTTTTTATTTTTTTTGCATTAACAAACAGACACATTATGTAGATAACACGGCTTGATTTTGCCCTGCTTATACAATTTATTCTGTGAAAGCATGCTTTACATCTTAAAATAAATAAATCTATTCTCACGTAAAGTAGTGACAGGTCATTAAACAACTTCCACGTTCCGAGAGTCATTCCCTTACGGTTGTGAAGAGTCAGTCGTTCGATCACCAGTGATGAATTTCTTCTTCCACCAGCTCCTAGCAGGACCTAATTCGTCGACTGCAGAAAACATTGTACAAAGATCCTCTCAGTGAGTCAGGATGCAATGCTGAATATGTCTTCCCTTTTTATGAACATGAAGTGTGAGTCTCCTCTTGGAAAATTCGATTTATAGCGCTCAAGAACCGCTTAAAATTAGTTCACCGTTTGGACTATTAGGTACATGTGAGTCCATCCTTCATCACTAGTATATGTCCATTCCAACAGATGGTCAGAAGCTCTCTACTCAACAACCTGCAAAAGGGGTCATTGACAATGCGTTTGTTCGATGAAGAGAAGAAGGATGAAGTAGAATTGATAAATTCAGTAACCAGGAGCTTCGTGGAGGGTCAGAAACGGATGCAGTTGCTCTGGTCATGTGGTCTTTGTATCATGATTCTCGAATAGATGTTTTTGGAAGATCGGTAAAATACATTGAAGCCCACTCGGCCATGTTCCACAACAAAGCAGCTGTTCTACACATGAGTCCAACAATACAATGCAACAGTGCCAAGCATTTCAACCCGCACCACGTGCCGCTGCTGGTGGTAGATCAACCAGTTGCCAAAAAACATCAATTTACATTCCTAGGAACTCTCTCAGTGAAGACAAGTTTGTCGTGATGCTAGCAGGCATGCACATTGAACTGGCTTTGTAGACCACCATGGTAGATCTGCTCTAGATGGCCCGATGTTCCGACCGAAGCCAGGATAATTAAGAATGTGTTAGCAGCCATATTATACATTCACAAAGTGATAGTTGTTTACGGATAATGTTACATCGCGGGTGCACAAAGATAGTGGTACTGAGTTGCCACTTGAAGATAGAATCGCCGTGACTGCACGAGAGATATATATAGTCATACCATGCTGGCTGCTGGTGCATACGTTCCAATAGATTATCATCATGTTCGTCCGAGCACACACAGAGAGGAAATTCAAGCTATGGTTGACAACAGGACACACCGCTGTCATTGCTCTCGATCACCAGAATTATGTCCGGTGGATTCCATCTTCATTCGAGACCACGATATATGCACGCAAAATGAGTGACATGAGGGTCAGTAGACGAAAAATTAGGAACAGACGACGGTTCTCGACCACATCGATTGACCAACAAAAGGGCAGAGGGAGTACGCGATGTGATCGGCCTTACTCATCACCTGTTATAATGCTGGACAGTAGCTGGCCTGGCGATCAGGCCCGGCGATCAGCGAGTAGTTGGGGAATTTACCAGTGATAATAAAGACGACGATGGCAATGAAGTTCTACAAAGAAGGTTATGCATACCAGGAACGTTTTCGACGTCACCTTAGGAATTTGTTAGAAGCCTTGATGGACAGAGAATGTTATTTTTAAAAAGAGCGTGAGGACTCGATTACCTTGAATCGATGGGATAGGAGCTTCATGGAAAATGTGCTGAATCCGAAAGTGTCTGATCACACCAATCAAGTGAAACAACTTATCCAATAACACAGTGGAGAATCCAGCGCACTTCACAGTCTACATTAGCCACGATGCGGGCAAACTTTCATTGTGCGTGAGAGCCGAGGAGAAGACCTGGAGCAGTTTGTTCTATTCTGGCATGAATCTTCCCCTACTTCCTGCATTGTCCTCTCAAGGAACCTCAACTGAAGCCCCAACTCTGACTTTGTGGAATGCATTCTTGAAACCAGTAAAAGGCTCACTTGTGTGTGACTTGATTCTTGCAACGGTTTGTCATCGATGGTGGAGCACTGATCCACACATTCGCCAAGTAGATGAGTGGCTTCATTTCTGAGGAAGGTTGTTCTAACATTTATTTGGATTACATGTTCAATATGCAAAACATGCAATGCCACATTATATAAGCAGGACAAATGCAAAGAGCATACCGTTCGAACTTACATTTTTTTATGTTTGTCATTGAGAAACAAACACTAACATTACAAGATGTCACAGTTTTTCGCAAATAACATCAACATGGTTGAATTTACGCACAAAAACATAATCTAATAGTTGCTACTCCTCATTTCGAATGTTTAGATTCATAATATTATGGTGATGTACGATGAACGGTTCATAAATTAGGGTCGTTTTACGAACAATCCGCCAGGTGGCGTCATGTTAATATTGGTCTGATATTGTAGAAATAAACATTCAAAAATAGTTACTTTCTCCCATATAGTATATATGTTTTTTTGTTTGGCAGGAGTTGGGGGTTTCGTTTGCAAATTAGTCTTGGTTAGGCAATGTTTAGAGTTAAATTGATTGTCTATGGGTGGAAATAATCAGAAAAATTACATGATTATACGTTTTTTGCAAATAATTTCAATATGGCTGCCTCCACCCAAAATTGCGTTTGACATAAACGTTGCTACTCTCAATTTCGAATCCATAGGGACATATAATTTTGATGTAGGTTGAACGCTTAAGAAGATAGGGCCGTTTCAATATTGTTGTTTCAATGTTCCCCCACGGGCCCCCGGGGGGGTTATCGTTGTACACTCGTACCAAAAATGTTACTTATGCTCCAACCTATCAGGCAGAACTTTTACAACAACTTTAAATAAAAATTGAAATTTAACACAGAGCTGATTCTCCACTACATAGTCTGGGAGCAGTCTCTTTACACAATGCAATTATTTACTACATTAATCACAACTTTACGCACATGTTTGCATTATTTACCCTTATAATTTGACATGGGTTTCTTCAATGTATTACATGAAATGTATGATGGTTTAAATAACAAAATATTTCTCCTCATTCTACGTCCTATCGTTATGATAGGACTCGCCATCGTCTACAGAAGAAAGCACAACAGCAGGTACGTCAAACTGAATCTACCTTCTTCTTCTTATTTGTCTAAGTGGCGTTGGCTAACTTGGCGACAATTCTGTTTCGCTCCTTCCACACTATGGGGACAGAGTATCTATAACTTCTATTATCAGGCGTTCTCCGCATTTTCCCCTCAATCTGCCCTGTCGTTACTATGATTGTCCAACGTTCTCTTTCTCATTATATATCTCATTATATATATATATATATATATATTTATATATGTGTGTGTATATATATATGTATATATATATAGGTATATATATATATATATATATATATATAATATACATTATATTATATTGCTTGTTGTGTTCTAATCTTGTAATTGATCTTCCTTTTTATCTCTGGCAGTCTGCCTTCATTGCTTGCTCCATGACACATTCAGCATTCAAGAACCACATTTCAATGGCTTCTATTTTTTTAAATGTTGGTTGGTTATCGATCAAGATTCACACCCTCATAGCATATAGTCTGTCTTAATTGTCCGAAAACTTGAAATAAGCACACACACACACACACTAAACTTGATAACAGTTTCATAAAAAAATACACAGGCCTTCAAGTGTGGTAGTTTATAATCTGCAAAATATGGTTGTTATATCGATAATAATCTTTTAAGTCGACGTAGACAAAAAGTGTCGCTGCTACAGCAATGTTAACCCATTTATCTGTATGTAATATCTATAATCAACGAGCCGTGATTGCCTTCAGAAATATGTATAAAGAGTTCGGTTTCCTGCGTTTTTTATTACTTAGTTTCTGATAGAAAAGATAATGAATAGCAATGCATGTATTACTGTTTAATCTTGATATGTTTTATGTGTGCAGTTGCATCATCCATATATTTTGTAGCACAGCCACGCTTTATACATATTAATTACAAATGACATTCAGCGAGTTTTATATAGAACGAAATGCAACGTAGCAAGCATGAACACCAAGTTGTTATACTATGTATTAGTAAATATTGAGATATTGTATCGATTATGTTTGCTGGACTGACATTTGGGTACACGAATATCAAGTGCATGACGGGTAATGCCAATGCCTCAATACGCGAATTATTGGTACATTTACATTACATGCAGTGAGTATATATATATATACCTGCGTTAAACATTGTATATACTATCATTGACATGTGTGTATTAAACTTTGATATACTTTTTGTCGTGTGTAGTATGGTGTTGCCGATGTTTTGAATAAAGGTTTCATTCAAGTGGGATAAGGATAACTAGGAAACATTCTATCACAACATGCGTAACTTAGATTTAGATTCTTGTTCATTGGTTGTAGTGATGCGAGGCTTGTTACTGGGCGGAATGAGGGAGAATGCAACGTAGCGTGCGACGCTCAAAATACCAGTCTGTAGAGTCAAGTCGAATGCTATCAAGCCATGTCTTTTGACGTAGAGCAAAACTTGTGGAACAGAAAATTGCAGCCGACTTAGAACATAGAAATGTACCTGCGACATTTACACGTCTACTATAACGCGAGATGTCAACGCGCATCACAGACAAAATAAAAGCAGTAATCCCGAACAACGAACTAGTATTGACATACATAATACAGTTTTGATGCGTGCAAAATGTATTTGAATTTGTAGTATTGAAATGCCGTAGCGCGAGAAAACACTGGCGGTACAACTATGTTATCAATATATACTCCATTGAAGTGATATTGCTGTAGATTCAAAATAGAAACTTGGTATGCAATTATATAGCAATTACACATATTATCAGTGAAAATGAGTGTGCTTATATGTTATATGTTAACTTGTGATATAAAACAACTACTATATTCCAACTGATCTGAATAACGAGTAGGTTCCACCTGATTAACATAGATTACAGTAAAATATGTCGTTCTATGCAATTTGACACCGTGTTGGTATGAAGTTGGTAGGCATTGTTAAAACGTATTATTATGGTTACACATAACTCTATGTGAGCGTGCGTCTATATATAGCCGTTTCCGTGGTTATGGATCAGCGATGATAAAGAACTTGTTATGGCCGTGATTGATTAGGATAACTGACAACTTATCAAAGGTGTGACAGATTAGGGATCTACGTAGAGGAACGCCATTAGGGAGATCCATTTCCTAGCAGGAGATCACCCGGTAATGACGGTATTTTTATGTTCCGGGGATACAAATTTAAGCATTCCCCAGAACGTCATAAGCTGAGCTAAAGTATCAAAGATATGGTACAGTCGCAACTTTACAAAGGTTTGTTCTATATGCTTATATAATGCGTTCCATTTATCTATCAGATAGTAGCAGTTAATATATATATATATTTATATATGTATATATATATATTAATAATACAACGATTGTATATATATATATATATATATATATATATACAATCGTTGTATTATTAATTATTATTATGTGTGTTACTCGCCTTAACTCCCGGTAGCTTCTAACACACCATTTGCCGAAAGTGTCATTGCTTTCATGCACAACGCACATTTGTGATATCAGCTTGCTAGATGATATAACAAGACCAGCCGCCAGGCCACAAAACGCGCTTCCACGTCACCCTGCAGCATTACCTCTACGTGTATCTTTATTATTCCAGTTTTGTTGATTGTGTACACTAATCAACAGAGTGTCAATTTGTATTTTAGTGTATCATTAAAAATGTTATCAAACTATTCAGTCGTGATAGCTGTGGCGCCATCTGCCGATCAACAGTGGTCGATAAAATTGTATACGAATAAATATGTTGAATCACACTGTCACGACCTGATTAATGCACCGCCTTTAAATGCTCCAGCACTCGGCTGATAGAATCGCCCTGCAAAACAGAGGGGATGATCGGCATAGCATTATGACTGCAGAAGTGCCAGGTAATCACGGGGGAACGACCCTTACACGTGGGTAGGGTTGTGCAACCGAAGGTCACATACCCCTACACTTTATAAGGGCATCCAATATCAGAAAGTATACCCTTGATGTAGGGACAAGTTTAAGAATGACACAATTTTTAAGTAAGTATTTAATTCATATATAAATATATATATATATATATGTGTGTGTGTGTGTGTGTGTGTGCGTGCGTGCGTGCGTGCGTGCGTGCGTGTGTGTGTGTGTGTGTGTGTGTGTGTGTGTGTGTGTGTGTGTGTGTGTGTGTGTGTGTGTGTGTGTGTGTGTGTAATGTGGGGTTGAAACTGATTGGAATCCAGGCTCGTGGCATGTGGTTAATTTTTCGAGGGGTGTGAATTTGTAATGTTGAAGACGTTCCCGATCGAGTGGGGGTAGTGACCGTCCGCGTTCACGTCCCCAATCCGCCGATGATATAGGCGACACGATCGGCGACTCAAATCTGAGTTACAGTATGACTATACGCCTATGGTGTGCGTGAAGTGGCGCTTACAATCGGGGTTTGCTTATCCATTTCCGGACGTTGCAGCCTTGATGGATTGTGTATAGGTTTCGCATCCATATATAGCCGTTGGAAATATGCAGACTCGGATAATTCGTAGTTTCATATCTTTGTTCGTTGCTTTCCACAGCTTCTTCATCTCCGTCAACTTTTTACTCGCCATTGCCAACATCCGCTTGGTCTCTTTCGTCCCATCTCCATCCGCTTCTATCAGTGACCCCAGATATTCAAAACTTTCCACTCGTTCTATTTCCTCGCCATCTACTATGACTTCTGGTGGTTCTCGACATCCCTTCACATCCATAATCTTAGTCTTCTTTACGTTTAATGTCAATCCGTTCATCTCGCTGTGCTCTTTAACAGTAGTTATCAGTTTATCCAATCCCTCTTTTGTATCGGATGTTAACGCTGTGTCATCGGCATATCTCAATTCATATATCTCCTGTCCATTTACTTTCATTCCATTAAAAAACTTGCTTCTCGTGTCAGTCTCGACTTCTCTCATGATATTCTCTGTGTATAGACTGAATAGGTGGGGGGGAGGGACAAAATGCACCCCTGTCTCACTCCTTTGCCGACTGGGAACCAATCTGTGGTGCCACACTTTAATCTCACTGCAGACTGCTGTCCAACATATAAATTTTGGATAAGTGATGTAATTTTCTTGTTAAATCCCATGCGTATCAAGGTTTTCCAGAGTTGTTGATGACTAACATTATCAAAAGCTTTTGAAATATTTATGAAACAGATCCTAAAGTCATGGTTGAGTTCTCTGCATATCTGAATTAACATCTTCAGGTTGAAAATATGATCTCTTGTTCCTCTTCCAGTCCGGAAACCAGCTTGTGTTCTGTTGACTTCACATTCAAATTTTGTTGTGATTCTCTTCAATATGATTTTAGCATAATTTTGCTCGCATGGCTGATGAGAGATATAGTCCTGTGGTTTGAGTATTCTTGTATGTCACCTTTTTTCGGTATTGGTATAAGGATGGCTCGTTTCCAGTCCATGGGCCATGTTCCACTTCTCCATATTTTCTTGCATAATGTGTGATAGATATCCACGCCTGCTTCTCCACTTGCTCTTACTAGCTTTGTAGTGATGTTATCAGTGCCAGGCGATTTTTCGTTCTTAGACTTTTTATTGCCCACTCCACCTCTAAACGCATCTTCTGGTTCTGTCCTCTCTTTGCCTTCATCCATGTCTACCTCTTCTGTTTCTTCTTTCTTAAACATGCTTTCACAATATTGCTTCCATCTTTCAAGTATTTTGAAAATATCAGCCCCTTATTCTAGTATTACGTCGCCTTCACGACCGGACGCCGGCGTACCTGGCCTCGCTGATCACGCCGTGCAAGCCGTGCCGCGACCCGTCGACACCCATCCACGCCGTTCGACGTCACAACTTCGAGCAGTACACCGCCATTCATTAACGTGTGCTTCCGGGGCCTACTCTCTGCGCTGCCTGAACACTTTGACTGATCAAGTGCATGCACAATTTTATAGCTCGCCTTAAACACACTATTTAAAACTCGCCTTTAACACACAGTCTTTATATGTCCCGTATGCTATTAACAGTTTTTTTCTTCTTCCCCTTGCTCCCTGGCGGGGTGGGGACCACGTCACTCAGTTGCTTCTTCTGCTTCTTCTACTTTTCTTGTTATTTCTCTCTATCTCTGTCTGTTGTCCGCAAAGACCTTCCATTCTTGGCTGTTCACAGATACCCTCCTAAGGTCTCTTTTCATGCTGTCATTCCATCTCAGCTTTGGTTTTCCTCTTTGTTGTTTGCCACCCTTTTCTGCTTTCCATGCTCTTTTTGACAGTTTGTCGTCGCTCATTTTTGCATGTGTCCTGCCCGTCTCATTTTGTGTCCTATTATTTTCATCTTTATGTATTTTTCATGCCAATCTCTTCTCTCAGTTCCGTCATTTTCTGTTATTCTCGCGTTATTCTAGACATTTCTCGGACCCAGTTGTTCTCTGCTACTTATAGCTTCTCGTCATGTCTCGCCCTCAATGCCAGTGTTCCCAATGTACATATTCATGCTGGCAACTCGGAGTTTTCCAACAGTTTTCCTTTTAGCTTGTTTTTAGTTTTCTCTCACATATAGTGCCTTCCGCCGTCTTCCACACTGATGCTCCTGCTTGCATCCTCCTCTGTATTTATGTACTACTTCCTCCATCCTCACACACTGTACCTTAAACACACTATCTTAAACACGCCTTTAACACATAGTCTTTATAATTCTCGTATGCTATTAGCATTTTTCTTCTTCTCCCCGTTGCTCCTTGGTGGGGTGGGGTCCATGTCACTCTGTTGCTTCTACTGTTTTTCTTGTTATTTTCTTCCATCTCTGTCTGTTTTCCGCAATGACCTTCCATTCTTGGCTATTCACAGATGCCCTCCTAAGGTCTCTTTTCATGTTGTCATTCCATCTCAGCTTTGGTTTTCCTCTTCCTTGTTTGCCACCCTTTTCTGCTTTCCATGCTCTTTTTGACAGTCTGGCTTCGCTAATTTTGCATGTGTCCTGCCCGTCTCATTTTGTGTCCTATTACATTACTTTCATATTTAGGTATTTTTCATGCCAATCTCTTCTCTCAGTTCCGTCATTTTCCGTTATTCTCGCGTTATTCTAGACATTTTTAGGACCCACTTGTTCTCTGCTACTTGTAGCTATTCCTCCTGTCTCTCCCTCGGTGCCAGTGTTCCAAATCCACATATTCTTGCTGGCACCACGGAGTTTTCCATCACTTTTCCTTTTAGCTGTTTTTTTAGTTTTCTGTCGAACATAATGCCTTCCACCGTCTTCCACACTGATGCTCCTGTTTACATCATCCTCTGTATTTATGTACTACTTCTTCCAACCTCACACACTGTACCGTCCAAGTATACAAAGCTGTTCACTTGTATAAAAATTAATTATATAATGTCTTTCCGCCAACAACTACGCGCAGATCCACCTCCTGTTCACCTATTCACACCACTTCAATCTTCTACAAATTCCTGCTATTATCACAGTGTATTTAATTATTTTTAATTGAGAAACAATTATTTATTATTCTAGTGATTCATTTAATACATTTGTACTTACTGTTTATTATATATTTTATATTAATTTATGTTTAACTGTAAATTACAATGTCTGACTATAATCAAAATAGCGTATGTATCTTAACGTTTCCCTCTTAGACGGCTTGAACCTCGAGCGCCAGACGTTCATGGATTAATCAACGATCCCTAGAGTAGGACGTAATACTATATCTTTTCAAAATACGCCATATATCTCAAGACACATTTTATGGGGTAAATCAGTTCGATCCTTAACGGTTCTGAATTTAAAACGTAATGGGCGCGCACTACGTAAAACGTATTATAGCAATCGCAGGAACCACGCACGCGCGGCAAAAACTTCCGGAAAACGGCTCATGCGTCGTAGACTTGGCAACATGGAGTAGACGCAGACACAATAATGCATATGTCTACCCACATGCCAATAGCGTAAAAATACGAATATTTTTGACAATTCTACATTATCATGACTTCGACCTAATGATGGACGAGAACTTCACATTCTTTCCGACCTTCGTCATTTTAAACAAACAACGAATATCTGTGAACGCGTTATGGTGTTTATGTAATGATGCCGTGTATTTTATTTTATAACATTTCATCAATATTATTGTCACGACTGTCTTCTACCAAGGCATCCCGTCAAGTGACTGGCATTTTTGCTAGTCTACATAATACAAAAAGTATTGTTCTCTGTCTGTCTGTCTGTCTGTCTGTCGACCCATGTCTCCATTAGTTTTGCATGTATGCTGCTGAAAGTTTTTACATGATCTAGCGGGCCTATTATGTTGGTTCACTGATTTACAATTTTTCGAAATTCATCCCGAAGGTACGGATCTTGAGGGTCACAATTTTAAAATGGCAATTATCTCCGTCAGTTTTGCGTATACGGGGCTGAACCATTGGGGTGGTCCGTAGGTGTAGATTTTTTCTCGAAATTCGTCCTGGATAGTGGGGATCTCGGAGTGTCATATACATATGACTGCCTTTCTCCCTGGCAACGCCGATTTACTTGGCTCACTAGCTATTTATTCACTATTGCTATTTATTAAAAAAAACTAATGGTACTTTATATTGCATAACTTGTGTGTGTGTTTTAATCATAGTGTAGTTAAGTTTTGTTTAGTCACATTTTAGCAACATAAGATGTTGATTTTTAATATTATTTATATTTATAATTTTTGTGTGTGTAGATTATAAGCACTACTAAACAGAGTTTTATTTTAAATTTAACAATAAAGTCGTTATTTTTTTAAAGTACGTTTCTTGGTCGTGATTGCTGTGGCGGTATATGCCGATGAACAATGGTGGCAATTATTATGTACAGATAAATGGCGCGTATTGAAACAATTGACAAAACAAAATCAAATAAAGGCGACACTGATACACCACACAGGTCAGATACACGTCACGCCTGATTACAGCTATGTGCCTGGGTCTAAAAAAGGTGAGCGTGTATCGTGAGACGATAACAACTTATGCCGACCTGCCTTTCATGTCAAGTCTAAAAAAAATCCGTGGCTTCGGCAATGAACCTTGTTTAAGGTGGCCTTACGTAATATTGTGACGCAGTCTTCAGCGTTTATGCCTCACATCCTACCGTCGTTCCTCCCACCAGCTGACTACCTGAATCGGCATTTATAAAATCGGGTTAAAACCGATCCCGGTTGCCCATTGGTTAACACTAATTTGTAAGTTGAACTACACCGGATGATAACTAGGACTGAATGTCTACCAACCACATATATATTACGTGGTAACAATGTGTGTTGTCATATTTGTCGGAGGATTTACGGTTTTTGGTTTAATACCAATACGCAGAGAGCACAGCAGTATCAGTCGACACGCGCGATCGATTTTGCCTCCGACACGAGTGAGTGAATGTGAATCGGGCAACAATTCCGCAGCGGGGTAATGGTATGACGCAATTTCATTTCACTATCAGCAAAATCTGATGCTGTCAAGATTGCGCACTGTGCCCGGCGGTAATGTGTATTAGGCCTACATGCAATCGAGTCAAAGGCAGTGCGGGTTTCCATTCAGAGCGAAACATCTGTTTAGGAAGACGTGTTTTCTTGCTTCCTGACGTTTGCTTGCATACACAGTAATAGACATAGGACGATAGTGTGTGTCGAGTGAGGTTCGCAATAACGCTGGACTGTAGGTGGTCGTCCAACAAAAAGGTGTATGTTTTAAGTCTACGCATCTAAAACGGACGATGACAAAATGGGTTCACTGGACGTCTTTCCTGCTTCTGGCTTTGTGGCTCGACGGGTCGCAGTTGTCGGTAGGTTGTGCTTCTTTGTTAATCCTGCAGGTACACGAAACTGTGTTGCGATGGATCCAGCAAAGCTGGAAGCTATTATCCTCATTTCGTTCAACACCTCGCGCAAAAAGTTCCGATCACCTCGTTTTTTGTATGACCTGTTTTTTTAAACAAAATGCGTGAGTCGATCATAATATTGTATTGACCTCATTCAAACATGGTAAAATCCCAAAGACTCTCATTAAGAGTGTGTATGACAAACAGTGACAACAATTCATATACAATTTAATAATTTGAAAGATGTTGGTATACATATCGCCAACTATCGGGATAATTTGTCCTTAGCTAGCGAACATAACAAAGTGACTTTGATACTGCAGAACATCAGCTATTGATAAACATTGTATTTGTTGGGATTACCCGTACGGTTGCCATCACAGAACACTTTCTTTAGGAAATGTAATCCTATGCAGATAAACTTAAATGAGGGCCACGGAGGACATAATTTTAATTCCGCAAACGTTTGAATTTTGTCTCAATTTTTACCCATTGACCCGACAACAATATATGAAGGGTTTATATGGATTCCTACTAAGTAGTATTTCGGTTGAATGCATGTAGTGGTTAGAAGAACCACATTGATGTCATTTATAACAACTCGGGGACCAAATAATTCGGGAATAAATTGTCACATGGGGTGAATATACTAGTACAGCATTTGACCATGGTTGTAATCTTTACATGGATAGGCAGCTGTTCCCTTGTCATATCGTGTTGTTCTGACAAATTGTCACACGCGTAGCCACAATGAAAGGTTTACCCAAGTGACGGTCAGGACAGGTGTATTTATATCTGTCAACAGTTTTTACATCACACACGTGCTGAACAATGTTACAACTAGACTGGGCAGGCAGATGTAAAGTCCGTTCGGTTCTTTGGCATTCGTCCAACAATGGCGTGATATCCTTCGGGTTTTTGCCGATTACTGTAAAGGCCTGGATATACTGGCACTTTTCGCCCGACTAGACCAAACCAGACAAGATCACTCCAGACCAAACCAGATTCCCTCCGACAGCAGTGTTTCCACTATAATGACTTCACCGACCGACACCGACCGACCGACACCGACAGCGCTATACCGGAAGCCGGCGTGACGTCATAATCAATTATACATGAAAACGTAATGTATTTATGCATGCCACGCATGAAACTAACCCGGTTAGCTAAGTCACTTACGCTCCGTGTGAACGCAGCAACAGATGTGCTTTGATACAATCGATGTACTGAACAGTTTTCAGGTTTATGTGCTTATGACGTCCCGCCGGCTTCCAGAATAGCGCAGTCTGTGTCTGAAGTGTAGTAGTGGATACGCTGTCCTCGGAGAGAGTTTGGCCTGGTGTGATCGGGTGAAAAGTGCCAGTGTACCCCGGCCTTTATGGACATTGTTGGCGATTTTGGGATGGTCCAACTTTGTGGTTGTTGTCTATGTTTATCTATGTTTATGCCTTACTTAATCATTCCCTTATGGGGGCACGTGCGAAAGCACTGACTACAGGAACTAATGATATACCTGTCTAGTCTAGATTTAAGCTAGTCCACCGTGGCTGCATACACAGTCACTGTTTCGGATAGTTATTTCCAGTTATTTACTGTTCCGTTAAAAAACTATTGCTCACTATGGCTACGCGTGTTGTTGTTTGAATGAAAAACGTCGTGCGGAAGGGTTGTATTTCCGTATACACATTATAAAATAGTACTTTGCGGCGTTCTAGATTTGTCATCATTAATGGTACAGTTTTTCGGCTATTGTTACTCTTTTCAAATTTTGGCGCTTGGCGCTGTACTTTCTTGAGTTCATCTGTATATATATATATATATATATATATATATATTCATATATATATGTTTGTGTATGTGTGTGTGCGTGCGTGCGTGTGTGCGTGCGTGCGTGCGTTCGTATGTGTGTGTGTTTTGTACACGGGTCCCAAGCGATGCTCGCGTATTCAACGTTAAAACGATCCAGGGTATTTGTTTGTTCTTCTCTGTACATATCGATATATTTATCCTGATGAAAAATCCAATACACGATTCGATTTAGCAGATAGGTGGGAGATGTGAATGTTCCACAATAGGTCAACGGAAAAGTCCACTAATACGTGCAGATAGTGGTGGGCAATCCTCAGACTGTCTCTTCTTTTTGTGATACGCATAACTGAGCATTTATTGATATATAAAATGCCACACACACACATAATATGAGGATGATGACGAAGATGAATAAGAATACTATGATAATGGAGAAAAAAAAAGACGATGAAAACAAACAAATATATGATGATGAAGACGACGATGATGGTTATGATAAAAATTACGATGATTAGGATGAAGAGGAATGTTATAGTGAAAATTTTGATTTAACAAGATTTAACAAGATTTCCATCCAGAAAATTAACTCTAGATGGTAGGTGGACAAGGAAGCCTTTTGGCTTATCGAGAGTCCAATACTTTTTATCTGCGTGTATGCCGCCCTTTTAAGGTATGTGTCAATTTTATTTTTAAACATATTCACGCTACTAGCACAAACACAATTAGGAGGTAATCTGTTCCATTCATTTACAGTCCGTTGTGAGAATGAGAACTTTCTTATATATAATCTACACTGCTCCTTTAGTAATGTAACTCATTATATATATTAAGAATAATATACGTCCCAGTACTGATTCCTGTGGTACCCCCTAAAAATTGATTTCCAGTTTGAAGCCTCTCCATCAACTACTAGTCGTTGTCTTCTGTCAATTAGCCATTTTTATATCCAGTTAATTCAACCATTTCCTATGCCATGGGCCTTTAGTTTAAGCATTAACCTTTCATGTGGCACTTTGCCGAAAGTTTTCTGAAATCTAAGTAGAGTAGATATCTACTGGTGATCCCTCGTATACCCACTTAGTGATATCTTCCAAAAACATAACATATTTGTTAAGTATGACCTCGCTTTTAGAAACCCATGTTGAGACGAGTTTAACAAGTTATGTTTACAAGAAAATCCACCATGTGGTCTTTAATTAGTCTTTCTAATAATTTGCAAATCACTGACGTTAAACTCACTGGTCTGTAGTTGTCTGACTTGTTTCTGGAACCTTTTTTAAATAACGGTATAATATTTGCTTCTTTCCATTCTAAAGGAACCACTCCCTCTTCTAATTACAAGTTGAAAACTGTTGCAAGTGGTTGCAAGTGGTATGCTAATTTGTTCTACAATTTCCAAGAGTAGTTTATTATCCTTCATAGCCGTAATTTTCTTAGCTACTATTTCCGGGTTTACAATTAACTGTCCTAAATAGTCTGATTCTGCCCCCTTGAACTTAGGCTCTGGTTCTGGTAGACAGTGAACTAATATCTTCCCTGGTAAACACTGAACTAAAATACTCATTCAGGTCTTCTGCCATTAAGAATCCCTCTAATATTATATTTCCAGCACTATCTTCTAGAGGACCGACCTTATCCTGAACTTTCTGTTTGCTCCGAACATATGCATACAAATTGTTGCTGTCTTGTTTTATACTAGAAGCTAATTTTTGTTCGTAGCTTCTCTTCGAATTTCTAATTTCAGTTGTGGCTTGGTTTAATGCTTCTTTATAAATGTTGTAGTCTTCGTAATTTCCAGTACATCTATATGACTTCCACATCATTTGTTTGTACTTAATTTTTCTAATGGCTTCTTTTGATAAGTATTTCTTTGTGGACCGTTGTCCTTGTTTTTACAAGGAAATAAATTCATCGACGATGCACTCTATTTCACTCTTTAAGATATTCCAGCATTCTGTTGCTGTCCTATTTTTCAGTGTGTTGTTCCAGTCTATCTTTGCTAAATATGTCCTCATTACCTTATATCTTCCTTTGTGGAAATCTCTCCTAAACTGCTCTTTATTATTTATTTTCTAATTTTACTTTGATGGTAAAATGTATCTGGTTGTGATCACTACTTCCCTGTGGCTCACATAATTTGACATTGCCAAATAATTCATTCTGTGAGTACAAAACTATATCTAACACATTCTCACCCCTGGTTGGCTCTAGCACATGTTGAGAAAGGAAACTGTCTTGTACTAAAACTAAAAACTTGTGGTCCTCAGATGTTGATTAAGATGAAGGTAAAGAAGATGATGAAAAATATACGATGATGATGAAAACGAATATGACAATTTTGAAGAAGATTAAGATGACGAGGACGAAGGTAATGATGATGATGATGAAGATGATGAAGATGTATATGCAGATTTTAATGTACGGGATGCTAAATAATGTTGATGAATATGAAGGTTACCACCATGATTATGGTGAAGTTGAAGTGGTTGTAAGATTATTACGAATATGTATACAAAATAATGAGGAATTTGATGATGATGATGATGATGCACATTATGATGAAGACGAAGACGATGATGGTGATGATGAAGATTACTATTGTGCCTAGAACAGCCGATGATGGTTATGATAACGAAAGGCGATGATGAAGACCAACATGTTGAGAATGTATGTGATGTTGAAGACGAAAGTTATGAATATGATAATGAGGATGATGATAATAATACTAATGATAACAATGATAATAACGGTCATAACAATGATAGCAATAATATCAATAATAATAATAATAACAATAATAATTATAGTGATGGTGGTGGTGTTGGTGAAGGTAATGGTATTAATAATAATAATATAAATGATAATAATAATAATAATAAATAGTGATAATACATTATAAATAATAAATAAATTATAATAACAATTGATAATTGAAATTAGAAAATTGGTAATTGATAATTGGAAATTGGTAATCGGAAGTCGGCAGTTGGCAGTCGGCAATCGACAATCGACAGTCGGTAACTGGTAACTGGTAACTAATAACTGATAACTGATAACTGAGAGCTGATAAATGGCAAATGACAAATGACAAATGACAAACGACAAACGACAAATGACTATTGATAGATAGTAAACTGTAAACAGTAAGTGGTAAATGGTAAGCGGTGAACAGTGGGTGGTGAATGATAAATGATAAATGGTAAACGATAAACGGGGAACTGGTAAAATGTAAATGGTAAATGGTAAACTGTAAATGGTAAACTGTAAATGGTAAACTGTAAATGGTAAACTGTAAATGGTAAACTGTAAATGGTAAATGGTAAATGGTAAATGGTAAATGGTAAATGATTAATGATAAATACTAATAATAAATAATAATATTAATACTAATAATAAATAATAATATTAATACTAATAATAACAATAACAACACCAATAACAATAACACAAAACACTAATAATACTAACAAAAACAACAATAATATAAATAATAATAATAATAGTGATACAAATAAAAATAATAATTATTACTATTTTATTGCTGTTACTGGGGTTATAGGTTATTGTTGTTATTGTTGTTATTGTTATTATTTTTATTATTGTTGTCATTGTTGTATTTGTTATTATTGTTATTATTATTTTATTATTATTATTATTGTTGTTGTTGCTGCTGCAATTATTGTTATTTTGCTATTATTGTTATTATCGTTATTTTTGTTATCATAATTGTTATTGTCAATATTATTAGTATTATTATCATCCTCAACATGTTGGTTTTCATCATCGGTAACTTCATTATCATAATCATCATCGGCGTTTACATCTTCGTCGACATTCTAAGCACTATAGTAATCTTCATCATCACCATCATCCTCTTCGTCTTCATCATAATGTGCATCATCATCACCTCCTTCTTTATCATTTTGTCGACATATTTTAATAATTTTCACCACCACTTTCAATTTCACCATAATCATCATGGTAGCCTTCATATTCATCAACATTATTTAGCATCACCTACATCAAAATCAATCTGCAAATACATCATCATCGTCGTCATCATCACCTTCGTCTTCGTTATCTTAATCTTCTTTATAATCTTCACATTCGCATGCATCACCGACGTTATCATCATATATTTTTCGTTATCTTCTTTATCTTCATCCTAATAAACATCTTCATTTTCACTATAACAATCATCTTCACCCTAATCATCGTAATGATTCATAACTATCATTGTCGTCTTCATAATCATCTATATGTTAGTCTTCATCATCTTCTTTTTCTCCGTTATAGTGTATTCTTCTTCTTGGCCTGCATGTTCTTAGAAATGTGAAAACTTGAAATTATTACAAAATGGGCCTCAATGTTATTACATTATTACATCGGTGTATTACAAAATGGGCCTGTTTTATTATAACATGGGTCGATTATTACATAATGGGCATGTTTTTATTACAAAATGGGTCGTTATTACAAATTGGATCGATTATGGCAAAATCGGTCGTAACACGTATGGTAGGGACTGGTACCACGGACGCTCTTTTTGGAATACTTCGAAATTTGTACGAAACCACCGATGTAACGGGCAATTTTGTTGTAAGCGTGCTATGTCTCGACTACAGCAAAGCATTTGATCTAATTAGCCATGATATACTAATACAGAAACTGATTGCAATGGAAGTACCACCGCACCTGGTCCGATGGATGGCGGCGTTTCTACTAGACCGTAAACAGAGAGTAAAAATCGGCGACGCAGTGTCAAAGCAGGTTACCTTAATGGGGGCCTTCCACAGGGAATTTTGTCAGGACCAAAACATTCTGTGGTTCATATCAATGATTTACAGACATATTGTCCTATGTTTAAATATGTTGACGATTGCACCATATTTGAAATATGCAATCAAAGTATGATATCTGTTATACAAGATTCTGCTAACATTATTGAACGATGGTCTAGTAATAATGACATGCGCATCAGTACGAGAAAGACAAAATAAAATGGTTATATGTTTCTGTAAAGATAGAACATTTGTAGAATCTCTGCCGTACATATTGATATACATGGGACAGATAAGCAAAAGTTATCGCTGTAACTATATCTTCGGATTTATGTTGGAATGCACATGTAGATGAAAGGCAAGAAAGAGAGTGTATATGATCTATCAGTTGAAACGTGCTGGTATCAACCAAAATGATTTGGTTAGAATATATATATTTGTGATTAGACCAATAGTTGAATATGCATGTCCAGTGTATTTAAAGTATCTTATTTTTAATGAAAGCTAGTAATGCAATTACAATGTACACGTTTTAATATAAAGCGCCTCATACTGAGTGAGTTGTGTTCACGGGGCGATTTTGTATTTTGTAACTGAATAATATATTTCGTGTAGTTGCGTTAATTTTATTGAGTATAACGTGTTTTATGACTATTATGACATAATGTTGTAACAACATGATACTTGTGCGGACGCTGGGATTTTATGGTGAATGTACAATCCACCTGAAAAATTGCCAATAATTATACATGTATTCTCTATTATTATTATTCTCTGTGTAAGTACCTCCGAGTCACAATGTTATACTGAACAAATGGTTTTCTATTTCCAAATAGCTCACAATATCTTTATGAGCTGAATCGCGTATACCATAGAAATGTAATTTCTTTGATAGTATATCATGATCAACAGCGTCAAATGCATTTTTAAGTCAACAAATATGCCAATAGCATATTTGTTACGATCAAGTGCACCTGTAATTTGTTCAACCTATTCCAGAACAGCAAGAGACGTTGACATGTCAGATCTATAGCCATTCTGACCATACGTTTTTATGAATTTGTCCAACCTATCATTGCATAATTTCTTTAGATTTTTTGAAGATTTTAGTAGCAGTAAGATAGGTATGTACTTTGTAAATACACCTCACCGGAAGAAAAACAGAGGAAAACAAAAACAAAAGCAAACCAAACGGATCTGTGACTACTTTGAAGTGGCTAGACTCTTTCCCAAGAGGAAGGAAGACCCACGTGGAAATGACCAGTCAATGCCCTGGCATCGGCCAACAAATGGTGACAATGATGGGCAGTCGAGCGTGTTTATTGCAGGGTGTAGCGGCACGCCGGTTTCGTTGGGTGGATCAGCAGGAACATTTGGATTCGGCGATACCCAGTACGGACAAGCTGTGGAATGTGGCTGGCTGATACAAGTGGCAACATCCAAGGTAAACTAAACAAATCATCAGACGACACTTCAATGTACAATTTATTGGTTATTATATAATCATATATCGAAAACGGATCAATATATTAAAATACTAAAATAATAACAAATTGTTTGTTGCCCGTGAAATACTGCATTGGGTACAAGCTATTCGTCATTGTGTTTCGCGCCCTCTACGATCGGACGCCGACGTACCTCGCGTCGCTCATCACGCCGTACGTGCCGCGCCGCGCCGCGCCCTACGATCTGCCGGCCGCGGGTTGCTATCCGTTCCGCGCCACAACCTCTAACGATATGGCTGCCGTTTATCTCTCGCGCTACCTGTGGAACGCGCTACTTGAGGATCTGCGTCTGGCCGAGTGCATGGACACATTTAAAGTGCGTCTTACGACTCATTATTTCAAGCTTGCTTTTAATGTCTAGTTCTCTATACCATTCACTATCCACATCGTAATATTTATTATTACTATTATTTGGTACTATTATACTAGCGTATTATTTTAATTATTTACTCATTAATATGTTATTGTCTACTTATTTATTTATTATTATTATCTTTTATGTAGGTCTTGATATTTTTTAGCTTAGGTTTGTTTAGTCTTCTTCTTCTTCTCTGACTTTTCCCGTCATTTCTTTCTCAATGTCGCCCTGTCCATCACCACATCTGCACTCAGACCCACGATTTCCATGTAATTTCTGCATGTTTCCATCTGGTCTTCGGCCGTTCTCTCCTTCTTCTTCCTGGTATATCTGAATTTAGCACTCTTCTCACTGTGTGCTCATCTTCCCTTCCATCACATGCCCATACCATTTCAGCCATTTCTCTGTTATGTTTTGGATGCTTGTGTTACTCTCGTTGCTCCTCTAATATATTCGTTTCGGATCTTATCTTTCTTTGTTACTCCACACATCCACCTCAGCATCCTCATCTCATTCGTCTCTATTCTTGCTTCTTGTCATTTCGTTGTTGCCCAGATATCTGCCCCGTACAGCATTGCTGGCCAGACTACTGTTTTATAGATCTTCCCCTTCAACTTCACTGGCATCCTCATGTCGCACAACACTCCACTGCATTTCTTCCAATTTATCCAAGCTGCACTCACTCTCTGTTAATTTCCGTTTCCATGCCTCCTTTCTCTTCCACGACTGACCCTAGATATTTGAAGTGTGTCACTTTTTGCAGCTCGACTCCCAGTATCTGTACAGTTGGTCTGTCTAACTCATCATTCCGTTCGAACCTGAAGTCCATGAATTGGGTTTTCAGTCGACTACCTCTCATTCCTCTCTCTTCCAGTGCCTTCTTCCATGTCTCCAGGTACTCTGTCATGTCTGCCTCCGTTCCACCACACAACACAATGCCACCTGCAAACATCATTGATTCTTGTGCATCTTGTCTCACCTTCACCGTCAAGACGTCCATCAATATGAGGAACAAGTATGGAGTCAATGCAGATCCTTTGTGCAACCCAACTTCTAAGCCAAATTTGCTGCTTTTACCAGCCACACTGCGGCGCACCTTTGTCTCACACCCCCGGTACATATCCTGTATCAGTCTGATGTACTTTTCCGGTACATTCCTTTCTCTCGCACATCTCCATATCTCCTCCCTTGGTACCCGATCATATGCTTTCTCCAGGTCTATAAATACCACTTTGATGTCCTTTTGTCCCTCCCTGTGTTTCTCTATTGTTTGTTTGAAAATGAAAAAAACGTCTGTGGTACTCCTGCCTGCATAAACCCAAACTGACTTTCATGTACAGCACTGTATGTCTGTGCATTCTCTCATCCTCTTGTCTATGACTCTCTCCCATATCTTAAAGGTGGGCGTCCTGAGTTTGATCCCTCGGCTTACACTCCTGAATGTCACCTTTTCCGTGAAGATTGGGACCAGTACGCCAAGCCGATGGCATGTGTTCTGAAGTCATGCCACAGTTGAATAGTCTGCATAGTAACTTTACACCAAAGTTGCCCATACATTTCCAAGCTTCAGCTGGTATTTCATCTGCTCCTATAGTCTTCCCACTTTTCATCCCTCTGAGTGCTTTCTATGTTTCTTCGTCACCTATACTCCTTACCTTTCCTTGATTCACACCCCTCTCCTCGGTTGCTACTATCGGGGTTTCTTCGTTCACCAGGCAATTTACGTATTGACCCCATCTCTCTTTGATGTCAACGTCTTTCATCAATACTTCTCCCGTTGCACTTTTGACTGTACGTATCTGGCCTATGTCCTTTCATGCACGGTCCCTAGCTGCTGCTATTCTATAGATATCCTTCTGACCATCACTAGTTTCTAGGTTGTCGTACAATATCTCTATTGCTTCTTCTCTCAATTTTTCCACCACCTTTTTTATTCTCCGTTGACCTCCCATATACTTCCTTCCTACACTTCATGATCTGCTCCGCAATTTCTTCCACGTTCTCCGTTGTCACTTGATCATTATATGATACTCTCTCCACTATATTTCTCCTGAAGTTCTCTCTCACTTCTTCCTCTCTTAGCTTTCACCATCTGTTCTGTTCCCACTGTTCTCCTCTGTGTTCTTTTCCTCACCTCCAGTTCAGAAACTAGTACCCTGTGTTGTGTGGTGACGGCCTCTGAGGGTAGTACTTTACATTTCTTTGATTCCTTAGCATGCTCTTTCCTCACCATGATGTCAATTTTGGTTTCTCGTCCCACGCTGTTATATGTTACAAGGTGGTTCCTTCTCTTCTTGTAGACTGTATTCAGTATCCTCAGCTGGTATGCTGTTGCAAAGTCTATTATATTTATGCCTTCCTCATCTGCGACCCCTATTCCTTGTCCTCCGTGTACGTCATTATATCCTGTCCGATCTCTTCCCACATGTTCATTTAGGTCCCTGCCACCACCATTCTCTAGCATCTTGGTATAGCTTGCATCTCGCCATCTATGTGCTCCCAGCATTCCTCCTTTTCCTCTTCTGTGCATCCAGTTGGTGGTGCATAGCAACTGATAGCATTCCACACTTTTCCGTCGATCTCTAGTTTCACTCTCATCACTCTATCGCACGGTCGCTCCACTGCTAGTACTCTGTCTTTCAGATCTTCACTTAGTACAATTCCTACTCCATTCTTCGTCCCATCTTCTCCATGGTAGTACAATTTGTATCCGGCACCGATCTCCCTTGCTTTGCTCCCCTTCCATTTTGTCTCCTGTACGCACAATACTTGCAGGTTCTTCTTTAGCACCAATTGTTCTACTTCTCCACTTCTTCCTGTCATGCTCCCAACATTCAGTGTTGCGAGTTTAATCTTCCTCATGCTCCTTCCTGTTTGGACTAACTTCTTTAGCCGTCTTCGTCCTTCTGACGGTAGCCCTTGTCCATTTATCGCTGAGCTCGGGCGGGGGCCTCGCGCGTCGCTTACATGGTACGCTCTAGCACGGGCGTTCAGGTGGGCAGGTAGTTTGAGATCGGACTTCTCCTTCTCCTAGGCCGATTACCTGACAAGGTTAACCAGCTGGGCCTGCCAGGGTTTGTAATCAGAGTTGTCCTTCTCCTAGACCGACTACCTGACGAGGTTAACGAGCTGGGTCTGCCCGGGTTTAAAATTAGTGTTGTCCTTCTCCTATGGTGAGTTTGGTCCACGGCACCTTCTTCTGTTTTATCTGGTGCAACCCCTCATACTAAGGGCTTCCCCCATCCGCCACCCAGGGGACGCGCCTCTACGCAGGCAACCCACTGCGCGAGGTTAGGTTTGATTAGTACATTTTATATTTTAATGCAGTTCTAGCCTTTTTATATGTTTAATTAGCTCAACAAGCTTATTATTTGTTAATAATTTATTCATTAATATTTACTGTATATTTATTTATTTATTATTATTATTATTTTATGTATGTCTTGATACTTTTAGCTTAGGTATGTTTAGTACATTTTCTAGTCGTTTTATACGTTTAATTCTATTAGCCACATTTTAGTAGCTACTAGTTGTCAACACCCTTGAACAGTGTCCTACTCTGGATATGAGTGTATAAATAAAGTATATTATTATTATTAATACTAGGCAATTTGTACCCGTGGTGTGCTTTTTGCTTTATAGTTCGAACTGTATACATAGTCCAGATCGATTCAAATATTTTACGTTTGGCCTTCTCCGCCTTTTGGATTCGCCATTTTTAAAGATGGCGATCGTCAAAACACATTTCACAATATATTACCAATTATGTCACACAAAGTCACCATGTCTATGTTAGTGTGTAGAACTGTGGTCAGCAATTTCAAATATGTTACGTATGACCTTTGCTAACAGATATGCGCCATTTTTAAAGATGGCGCCCATCAAAACCAATTAGCGCTACAACTAACGACCTACATCACCTAGAGCCATAATATTGATGCCAAAAGATAGATTTTCAGGTGCGATGATTTCAAATGTATTACATACGCATCGTCCCCAATTGTGAGTGGGTTATAACACCCATCGCCAGCTGTACACATGCAATAGATGGAACATGAGATATTATTGCCGTGGCAACTGCAACCGTCAGTGCTGCATGCCTTGCTCTCTGCTTTGCAATCACACACAAACTGCGTGGGAGGTGAATGTCCAGATGATGCTGTGGAAGGCGGCTGATTAACAATGCCCGCCTCCTACAGGAGGAGTTTTTTGGCCAACAGAGAAAACAAGCACATATTCATCAACTTACTGAGCAATGAGCTTGATAAAACTGGGTGAAATTGTTTTCATGCAGAGGACGCTAAGCTAATGATCGTATGACAGCACTGAATTCATCAGACAAAATCGACTCTATCCTCATTGGTGAAGACACCGATTTGTTAGAATATATGGGCCCAGCTATATCATACCACTGCAACAGTTGAATAATTGGTTACTGCAGGAAAACAGGCTATTGTGTGCGTCCGATGTGGCAACATTGGCAAAAACCTTGATGGTTTGTTGTACAAGCACTTAATTGAAAACATAGCATCAAGCGCAGCTTACGCACATGGATAAATCTACCCCGTACTTCAACTGCTGCTCACTATCACAGCTCAGGATCAACTCTCAGAACCAACAGTGCAAAGGATCCAAGAAAACTCTAAAAGCCACGTACTAGAACTGGATTGTCAAAGACAAATACCATGTTCCAAAGATGACTGACCTCCCAGCAGCACCAGCCCATTTACTGTCGGTCATCCGTTATGCGAGGCAGATTGTTCGCTTGGGAAGATCCTGGTGGTTGCAGAAGCCCATCCTGGATTTGTAGGCTCTGGAGCAGGTTGGGCAAACGTTTACTTGGCCTGAAGGTGCCTGAGACGCAGATTCTTTCCTCTGTCTACGCTTTTCCCCGTCTGCTTCTCTTCTGGAACATTAAATTCCTGGGCAGCTATGTATACGTGTACATCTCAGCAGGTGACCGAGTGAGCTGTTGGCTTTGGCAAGACAAGCTACAATCCGTTGCGATGTAGTTGCGGGAAGAACAGACTTGCGTGTACTTCTGTGTGTGAGTGGTGTGTCAAATGGCAACTAACATCTCCGTGGAAGCTCTCAACGACAGCAGTGTTTGAACGTGTCATGTACCAGTAAATAACACTACATGTTAAGCAATAATAAGGATGTACGTACACACTTCACTGTATTTTTATAGCGTATGGTTTGGTTGAAGATAACTGATATTGGAATAAGTACCTGAGTTAAAGTATCAACCAAATAAAAAACATACTACCATATTCATGAAAACGTTGTTACTATTTAGAACAGTAGCTAAGGACATAAACTGTGTTGAAATAAACAAGTTTATGACTATATGTGTAAGCAAAGCTACTTCCCATGGCGGATAAAATTCGGCCTTCACTGTATTTAGAAAATGATTTTCATGTTATTACTAAATGGAATTAAACTTGTTGTATATATTTGTATTAATCTATCCATACCCCTTCCAATGGTGTACATCATGTATATAAATTGCGCAAAGAATATAGAATACTCAGCTTAAATAACGCCTTTCCCTAGATTTTACTATGACAAAATGACCGGCTGCGACTTTCGAACATCTGTCATTATTGTCAGAAATGAAAATGTTCCACCAAGTGAATTTATGTTGACTTGTTATCTAATAATGCAGACATATAGTGCTAACTAAAAACGCCATAATGATTGCTATTACAATTTGTTTGAGGCTAAACCATAGATTGACTGGACTAGGCCGAAAATCCGGGTATATGTAAATTGCAATAATTTGTAAATGTGTTTGGAATATACGATTCTGACCTTAATATTAATTGCAATGATACGTGTTATGTATCATTACACAATCTTACTTTTCCAACGATATACATCATCGTTATAGTATTCTCACATAAAATAAGTTATACAACATGAATTACATGTAACCCCCTAAATTTCAGTGAGACCTACGACCAGTTGGCAATATGCGAAAATGACAATGTTCCACCAAGTGGATTTTGGTGGACTTTTTTTTCTGATAACGTAAACATACAGTAGAATCTAAAATTCTCAAAAAACTTTCTATTACAATTTGTTTGAGGTTGAACCATAGATTGACTGGACTAACAGTGTACATGCGTTTAATAATTGCTTTGCATTACGAGGATTGAAATAATATGTTGTGTATAAAATAAAAAAATAGCTGCATTGGAATAATGTAACTGCCAGTGTCAAACAATCATCAAATGCCAAATCATGGTTGCTATTTGTTCGCTCTTATCTGCACTTTCGAATTGTCACTTGTTGTATTCCATAGACTAATTCGTAAGATGGATGTGTTGTATCATTCAACATCTTGTTAACTGTTTATAGTATTTTGCCTTACAGCAAGTACGATTGTACTTTCTTAATTTGAATCTCGATTATTATGGTTGCTACTATCAACGTGCGAAATTCTACGACGGAGCAAACTCCTCGGCACCACTGGTGCATACGGAATGCGGTTGGCCCCTTCCAAGCGACATTTTGTCCAGCGGAAACACACTGTTTGGTTCGTTCTCTCTCGACAACGCTTATGACCGATCCAACTTCAGAATCGTGTACCATGCCATCGTGCTTGTACCAGGTAAGGCAAGGTTGCTCTACATCTTCAGGAAAATATACGTTGTAGCTGTATATTCCTTTTATACTTTTAATTTCTTATTTTCTTTAAGTCCGTTGATAATAAGAAGACTCTATTTACATTGTTTTTGTTAATATGATTATGTGTGCGGTCGGGTGTGTGCGAACGTGCGTGTGTGTGAGTTATTGTGCGCGCGCATGTGTGCGCGTGTGTGTGCGAGTGCATGCGTGCGTTTGTGCGTGTGCGTTTGTGTGTGTTGGTGTATGTGCGTTCGTGCGTTCGTGCGTGCGTGCGTGCGTATGTGTGTGTGCGTGCACCATCGTTTAGTATGATACAAATATACGATGTGGGGCGCGCGGATTGTCGATCGGAGGAAGTGGGGTTCCAATTCTAGTGGTTCTTTCCGGTGTCTGCCACTGTGTCGAAACTTGGGCAATTTCGTTCACCCTAATGTACCGATGTCTTTCGGATGAGAGGCTATATGCCGTTGGTCCCCTCTATCTCTACACCAGGGGAAGTAAAATATACCCGAGGGGAAATTTTTAAAACCTGCCTTACACTCTGAGCGAGGATCTCATTATCTAAACTTCCAATGCCAGAGTAATTAACCCAATGATTGCCGGCATTTGTGAATGAAGAGGATATAACATGTAGAGGCTGATTACATTTGCTCTTATTGCAGGATGCGGGGGCAACGTAGCTCAATTAGGAGGATGGCACGGAACGTTTGGCATCAATGAAGTTCCATTTGAAAACAACATGACATGCAGATGGAAGATTCAAGTTTCATACTCAAAAGTAAGTAATTTGAAACACGATATATTGGAATAAACTACGTTGACGTGGATTCCAAACGATATCGAGCCTGAACATCATCCCGATGGATCTCCATTTTAAAATGTGTAATGTTATACCAACTAATAATAATAATAATAATGTATTTCTTATATAGCGCCCCATCCAAATAATTGTTCTGGGGCGCTTTACAATGGTTAATGCAAATAAATAACATCATACGATATATAGTTTAAAAATACTATGCAATCATTACTACTAAGTAAAATAAACTGTACTGTCTTAAAATATATAAATAAACACAATTATGCAAGCCATTAAAACAATAAAATAAATTTATTATAATACTAAATTAATTAAAATAAAGGTATAAATAATTATGATCATCGATCATCAAAGGTTAAAATAATTTGTGAAAAGATGCGTCTTCAGTGCCACTTTAACTGATTGACACTAGTGCATTGGCGCACTGTGAGTGGTAGTTGATTCCATGCTCTTGGAGCTGCACACGAGAATGTTCGTTCGCCGATTTTAATTCGGGTAGTGGGTTGTTTAAGGAGTAGCTGATAGGAGGAGTGTAGACAGCGTGTCGGGCGATACGGAGAGAGAAGTGCTGATAGATATGGAGGTGAGAGTCCATGAAGGCATTTGAAAGTGAGAAGTAGGGTCTTGAAAATAATGCGACTCTTCACAGGAAGCCAGTACAGCTCCAAGAGCATGGGCGTGACGTGGTCTCGTTTCGATCGCATCGTTATGATACGAGCACATGCATTTTGGACACGTTGTAGTTTCTCAATTATTGTCGCTGGCAATCCATTAAGTAGACTATTGCAGCAGTCAATTCGCGAAATGACTAGCGCATGCACAAGTTGTTTTGTGTGTTCTTTGTCTACGTATCGACGAATGCGTCCAATGCTATGGAGGTGGTAATACCCATTTCTGCAAATGTTAGTTACGTGTACCTCAAGGGACATATTAGAATCAAAGGTCACCCCCAAGTTTCTGGCGTGTGTGTTGGGTAACACGCGCACGTTTCCGATAGTTACACCGTCAGGAAGAACATTTTCGGTTGCTGATTTCGGTTTATACTACAATTTATACGTATAGCTTATAACACGGACGTTGTTTCTACAAATATTACCATTTCAAACGCAAAAACTATTTATTTACTTAAAGATAAATAAGTAGACTAGCTTCTAATATATTTTAATATAACATTATCTACACCTATACCGCAAGTGTTTAATTGTTGCCTTTAAAGCCATTGTGTGTTGCTTCCTTCTCTGTATGATATTAAGGTATATTGAAACACAATTACCTTTTGCAGCAAGTTAGACTGCGTTTTGGGAGAGTAAAGATGGATTGGAGTTCTAATTGCCAATACGACAATCTACAAATCTACGACGGAAGTGACACCACGGCATCGTTGGTGCGAACATTCTGCGGCACTTCATATCCTAGTGACTTCATCAGCAACGGAAACACGGTGTTTGTGTCCTTTATGTCTGACGGCTCTAGCATGCAGAATGCCTTTAGTGTCCAGTATTCAGCTACTGATGACATTGGAGGTAAGTTAAACTGACATTTAATAAAGGGTATCTAAGTATAATCGAACTAATGCATGAATGTATGAATGTATCCTAGACGGTGTGCATCACAGTAGCTAAATTTTTAGAGTTTCCTCTGCGACCCCACGAAATAAATTAAACGATTTTACTTTTCGAAGTTCCAAGTGACATAAAGGGTAAATGAAAGGTAAATCAATTTTTTACAACGTAAAACGTAATTTGCAACGACCTTAGAAACCGCGCGCGCGCGCGGTCAAACGTACGTAAATAGACGCAGGAGCTAGTTTGCCTAGGTATTCGTGCATTATTGTGAAAAAAATTTTTTACGTTTCGAGCATTTCATCTATCTTACAATAAGTGACATCCCTTAGCCACGGGGACCTTCGAACGTAAAAGCGCAACTTTTCTTTTGCAAACTGTCTAGGTCTCTAGGAGGAAAACGTTAATATAACCACCTATATGCATACGCTAGCTAGACTATGGATAAGACACGTCTGGCTTTGCCGTCATCACACAAAGACTACGCACGCGTCAAATGCGTACGGGATGTGAGAGAAGCAACCAGAAACCATGCCGATAGTGGCCGCACGTAATATATACGTTCAAAACATATACGTTAAAAACGAAAACGAGGCTAAGATACCAACAAATTGAGACGTTTTACTAATACAAATTGTTAATCTCTCAGTGGAAGTTTATTTTGAAAACACTAAACTCAACAACGAAGATGTGAACAATAGTTATTGATGTCATATCATTCGTACGCCAATAGTTTTAGTACGTTCAAAACGAAAACGAGGCTAAGTTACCAACAAACTGAAACGTTTTACTAATACAAATTCAAATTATTAATATCTCACTGGAAATTAAATTTGAAAACATTAAATACAGCAGCGAATATGTGAACAATAGCCATCGGTGTCGTACGTACGCCAATAGGTTCTAGGTGTGCCGGGCATGTTTTAAAAGTGCACGGAATTAATCGCTATTTAAAATCATTTTAGTATACCTTAACTCGACAGTGTTTGGACAATGCACAACTGGACACAAGATGGATAGTTTTTATTCAACAAAATAATCGTTTTTAGTTCATTCAAAGGCTCCTTCAGTATGTGCCAGCCGCTATCGTCGCGATTTCTATAGGCCTAAAGCGAAGCTAGGCCGCATGGAAGTCGGCACTGCGGCCCACGCGCTCATTCGAGGGCGTTTGGCGTATAATCAAGTAAAGGCCCGGATGCACATGTAGTTTTCGCCCGACTCGATCAGATCGACCAGATCGGACCAAGCTACACTCATCATATACACCGACTGACACCGACTAAGTCATACATGAAGTTGGTATAACGTTATAATCACGTAAACATGAAAACTTTCAACTACGTCGCGGCTAGCCGGTGTCGGTCTGACGTATTCGAAAGTTTTCAAGTTTACGTGATCATGACGTCACACCGGCTTCAAGTATGACTCAGTCGGTGTCAATCAGTGCAGGGTATACACTGCAGTCGGGGTGAATCTTGTTTGGTCTGGTCGGGTCGTGTCGGGCGAAAAGTGAGAGTGTATCCAGGCCGTAACTCAGCACAGTCGTAGAAGATACACAGAACGTTGCGGAGTGGCATCATAATATTAATTCTGGCCAGTTAGAGTAACTTAACTACAAGAGTTAGTTGGCTGGACTGGAAACATACGTAAACTGACTAACTGGCCTTTGTAGGTTCCGTGTCCATTTTTAGAAAAAACAACTGCTTATACTTAAAGGAAATATTTAGTTATTAATTAATTTAGTTTCACTAAAATACGTATGATCAACTGTTAAACAAAATTAGGTTCTGTTCACTTTTAAGTATTTTCACAAGCTCTTAATCCCATGTGTGATATTTTATAACGAAAACACACCCAAAATAACAATCAGCCTGGTTTTCTCTGCATGCAGTTAAAAACATATATGTAAAGTGGAGCCGCCTGTCGCATATTATGTACATACATGGACGGTTGATTACTGGACACAGTGTTTCTAACTGGACGGGTTGGATCTCATACGTCTGCAAGGCACTCATGTTTGTCTTGCAGCATGTCTAGGCAGTACAGCCATCTTGAGAGGATGGCAGGGAACATTTGATGTCACCAAAACGGAATACAAAAATAATATGAATTGCCGTTGGATGATTCCGGTGGAGACATCGAAGGTAGGTAATTTATAGTAAGCGACTTATGTGCATTATAAAATGTTTCCTGCCAGCGTCACCTGTCACAGCAATTAAGTATTTGGTAATTAAATAACAACATGCAGTGCACAATCCTAACCATACGACAGGTTTCTCTTGAGACGGGTTTGTTATGTTTTATTGGATTATTATGAAAACGTGGATCTTGACAGTCGTGCAATAAGCACACATATTTTGATTCTTCAAGGTGTTTGCTTCGAGACATTATGCATTCGGAGAACAAATGACAACGACAGGTGCTAAGGGAATGATTTGTCATAGTGGGGTTGTTGACTGAACGTACAACAAAAAGGACGCAGATTATTATATCTGCGTTTTGCATGTAATTACTGTAACAAAAACTGAGGTGAATAGGGTGACTGGAATATTCAGAGGATTGTTTAGCCAAGGTATTGGATCTGAACATGTTGCCAGGTAGATATACATAAGTCGACAACATTCCGATATGTCCTCTTAGAACACGTTCTCGCTTTTGTCACCAATGCACTGACATCGGAACAACACTGAACTCTAGATAACAGGAAAACACACTTTCATATCCGAATATGTATTTGTTAGCCAGACAATAATATATGTCATTACAATGCACATATCGCCTCCTATGTTGGCGTAACAGTAAAATGGCGTAACCAACTAGTGTATTATACCAGCATTTGCAATGTAAATTATGGTACTCACCACACACTACAAATATGGTCAATATATAAAAATATGTATTTACTACCTGGATTCATAACGATGAAATATTCCACGTCATATCTGCTACAGGTAATTCGACTGGAGTTCTTAAGTCTCCATACACAACAATGCTGTGACAAAGTCGACGTGCACGATGGAACTAGCATCAGGGGAGCACTGCTCGGCAGTTTTAGTGGATTCCATTTGCCTGGTGACATCGTGTCTTACAGCTCGCTATTCATATATTCCATTCTAACGCTTACTCTACGTATAATGGATTCAAGATTCGATATACCATATCGGAGTTAAATACAGGTAAGCAGTACTTAGGACATTACAATGCATGAGTTATGCACTTGACACTCACGATTTGGTCAGTAATGTAAAACTACATACGCAGGACCGTTCACAAACAGGGAAGCAGTAAGTACAAACATGGTCCGAACGTCATTTGCTTAATGAGGTATCACAACTCTATCGGTTAAACAGCCGATAGTGGGACGTGTCCCGTAAGAGGGAGGAACGTCCTGGTGATTCAATTGCTAATGAGTTTCGGTGAACGAGATTCTCTCACTCTTATGGCGGACGAGCCAGCGGCAGTAGACACCACCCTCGACATTTCCCGTGCATTGCCACCGTCAGTACAGCTTTACTGTGTTAGTTAATACGTTACTATGTATGCATGGAATAGGGCCATGCTGTTCCTTTTAGTGCCTGACGAATATCATGTGTACCTGACGGACCCAGCAGATAGTCGGCTTCATCCTGAAAGGGAACCGGCACAGCACAACGCATACAATGATTTCTACCGATTATTCAATTCACCTGCGATATGTAATACCTCACGCAGTCATGCCAGTCGTGGACTTTATGGAACACTGGGATCGGATAGATGTTCATTTTTGCAACGACAGTGAACTGCGAATCACCACTCCGGGACCTATGAGATGAGCGATAGGAACATTTGCGGCTTTTCAATATTGACTTATGCGATCACGGAAGATACTGCGAATAGTTGTCTGGCAAAACACGATAACAAAAGGGATAACACCCTTCGACCAATAAAGGGGTTATCACCATTACACACAGCAATCCAGGCGAGGAAGACAACCAGACAGTCACCTGGACAACCGGCAATATGTTCGTTTTCTGAATGCCTTGTGCGGAGATGTTTGAGCTGGGGGCATAATAGCAACGCCATCAGAACATCAACTGACGGCTTAAGCCGTCTGATGAATGACGACCAGAGAAGAGAGAGAGAGAGAGAGAGAGAGAGAGAGAGAGAGAGAGAGAGAGAGAGAGTGTGTGTGTGTGTGAGCGAG
>CM034535.1:27311416-27361699 GCA_020002185.1 Paraescarpia echinospica | reverse complement strand
CAGCCTTGATGGATTGTCTAGAGACAGCTCCTTCGTTTGCCAGTTTCCCCATTCGCCAGACGTCTGCTCCCATCCATTCCTCTATGTCCTTCCCCGTTGTCTGCTAAGTCTTCCTCTGCTTCTGCTGCTTTCCACTTTTCCTTCCAGTATTAGTCTCTCTAGAGACTGATGCCGTTTCACATGGCCGAAATAACTTAGTTTCTGTTTCTTTACAAAGTTCAATAAAGTCCCGGGTATAACACCAAGCTCATCTGTGATGGATTCGTTAGTTTTACGTTCAGTCCACGAAACTCGTAATATCTTTCTATAACACTTGTTTTCAAATGCATTCATACGTTTAGTAATGTTCTTATTAAGAGTCCAGGTTTCGCATCCATACATAGCCGTTGGAAATATGCAGACTCGGATAATTCGTATAATCATATCTTTGTTCGTTGCTTTCCACAGCTTCCTCATCTCCGTCAACTTTTTAGTCGCCTTTGCCAACGTCCGCTTGATCTCTTTTGTCCCATGTCCACCCTCTTCTATCAGTGACCCCAGATATTCAAAACTTTCCACTCGTTCTATTTTCTCGCCATCTACTGTGACTTCTGATGTTTCTTGACATCCCTTCACATCCATAATCTTAGTCTTCTTTGCGTTTAGTTTCAATCCTTTCAGCTCGCTGTGCTCTTTAACAGTAGTTATCAGTATATATATATATGTATATACATATATATGTATATATATATATGTATGTACGTTTACACCTCTAGGTTTTCATACAATTGTAAGTTCTCGTTTAACCTATTTTACGATTGTACCAGGCATTGTGGTGAGTACACAAACAAAATGATTGCCGATGTCGCTACAACGAGCTAGGTGGATACATTTAAATGTTACATAACTATGTGCTCTTTTAGGAAGAGATCAACACCTACCGAACGCACAGTAACACCAAGACCCTCGATTGGACATCCAAAACCCTCTCCTGCGGTCAAACCTGAAGTGGCTGAGCAAGGTGAATACAGCTACATCGATGATAAGCATCTGCAACGGTGGTCGGGTACACAGGGTGGACAGAATGAACAGAGAAACGCTCAACCTGGCGACTACGTAGAACCGGTCAGAACACGACGTGGCACCAAACCTGGCGACTACATTGCGCTCACCGCAAGACAAGGTGACGAAAATAAGATGTATCAGCCGCTGTCAGCGGATAAACGGAGGCAAACTCCTCCGACTCCTGCATATTACTAGAAACAGTGCAGTCACGCACCGCAGTAGCATAGTAGCATTGGCGTCGGTACTTGGTGAATGTTGGACCGCTGAAGTGCTCCAAAAACCTCCAGTTGCACCCTCTGTTGAGGCTCGCCAAAACCTACCTTGAGGCTCTCCGAAAAATTCAATATGCACCCCTCTTGAGGGTTGCCAAAAACGTTGAGGCTATCGAAAAACTTCAAATTGCATTCCTCCAGGCTCAACAAAACAACTTTCCAAAAACCTCCATTTCCACCCCTTGAAGTTCGCTAAAGACCTCAAATTGCCCACCACAAGGTTCACCAAAACGCATTGAGGATCTAAGTATTGTGGTCTATCTCAAGCCCCACCTTAAATATTAGGGGGCTCAGTCCCTCAAGCCCCTCCGGTTCTGACGCCTACGACTAGTTGAACATTACATTTCCCAACTATAACTAATATAAGGTTTTTGCGGTGTCGAAGGGGTAGTTTTGGTAATTTTTCGCAACTTCGAGGGGTATAGTGTTGGAGGTTTTTGCGGTCGAGAATTGGGGTGTTGGACATATTCTCAATGTCGAGGAGTAGAAGTGTGAGATTTTTAGAAGGTGTGTGGGTACCGTTGGCGAATTTAGTGATCGGGATAGATAGTGTTGGTGTCTAAGTGTAGGAGATTTGTACGCGGTGTAGTTCAAATGTTTTGAGGAATTCTCATCTCATATTTATGTTACAATTTTAAATCAACCTCATATACCGTATAATCCAAACGGAATTAATTCCCCAAAAACGATTTTTTGCCTAAGCGGAGGATGCGTTCGCACCCATCACACCCCACAGCCTACGAATCGTGTTAATAAATATCATATTTTTCGGCCTGATTTTAGTTAGACGGTGCCCTCTTTTGCAAGAGTTTCATATTCGAACGTTAATTTTAATAGTTCTAATAACCATGCCCACATATGTAATGATGTTCCGTGTTTTTTTAATCAGCACATAAATGTGACAAGCCTTTACTGTGGAGTACAGGGCGACTGATAGTACATGGAGAATATGGTTTATGACTTTCTTAAGTATTATTTTCAAACACCGGCTACAGGAATTTGTCGTAATCATGACTTGTGCATAATATTCTACGAGTGTTTTACTATGGTTAAGCTTAACATTTAAACAGTTTTTTGTTGGTCAATCACGAGATGTTGTAGTTGTAACTCGGATGACGGGATGGGGTGTTGTTGCATATTGTTTGGGTGCCTCTAACTGCTCCATCCTTGACGCTGACAGAATACAGCAACACATTCACAATATCAGTTATTTCCAAATAATAGTAGGGCATCACATTGATTGGAACGCTTATCCACAAGTACGAGAGAGTGTGTTCATGATTTAAAGCAAATTTGTTTGTTCCGTTACCTGGAATCACCTCCTCCAGACAGATTCGCTGAATCAATCGTACTTCGTTCCATTTGCTGTCTTCGCTATTGGTCAATGTGGGACACACTTGCGCGCCCAGCATCAATTCCAGGAGTGTATGGGCTGCCTCGGATAGCGGGTATTTAGGCGTACTAGCTGAAAGTTTCGTATTGAATTTGAACGTGGATTCAAATTGCAAACAATGTGTCGGAATTATTATACGCAATTTAGCTGAAGTGCGTGCGAGCGGTATTTGTAATTATGCTTTTTTAATCTACTCACACTGTTAAAGTAATTATTCCCATTGTTAATGTAATTATATACACTATGCAGGAATTTGTCCCAGTAGGGATAAATACTACTGTTCATATAATGTTCCTGATTGTATCGTAGCTTCTAGTATGACACAACACACCGAGTGGCCTTAGGTCTAAGCAATCGAGTGTTCTTATTATATGTTCTGGATTGCACTTATATTTTACCTACATCAACATTTAACTTCATAAACGTGTTTAATCTTACACATTGTAAACATGTATTGTTGTGATACGGTCCGAAAACATTGCGTTAGATCCCATAATCACAATTAACCGCTTCGTACTTGCAACGCAATATGTAAGTTTTTTGACTGCATTTAATAACACAAATGATACAGATAATATCGTTTATTGTATACACAGAGTTAACATAACTATTTCAACACAACTATATTTGGTGGCTTTTAAAAATCTTATATTTCAAGTGTTTTATAATATTAGCATTATCAATCTCAGGCCATATGGCATGTGTAAATGTAAACGTGGTATATATTGATTAAGAAGATGAAACTACAATACAAGTTTACCCAGAATGACATTCTGCACTGCCCGTAGGAGGCGTACACTATACATGTAAGTTAGCATTGGCATCGGAACGAGGCGTGAATATTGGGAGGAACCGGCTGGAACCGGAGTCTCCTCAAGTCACTGCTGTCAGACATGACATCGGAATACGGGAGGGGTGTAACGTTGGATAACTTTCGCGGTGTCGAAGGAGTGGTATTGGAGATTGGTCACGGTTCGAGCAGGGGTAGATTTTTGTTGATCAATCAAGAGATGTTTTAGTTGCAAATCGGATGACGGGATGGAGTGTTGTTGCTTATTGTTTGGGTGCCTCTAACTGCCTCACCGTAGATGGTGATAGGAAACAACAGCAAATTCACAATATTGATGGTTTCCAAAAAAATTGGCCCGCTCAGCCCACACTGTGTCTCCCTTCCCCTTTCCGACGCCTATGTGTGATATATATATATTTTTACATTTATATGATTCTTCGCCTACTATTGGAATAACTATGAAATTGTCGTAGGACAGGCACTACTAATAATTAATTAATACTAATTAATCAAGTCATACTGAGCGGTGGGGGCAGATCCGTCACGTTGGCACACGTCATTCTTAATCGTTGTTTGTTGTTTCCGAACTGTGTTGAATAAGAGTATCTAAAGACTGGGATACACTGGCATTTTCTGCTCCTGACCTGACCCGACTCGACCCGACTCGTGCAGTCTGCATGCAACGACGTAACATTTTATGCTGGCGCTGATATGTCTTGCTTGGTGTCTTCTCGCTAGGTCAATTATATGCGAAGAGTTGTAATGTTTTAGATAACACGCTTCATATATACACACACTCATTTTCACTAATAAAATACGTAATTCCTCTACAACTGCCTACTGTGTTTATGTATCGAATCTCTGCAGTAACCATTCGACGGAATACACAATGATGTTGGTTTTACTACTAGTGGCTGCTACGTCATCTAATTACCACCGAGCTAGCGTATGTGTGTGTATGTATGTCTGTCTGTATGTTTATGTGTATGTATGTGTGTATGTATGTGCGTATGATGGTATATTTACGTTTTCGTTATAGACGGCTTGCATCTCGGGCGGTTAAAATTCAGTGATTAATATGTGACTACCTAGAAATAAAATTAAAGGTTTTATTAATTATAAATTTCCTTGTGTGCGCGCCATTTGGCATGCTAGAAAGTTAGGGCGCCTCCTGGCGAATGAAAAAAAAAGCGAGAGGTTCGCCATGTTGTTTATAGAATTGTCGAGGTGACAATTGCGCATCGAATAACGTAAAAGCAACGCGTTACGGGCAAAATCTGTCGTTGCCCCGTAAACGTAATAAAAACTGGTCAAACAAGGTTTGGGATGTTATCTATATAGACGGTCTATATATTGTAACGCGGCGTGAAAACATGAAAGTTTCGGCGCGAGTGCCGCCGCCTCGCCGCTTGGCGGTTGAGTGAGTAGTAAGAACGCGCAGTTTGAACCTGTAGTGTGGTGGTCAGTTTGGTCGGAGCCCTCTCTGTCTGACGTTGTTCAATGATACGAAGGGGTATTAGAACCAAGCTAGGCATCGATATGGCCTCACGTGGTGAGACTGACAGGACTGGTGTGACTAGGTCACCTATGGCTGCAATGCATGCAGCCTACGATGAACTTGATACTATGGGAAGTGCGAGTCAAATCTCCCGTGGGTCTAAAACATCGTCAAACTCAAGAACAAGCTCTGCGGTATCATTGAAGGCGAAATAAGCCCAAGTAACAGCTGAACATGCAAGGAGGAAACTGGAGTTGGCTGAGAAAAGGATCAAACGGGACCTAGAACGAAAGCGGAAACAGACATGTAAGCAAGCAGAGTTCAAACAGATGCAAGCAGAGAACGAAGCAGCTGGGAATCTTCAAAAGGTTCAGGAGGAAGTTGAACTTAAGGAACTTCTGGCAAAACTGTGGGAGGATGTTGATTTAAATGACTTTGCCCCCAGTTTTTCAAGTAAATGCAAAGACAAAGAAGCGCAACATGCTTCGCACACCGCTACTGAAATAAGTACAGCAGTTCCACAGGGTGTTGCATTCACGACATGTACAGTGACCAGTCCTGTCGCAGCTCCTTTTGCGTATGCTTCTACAACGCACAGTTATCTTGATCCACATGCCTCCACGTTTGTGTCTCAGGGGGTACCGGCAGGTTTGCAGAACACCTTCAGTGGTATGAGAGGTATGCCAGGAAGAACTAGTTGGAATCCGCCATCAGTGCATGGAAGTCCGACTACCAGCGGTACTGATAGCAACATCAATATGGCGATTGTACACACTCTCGAGAAGATCATATCGCAATCAGAACTGCCTGCACCTCTACCCATGACATTTGATGGCACCTCCGCTGAATTTCCGAAGTTTATGAGAAACTTCGAAGACCGGGTTGCGTCAAAGCCATTCTCATATAGCTTCAAGTTGTCCCAATTGGTTTCATGTACAACAGGAGACGCAAACAAAGCAATCAAGCACTTCGAAGGGACGGAGCATGGCTATCGACAGGCAATTGCAATCCTGCAAGAACGATTTGGACGCCCATTCCAGATTGTAAAGTCATGTATGGATCGACTTATCGAGAGGCCACAGTTGTCATTGTATGACAGGAAGGGCCTACTGGAGTTCTCAGATCAGCTCAAGTGTACATATCAAACGCTGGAGGACCAAGAGTTGCTTCCAGAAGCAAACACACAAACATATTTGAGAGCCATATTTGACCGACTCCCTGTCAGTTGGCAAGATGGATGGGTGCGTCGTGTAATGGATCTTGAAAGCACAGGGCAGAGCCCGAAGATTGAGGATATGGTGCGATTCATTCATTATTTAGCCAGAGCGCTAAATCACGCAGTCTTCGCCATTCGGTCGACCGGTAGCAGCAATGCCAGTAAACCTATTGGCAGGAAGTGTAGTGACTTCAAGAAAGGTGGATATGTCCCTACTACCTTCAACAGGGTAACTACACTTTCTACCCAAGTCGCCAAAGGTGTGGAAGGTATGAATGGCAAGGAGAAGCAGAGGGACGGGTATTACGCGTCACGTACTAGAGACAGTAAGGACTGCAGTTACTGTGAAGGCAGGCATATCATCGGAGACTGTGCTGGGTTTAAAACTAGGACACTGGAATTCCGGAAGAAGTTTGTACGGAACCATAACCTATGCTTCTGCTGCCTTGGAAGGCATTACAGTAGGGACTGCGAACACAAGCAGAATTGCTCTGAGAAGGAATGCAACAAGATGCACCATCAGCTGCTCCACCCTACTCTGACAATTCCGAAACAGGACCAACAAAAATCGGTTGACAAAACCAAGTTGGAGGCGCTGCCACAAATGCAGGTCGGATCAGTTGTAGCAACAAAGCCAAAGCAGTTTGTTCTCCTGAAGGTGATTCCACTTCGTATAACAGCGGAAAATGGAAACTCTGTGACGACATTTGGTATGCTGGATTCGGGAGCTAGTGCGACTCTAGTTACACAGTCGATAGCAAAGAAATTAGATGTTCAGGGAACACCTGAAGTTATCAGCGTCAACACGATCCTAGCAAAAGGCCAAGACAAAAAAGTAACGGTCTTCGGATGTAGCCTGTCGCCCGTTGACGTGGCAGATCCACAGATTCCCGTGAGACGAGCACACATAGTGACATATCTGCACATTGATGCTCGCTATAGGCCGAACGCACTGGACCTTTCAGAATGGTCACACCTAGAGGGGCTAGACTTGCAAATAGACGTTGAGGAGGACTCGGTGTCTATACTCATCGGCGAGGATGTGCCGTGGGCACACGCAGCTTTGGAAAGCTGCTATGGCGATGACCCAAATACTCAACCGTATGCCGTAAGGACGCCGCTTGCCTGGTGCGTTGCTGGACCAACACACTATGACTCGGAATCTGATGTTAGCATACACTTCTTGACCAAGCGATCAGATTTCTTCTCACCGAATTGCGACCACGACAGCATAGATCCAACATATGTTTAGGGTGGTGATGCTATCCATTCAAGCAAAATGACCTTGGAAAGGTCAGTGGAGCGGCTCTGGCAGTTGGAGAAACATGGGTTCGAGAGCGATGACTGCAAGACCATATATGTGGAGGACAAAAGGGCGTTGAACATTTTGCAAAAGAATACGAAATTGGTCGATGGACAGTACGAGATTGGTTTGCTTTGGAGAGATGAACACCCCGCATTGCCAAACAACAGGGTTGTGGCAAAGAAGAGACTCGATCTTCTGGGCAAACGCTTCAAGCAGAAGCCAGAGTTTGCAAGAAAGTACTGCAAGGCAATGTCTGACAACATCACTAAGGGCTACGCGAGATTACTGTCCGATGAAGAAGCTGCTCAAACTAGCCCCAGGACGTGGTATCTACCACATCATGGAGTTGAAAATTCAAATAAGCCCGGAAAGATCCGTGTTGTTTATGACGCAGCATCGCCATACGAAGGGACTTCGCTGAACCAAGAGTTGATGCAGGGTCCCGATCTGAATAACTGTCTCGTAGGAGTGCTCCTGAGATTCCGGCAGGATAAAGTTGCAGTAGTTGCTGACATCGAAGCGATGTTTCATCAGTTCAGGGTGCCTAAACACGACTGTGAGGCTCTGAGATTCCTGTGGTGGAGAGATGGATTCGAAGAAGCCCCCGCAACCTATCAGATGACCCGTCATATATTTGGTGCTACAGACAGCCCAAGTTCGTGCACGTATGGATTGAGACGGTGTGCTATGGACAACAAGAAAGACTTTGACCCACGAGTAGCAGAAGCCGTACAACGGAACTTCTATGTCGATGATTTGCTGAAGTCGTTTCCAACGGCCGAGGCAGCCATCAACTTGTCTAGGCAGCTGGTGAGGATGCTAGACCGAGCAGGACTTAGATTGAAAAAATTTCTGTCAAACTCGAAGAAGGTGTTGGCCGCACTACCTGAATCTGAACGGGCAGCCGACTGCAAAGACCTCGACCTTGAACATTTGCCCACTGAAAGAGCCCTAGGGGTGAGATGGGACATCGAAACCGACTCGCGTAGAGGATGTCTCTCAGCTGTAAGTTCCCTCTATGACCCATTTGGAATGGTGGGACCGGTAACACTCGTGGCTAAGAGAGTTCTGCAGATGAGTTGCAAGTTGAAACTTGGTTGGGACGACGAATTGCCTGGAGAACTGTTTCAAGAATGGGAGCAGTGGAAAACAAACCTAGGTATTTTGGAAGGAATTCGGGTTCCTAGATGCTACTTCAGAGGAGAAGGGTCCACTCACATTGAACTTCATCACTTTGCTGACGCATCGGAAATAGGATATGGAACGGTGTCCTATTTGCGGAAGGTGGATGAAGATGGCCAAATTGAATGCTCCTTCGTCGCGGCAAAGAGTCGGACGGCACCCACGCCGTTTGTTACTGTGCCGAGGTTGGAACTGCAAGTAGCAGTCGTAGCCGCGAGGATGGATGGTCTCATCAGGAGGGAGATTGATTTACGTATTGCAAGGGTTGTCTTCTGGACAGACTCTAGAATAACTCTGCAGTACATACGGAATGAGACACGACGATTCAAACCGTATGTGGCAAACAGGGTGACGGAGATCAGGGATTCTTCAAAACCAGAACAGTGGAGACATGTCCCAGGAAAGGAAAATCCTGCCGATGATGCTTCGAGGGGCCAGACTGCGTGGTCTTTCCTTCGGAACAAGCGATGGTTTCGTGGGCCAGACTTTCTCTGGCGTTCGGAAGATGCATGGCCTGCTGCTGACATTGGAGCCTTGTTGAATGGCGACCCAGAACTGAAGGACGAAAAGTTGGTTGGGATGATGACATCGCCTTCTTCACTTGATCAGCTACTGAAAAGATATTCTTCTTGGACTGCCACTCAGAGGAAAATCGCCATTCTGATCAAGTTTTGTTGTTACATCAAAGCAAAGGCACAGAAAGCCACCGATCAGCAACATGACCGTTTTGAAAGGGAGATCTGTCCAGAAGATCTCACAAGGGCAACTCAGGCCATTGTGAGGTACATCCAGAGGTCTTCATATGCAGATGAAGTCGACGACATTGAGAAGTTGAGCAGGGTCAAGACGTAGAGCTCCTTAAAGAAACTGAACCCAGTCTTGATCGATGGCGTTCTACGCGTTGGGGGAAGGATTTCAGCGGCACCGCTCTCCTTTGATTCGAAGTACCCGATGATCATCCCCAAGAGTCATCACGTGGCGACCTTACTGGTAACACACTTTCACCAAGCGTCAGCCCACGCTGGTCAGGAACATGTTCTTGCTAGACTGCGAGAACAGTTCTGGATCCCGAAGGTGAGATCTACAGTTCGTCGTGCTCTCCGGTCCTGCATTGGATGTCGGAAGCGCCAAGCTATGAAGATGACGCAGATGATGGCTGACCTACCTGGGATGAGAGTCACTCCTTATGAGCCCCCCTTTACAAGAACCGGGGTGGACTACTTCGGACCTATGCTGATCAAAAGAGGACGATCCATTGTAAAACGATGGGGCGCTTTGTTTACCTGCATGAACGTAAGGGCAATTCAAATCGAAGTCGCCGAGTCATTGGACACAAACTCGTTCATCAATGCCCTTCGTCGCTTCATTGGTCGCAGAGGACATCCACGGGACATTTGGTCCGACAACGGCACTAACTTTGTTGGAGGAGAGCGGGAATTAAAACAAGCCATTTCTGAGTGGAATCAAGAGCAGATCAAACGATAACTCCACCAGAAGGGGATTCACTGGCACTTCCAGCCGCCAGGTGCTCCCCATATGTCGGGTGTTTGGGAACGCCTTGTAAAGTCGGTGAAACTCGCATTGAAGGCCGTTCTCGGAGGATGCCTTGCCAGTGAAGACGTACTAGTCACTTCACTCGTTGAGGTAGAGAAAGTCCTAAACAGTCGTCCCCTGTGTAAGAGCAGTGATGACCCAAATGATGATGAAGTGCTAACCCCTAATCCTTTCCTGCTCCAACGGGGAGCGTTGTCGTTGCCTCCTGGAGTCTTCTTTGACACCGACCAGTACCACAAGAAGAGATGGAGACAAGTACAAATTCTGGCGAACCACTTCTGGAAGCGATGGCTAAAGGAGTATCTTCCTGCTCTACAGGAGAGGAGCAGGTGGCATCAGAAAACTCGTAACGCAGCAGTTGGCGATCTCGTTCTTGTAGCGGATGACGACGTCTCCAGAGGAAATTGGCCGTTGGGTAGAATCACCAGGACATTCCCCGGTCGTGATGGTTGCGTACGAACAGTAGAGGTTAAGACCAGAAGCTCGCATTTCGTGCGGCCAGTTCAGAAGCTGTGTCTTCTTGAGGAAAGCAGTGGTGGATATTCTGCAGAAGATGACTCAGGTTAGCACATTGTGTATCAAGACTCAATGTATTGAGTATGCACAGCGATGTGTGCTGTAGATTTGTGTGTGTTCAAGTGTCAGTAACACAGTGAATGGACTCATAATTGCACTATTGGAATTATCTAAGTCAATTTGTAAAGCAGCAACTGTTCTGCGGTGCTTGTTTCCATTCAAGTGGGAATGTTTACTGTGTAATTCATTTGTATCTGTTGATGAACCTGGACATTCATTGTCGTGTGATTATTGAACGTTGCGTCCTTGGATTCAATTTTGAACAGAAAGGTGGACTTTCTAGTGATTAATTTAATTAATGCTCCTAATTGTTATGGCGCTTTGGAGTTTGATTGAATGTTTCGTTTTTGGACTCTCCATGGGGGGAGTATGTGCGCGCCATTTGGCATGCTAGAAAGTTAGGGCGCCTCCTGGCGAATTAAAAAAAAGCGAGAGGTTCGCCATGTTGTTTATAGAATTGTCGAGGTGACAATTGCGCATCGAATAACGTAAAAGCAACGCGTTACGGGCAAAATCTGTCGTTGCCCCGTAAACGTAATAAAAACTGGTCAAACAAGGTTTGGGATGTTATCTATATAGACGGTCTATATACCTTGTGTTTGTATCGGATTTTAGGGTTGACTTTAGACGATCGTTCGCAGCGTAATGCGAGTTTTCTGCGCACTTTCCGAGGCATATAAACCATCCACCGATCTGTCATGGACGTTCTGCGTAACTTCCAACACATTGCTCAGATTTACGTCAGGTTTGTTAAACGTCAGACACGAATATTTTCGGAAACCGTCTTCTGCGTCTGTGTTCACACACACACACACACACACACACACACACACACACACACACACACACACACACACACACACACACACACACACACACACACACACACACACACACACGCACGCACACACACACACACACACATATCCATTCGGAATATGAGCGTTATTGCCTATTCCAGTAATTCAGATTTAAACATATTGTGAAACCACGGACTCTTCTATATTGGCCGATGTAGTTTCGTTGTTCAGGATCTCTACTGACAAGTCACGTTGTAGCAAACACTATGCAGGTAAATTCGTTGTTCCACAAGTGTTACACTGCGTCAGATGACAAGTCTTGACAGCATTCGACTTGACGCTACGTTGCATTCTCCCACCTCTAGGTGCTACGTCACTACAACAAAGGAACAAGCTCATCCATATAAGCATATAGAAATCGGACGTTTTCCAATCATCCATAATTTATTTAGCATAACGTTTCTTCTGAATCGAACACGGTGTACGTCATTTGTATTTAGTAAGTGTAAAATTGGTTATGCTTTTACGTACGTGGGTAGTGCCGCATTGTACACACAAATGTATATCGTTACTAAATATATAAACATTTATCACACGGTGTTAACGATGTTACGTATTTCTCACTTTTGGACTAGTACAACATATAATTATATTACTGGTGACCTACCTGCAACTGTTGTGTTTCCGCCTGTAGCCGATGGCGATCGCAACCATGAGCACGAGAAGTAGCACAACAACAGCGACAGTAGCCCCTACGACGTATTAAATGTGACTAACATCCACCTGTCCTGTTGCAATAACAAAGACAGCAACTTGCAGCCAATGTAACTCAACAGTAGCAGCAGCAGCAGCAGCAGCAGAAATAGCAACAGCAGCAGCAACAAAGAAAAACAACACAAGCAGCAAATGTTACTGTTCTAGACGTGATGCTGCAACACACACACACACACACACACACACACACACACACACACACACACACACACACACACACACACACACACACACACACACACACACACACACACACACATATATATATATATATTATAAATAACACTATTTATTATATTTATGCTTAGGGAAACCAGGGTGGTATGGGATATGATCGGTATCGGAGAAGTCAGAAAAAGAGAGGAATGCTTGACTACCTCACAAAGCGGCCAAAAGAAATGGAAAGACAACATAGTGAGGGTTAACAACATCAGCCGAAGAGTAATAGCATAACTTGTTCTATGCATAACAAAGCGCTACAAACTGAAGGTAGTAGAAATATATGCTCCAACAACATTATATTCCAAAGAAGAGACAAACACCTTTTACAACGACGTGGATAAAACCTTAGAAAAGCCATTACACGATAGTGATAGGAGACTTTATTGCGCTTGTAGGGAAACGAACAAACATTTCGGAAAGGGCAACAGGCAAGTTTGGCCTAGGTGTGAGAAACAAAAGAGGCGATACCTAGGTAGAATGGGCAACAAGAAAGTACAAAATCATGAATACCGTGTTCCAGAAGAAAGCAGGGAGGAGATGGACGTGGAAAAGCCCAAATGGAGAAACGGCCGATACAGACTGGTTACACTTCTAGACAAGCAGGGTAGAGAGATACATGACCAAGATATGATCGTGGAACGTATAGAGGAATTCTACACAGATATGTACGACAGTGTACAGAGTACCATAATTCACACCGACCCGAAAGAGGTACAAGGGATATCATTATGGGAGGTGGAAATAGCAATAAGAGATAAGAATGGGAAGACATCTGGTAACGACCATGTAGACGTTGAAACATTAAAAGCAGGAGAACATACCATCTCGAAGACACTGGCTAAGCTGTATACTAAATGCTTATCAGAAAGATGAATTCCCACAGCATGTAAGAACGCAAAGATGGTGATATTTTCAAAACGGGAAATAAGAAAGACCGATATGTCTGTTATCAAACATTAACACATTACTTAAACAGTTACTAACGAATAGAGAAGTCACTAGACGAAAACCAACCACGATAGCAAGCAATATTCAGAAGCAGGTACTGAACTACAGACCACATACACGTCGTAACCCAACTGAAAGAGACGTGCCGAGAATATAATATCCCGCTCTGCATCGGTTTCGTCGATTACGAGAAAGCGTGAGTTGCAAAATCAAACAATACTGACCTCCCTTCAAGAACAGGCGATATAAGACGTCTACATGGAACTCCTGAAAAACATACAACAACTCGATGACAGTCCACCTACACAAAAAGAGCAACAAGATCAACATCAAGAGAGAAGTACGACAGGGTGACACCATATTTCCAAAGCTGTTTACGGCAACATTCGAAAGCATATTCCGAAGACGTACCTGGGAAAACAGAATCTTGATGATAGACGGAGAATATCTCAGTCATCTTCGTTTCGCCGACGACATACTCATTTGCTCTACTACACAGGAAGAACTACAAAATATGATGCAGGAGCTAGCTGATAAAAATAAAAAACAAGGTCTAAAGATGAACATTTCGAAGACAAAAGTGATGCTACAAAATGACACACCAACACATATCAATACCACGCAGATAGAGAACGTTGAAAGCTACGTCTATCTGGGACAGCGAAACAATATCAGAGACAAAAACCAAGACAAGGAGATTCAAAGAAGAATCACCGCCGGCTGGACTGCATTCGCCAAACACCGCGACATCTTCAAGGGTAACTTTCGAACCTGCTTGAAGAGACAAGTCTTCAACTCATGCGTACTTCCAGAGATGCCATACCGCGCAGAAACATGGGCACTCACCATCCAAGCAAAAAACAAGCTAGCAGCCGCACAAACAAATATGGAAAGAAGTATGTTAAACACCACATACAGGGAGAGAAAAACAATCATCTGGGTAAGAGAGAAGACAAAGCTCATAGACGTGATAGAACAAATCAGAAGACAGAAGCAGACTATGGGATAACCGATGAACATCGCGTATCACAACCTGGAGATCTTACGAAAGAAAACGATCTAGAGGAAGACCGGCGAGACGGTGGAGAGACGAACTAGACGAGTACTTGAAGGGCATTATCTGGCAGAGGATAGCGCAAGACAGGCAGATTTGGAAACGATATGATGAGGCCTTGGTCCAACCACGGGACACTACGGCTGCACAGTGATGATTATGATGATGATATATATAATTTATATATGTATATACAATATATATATATATATATATATGTGTGAGTGTGTGTGTGTGTGTGTGTGTGTGTGTGTATGTGTGTGTGTGTGTGTGTGTGTGTGTGTGTGTGTGTGTGTGTGTGTGTGTGTGTGTGTGTGTGTGTGTGTGTGTGTGTGTGTGTGTGTGTGTGTGTATACATTAGTCCCCCTCTTACAGGGACAACACTTCAGCAAATAAAAATTGGCTTATTAGGCGTGTGGTGAGGGGGAACCATCGATTAATGTAGCATGTGAAAAGAAAACATGGACAGTGAACATCAATTATTTGTGAACAACAAAAGCATTGAGAGTGGTCTGGCGTCGGCTATCAATCGCCTTATGGCAGTCCTGCTGGATTAGCTCTCTGGCTTGCTACAACAACGCGATTAGAGCAGCGTTGTTTGTGGCCACTGCATAGTCCAGCAACTCTGTGCTGTGTAACAACGCAGCAGCCAACGGAATCACTGGGCTGCCCTCGCCCTCATCCTCCTCGCTCGAGCTAGCTTGAATGTGATGCCAGGCGGTAGAAGAGGAAGCAGATCCGCATCGTCCCACTCGTTATCGTCGATGGTCCCTGCGTCAAGGAGAGCGTCAGAAAACACACTTCTGGAAGCACTTGCTGATCGTATCCGGCTTGACGCTGTCCCAGGCGGATGTCAGCCACAGGGTAGCATCCAACACGGTGACTTTCTTCGCAATGTCGGATGCCGTGCTCGCTGCATCCATCAAGAAGATGATGCTCTCGGGCAGTGTCTCCGCTCTGTTGTATGTATCGCTGGCAGGTCACACACAGAATTGCAAAATTGTATTCGCTGATAGGTCGGAGAGAGAAGTGGAATACGGTCTACATGAGCACGGGCAGAGATCGAACTAAATCATTGGCATTACTTGGTCACTGTGGAATAGTTACATATGTACGCTGCATGCCTCATTTCATATGGATGCGTGCATGCACTCTGTATGTAATACAATGTTGTAAGATTACCATAACGCTTGCATATATTACCGTAAAGAATAAAAAAAATTCAGCTGGTGCATCTGCACTTCCTCAGGTTTGAACTAGAGGCGAGTACAGGCTGCACCTTCGATAACGTTAAAGTCTACGACGGAAGCGACACGTCGGCGCCATTACTACACACATTCTACGGACGTAGTCTCCCTGACGACATTAGAAGCAGTGGCAATGCAATCTTTTTGCAATTCACAACCGACGACAGTGGCATCTACGGTGGTTTTAGTGTCTACTATTCAGCGTTCACCACTTTTGACGGTACGTTATATTTCAATAGTTACACGCATGTATTCCCACAAACATACGCACGCACGCACATATACACACACACAAACACACACAACACCCACACTCACGTATACACACAAACACACACACACACACACACACACACACACACACACACACACACACACACACACACACACACACACACACACACAAACAAAACCCATAAGTTTGTGGTGCTAATGCAATTATAAATTACCTACACTATTCATGTGTCATTGCATGTGGACGAAAAAACCCAAAAACAAAAAATATTCAGGAGTACCACAAGTTACTGTGCTTACTGGTGTTGTTATATCTAAATTATATTGGCCAACTTGTCCGATATCAAATTTTAAACATGATGTCTTTGCATCTAAATATTTGCATTTCAGAACAATTAATGTGTTTCCAACATAGCTGCCGTTAAAATGTCAATGTCAAATGCCAGACTGGGTTCAGAAAAGGCAAATTGTTTTGTTCCAGATAAAAATGTATATCACGCCAAGCAACTAAAACTGGACTATGTCAATGAAGGTGTCAGTCTTCATCAGTATCGGGTTGATTTACATTGAAATCTTTGAAATGGAAAACAAACATCGATAGCATCATCTCTAGCGCAAATAAAACGGCCAGGCTAATTGAAAGATCTAAGTAGGTGTTCAAACTATACATGTCAGACTAACCGTCAATTAATTCTTGCCTGTATGATACCCATACCATAAAGGTAACACAAATCAAATGGATACAAACAATCCGCTGTTGCTAACAAGTTGACCGTTTTAAATTGGCCAAGGCCAACGAGTAAATAGTACAAAAGTAAAGGTAATTTTTTATGTTGCGGGGTATGCAGTCCCCGTGACTGCTCAAAACGTTTTACACGTTATACCCTGTTTAATCGAACACCACTCGGCTTCCCTGGGAAGCGTTCGGTCACGCTGCAATTAATGCGCGAAGGCTATTCGTACATAAATATCCGCCACTTTCGATAGTCTGGCACTCATTCATACAGCTGAGAGAGTGGAGCAGCGTAGAGTGAATACATTTTCCCATGGCAGTACAGGATTCGTACCCGGGTTTTCTCGATTGAGAGTCCGATGCTCTATCCACTGCGCCACTGTGCTCCACAGAATTTACCCTGCGAACTCGTTGACGGGGACACTGCCGAACCATCTGGAAAGGTATACTCGCTACACCACATCGAATGACTGTCACCACTTCATTCGCTCAGCAGTCAACACCGACGTGTTCGATGTGTTATTTACGTTTCTGTTTTTTACAGGATGTCTCGCCACTTCGATGGAACTGAGAGGACCTAGTGGAACGTTTGGTATGAGTGACGGTCAAGATCACAACGATATGAGATGCAGTTGGAAGATTAAAGTCGATCCATCCAAGGTGAGAAGATTACGTGGTCAGACATTGTATAATGCATATTATGCATGTTTAAATATGAAGAAACTGTTTTTAACAATGATACTGACTTTTCTATAGTGTGACAACGTTGTTTTGATTTACATCATTGTAATACGTCTTAGTTTTTTAATATGTGTGTGTGTGTGTGTGTGTGTGTGTGTGTGTGCGTGTGTGTGTGTATGCGTGCGTGCGCGCAATGAACACAACAAGCCGTACATGTGCTAACACAAATGGATGTAGCAAAATACCGGCCACAAGGACCTCCGTGGCATGTATCTCATCACACTAGTCTGTAGTAATGTTAGTATTCGTCGTCTCCTGCTACCATCGTCCTCTATTTTATATCCTCTCTTTGTCAATTTCTACTCGCTTATGCCTCGCATAAGTCTTTTCTAAAACATTTTGCGGCCATCTATTTTCCTTTTCGGGTGTTTTATTGTCCCATAATCATCCTTCTGCCTTCTCGTGCTACAAACACATTCCCCGAATCAAGTTGTTCTATGCTACCTGTAGGGTATCCGCTTTTGTCTCTGTCTATGCAAGTAATATCGTGTTTATACAAAAGCCGGCACCACACAAACCTACGGTAGACAGAAACCATAAAATGATGTTGACATTTTAACCGGACCATCGCATGCCAATTTTTTTTATAACACTCCAAAATATGTTACAGCGTGTGCGGCTACAGTTCCTGAGCTTTCAACTTGGAAAGAGGACTGGCTGTAGGAACGAAAGGGTCAAAATATATTATGCAGGCGACACATCGGCTGCGTTAATACACACGTTCTGCGGCAGTACAATTCCTGGGGACATCACAAGTAGCGCCAACACTGTCTTCGTACATTTGTTCTCGTCTGACAACTCCTCCACATATTCTGGTTTCACAATCTACTATTCAGACCTTGCCGCTCCTGGAGGAAAGCTACTGCGAAAGGTATCCGTATTATTAAAACACATGCGTTACCGGAGTTAACAACGATTGTAAGTGTTCAAGTGGAAAACGACACACTAAGGATAAGGTCTGCTACTTTTGTTTGACTTTTAAAGAAAGCAAATAGTATCCAATAACGTTACAACTTCATACCCTTTGTGTATATTTACTTATACCACAAAGATCATTTTCAAAATGACATATGGTGTATACATAACTACACATATTTAATCTAACATTGGATATTGTAATATCAAGTTAATGCAACGTTTCTTTTGCTGTACAGGTTGTCATGGCAACATAATCACATTGAGAGGATCAAGAGGCAGTTTTGGCGTCACATAACTCCAGTATACTAATTACATGAGATGCATTTGGAATATTCAAGTCGATTCAAACGATGTAGGTTCACCGGGTGCTTAAAATTTAGCGTCCTTTTTGGTGCGACGATACAAAGACAGTGCTCTTTACGTGTATGATAATTTGAGATCATACAAATGGTAATTAGCATGTAATTAGGTAATTAGGTGTTGTTATGGCTACTCAGGTGTCAGAAGCCCAGGTTGTTTATGTCTTTAGATGTATTGGTAATGTGTAATGTGCGTTACACTACTAAGGCGGCATGATATCTACCAGATCAATCTTTACTACTTTTACATAATGCTAAAGCAACTTTTTCTAATGTTTGTGTCGCACAAATATACACTTATGGTTGTGATTTCAACAAAATATACGACGAACTCTCCGTGAGTTTTGAATGTGTGCCACCTATTTTCTTGAAGAACCGCTTCCTAAACTGGTTACTAGGCAAGTAGCCACTTTGTTAAAAACGCCAAACGTGTGTCATACTACAATTCTACGTTACGTCATCTTCATCAAACGTCAGCCGACACGACTACTGGGTGATAATGATGATGATAATAATAATAATAAGACAACTTTTATTGCGCCTAAACCCTTGGAAACCAAGCTCAGAGGCGCATCAAAACAAAAGATCGGTTAATCTCAAAATCCATAAGCAGTATTCCAGTTGTCAACAGATGGGACAAGGCACTAGGGAGCTATGGTGGATAAGCAAGGTTGTAAAGATGAGTTTTTAAATGATGCCGGAATTTTGTAATATTTTCAACTGATCTAACACTAAGAGGGAGCATATTCCAAAAAGTTGGTACAGCAACAGAAAAAGCTTTAGTTCAAATGTTAGTTTTGACTCTATGAACAAAAAGTAGGTAAGAACTAGATTATCGAAGCTGGATATGTTTTCTTACAGGAGTATGCAGTGAATGCAAATAAGACGGTTGCTTATTGGACAGTGCCTGGTATGTAACGGTACAGATCTTAAATAGTATACGATATCGAACAGGAAGGCAATGCAAAGACTTCAAAAGTGGTACATAGCGAAAAAAAACGAGGAGACCTTGTAACTAGTCTTGCTAGACAATTTTGGACACGCTGAAGTTTTGTGATATCCTTGCTAACGATATTTTAAAGGAGGGAATTGCAATAGACAAGTATGCTGCTAACAAGCGCTGTTGCAATAGATACCGTTTAATCTGATTATGAACTATTAAAACTATTGCACTTTTAAGATCATGCGTACTAAACATTGATACTCAACAAACTAGGAACGTTTGTTTGTGTAAAACCAACACTCCGTCATCATAACAAATATCAGGCGCTAAAGGTTTCGTAAATGGGAGGTGGACTAGACAAGATATAAGTCAAACAATAACTTCCATTTTGAAAATACAGTGGCAGCTATTTTGAATTTTGAGATGGGTACGTGACCGAATTTGAAGAATAAGATTAGTCATGCCACGTTTAATGTTTCTTGCATCACCATATGAACGATTGTGTTTAAAGTTAACCCTGATCAGCTCAATTATTTATACGTATCGTATCGTTTAGTGTCACCAATATAAACGCGGCTTGCTACTCAATTCGTTTTATTTAGATATATTCATCTCGTATGTCTTCTTGCAGACAGTAAAGTTGGAGTTGTCGGTCGAGTCTTCGACTCCGACGGTTCAGGGACATGGAATGGCTTCAGCATTAACTACACGGCATTACCGTTGGCCATAGGTAAGCACTAGTCGGAACAGCTACATGTTCTAGTTGGAGAACACCAACGAATGAGCGTTCGCTATTGGCGCAGTTAGCAACACTAAACATATACAGGGGGGTACATGACATGTACGGTATTTCTATTAACACACACACGCACGCACGTACCCAAACACAAACACACACACGCGCGCACAAACAGACACACACACACTCACACACACACACACACACACACACACACACACACACACACACACACACACACACACACACACACACACACACACACACACACACACATACATTGTTCAATGTTTATAACTAACGCATTTTTGGTGATGATGGTGTTAGTTCTGGTTGTGCAGTGGAACAACCGTTTCGTTTCTTAGCTGACTGTCAGCCAGGAGAGATGTGTGATGGTCAGAAGTGTACGAAGTGTCCACGTGGAACTTATCAGCCAGACCGAGGGAAGACCGCCTGCATTGACTGCCGTTGAACTACACTACCCGGAATGTTGGCTCAAGCAACGTAGCTGACTGCCAGTATAAGCTATCACTACTTCAATATATGTACATTTATTTTAATGTACTACTACCACTACCAATACAATTACAACGACCACTATCACTACTATTTGTGTTACTTCGACATACGATCACTCATATTCTGATACTTGCACATACACATTTGAATATCCATGCACGCCCTGTCTTTCTTTCTTACTTTCTTATACTGCACATAGCACACATGCACGCCCTGTCTTTCTTGCGCGCATGCATGCACACCCTTTTTGTACGCTTTTCGTACTTACATCTACAATCAGATTTGCTATTTTTACTATTGTAATTATTATATTAATTATTTAGTATATATATATATATATATTTGTGTGTGTGTATGTGTGTGTGTTTGCGTGCGTGCGTGCGTGCGTGTGTGTGTGTTTGTTTGTGTGTGTGTGTGTGTGTGTGAGTGCGTGCGTGTGTGTGTGTGTGTGTTTGTATGTGTGTGTGGGTGTGTGTGTGTTTGTGTGTGTTTGTGTGTGTGTGTGTGGGTGTGTGTGTGTGGGGGTGTTTGTGTGTTTGTATGTGTGTGTGTATGTGTGTGTGTGTGTGTATGTGTGTGTGTGTATGTGTGTGTGTGTGTGTGTGTGTTTGTGATTTGATTCTTTTCGTATAAGGTTACGCCTCGAGAGCGAGCACCTTTGGTGGGGTCACCCGACCCTCAGTCAAAGGGACCATGGGGGCATCTTTAAAAAAACAATCTTGAAACAGCCCTAATTTCATAACCGTTCACGCTTCATCAACGGTACTACGACTATGGATTCGAAATTTGGAGTAGCAACTTTTATGTCCTATGCAATTGTTTTGTGGAGGCAGCCATTTTGAAGTTATTTCCGAAAAACCGTAAACTCATGTAATTTTCACAATAATTTTCCTAACTATTTCCACCATTAGCCAATCAATTTAACTCTAAACATAGGTACACCTATACTAAGTACCAAAAGAAACTCCAAACGCCTGCCAATAAAAAAAGTGATACTATATGGGAGAAAATAACAAATTTTGTATGTTGATTACTGGTATGTCAGAGCAATATTAACATTACGCCACCTGGCGGAATATTCATTAAACGGCACTAATTTACGAACCATTCATTCAACGTTTAATGTATCTAGAGAATCGAAATGAGGAGTAGCAGCTATTAGATTATTATAATAATAATTCCGTTTCTTAATATAGTGCTTTTTAAGTAAGTAAAATCCAATCAAAGCGCTTCACATAATATAATCGCGTGTTGACTAAATAAAAAATATAAATTAATTAAATAAGCTAAGAAAAAAAATCAATAAATAAAAATCAATAAATTAGGGTGTAAAATACAATTTCAGACAATTAAATTAAAAACCAATACTATAAAATTATTATTAGATTGTGGATTTTTTCGTGTTAATAACCATATTGATGTTATTTGAAAAAACCCATAAAGTGTTGTTATTCTAATTCTAATTTCCCTCACTGTTCCACCGATAACCGATAAATTTAGGACTAAACATCGCCTAACCTAGATTAAATTGCAGAAGAAACGCCATGCTCCTTCCTAATAAATAATAGAAAATATAATTGTTAGCATATGGGAGAAAGTGATTTATTTTCCACATTAATGTGTATCATGGGGAACTTCTAAGAGAACAACGTGAACCGGGACGAATTTGTTAACCATTCATTATATATCAAAGTGTAATGTATATGTGTATTCAAAATAAGTAGTAGCAACTTTTATGTGGGTTATAGTTTGTGCGTTGGGGCAGCTACAGTATATTGAAGTTATTTACGAGAACCTGTTCAATCATGTCATTTTAATTTTGTTTCGCATTAAACATACACATTATGGAGATAACACGGCTTGATTTTGTTCTGCTTATACAATTTATTCTGTGAAAACTTAATAAAAATACGCAACCCAAATAAAACAAAGCCACATCTTTTCTCACGTAAAGTAGTGACAAATCGTTAAACAACTTCTACATTTCAAGGTTCATTCCCTTACGGTTGCGAAGAGTCAATGGTTCGATAACGAGTGATGAATTGCTTCTTCCACTAACTCCTAGCCGGACCTAGTTCGTCGACTGCGGAAAACACTGTACAAAGATCTTTTCAATGAGTCAGGTTGCAATGCTAAATATGTCTTCCTTTCTTATGAACATGAAGTGTGAGCCTCCTCTTGCAAAATTAGTTTCATAGCGCTCAAGAACGGCTTAAAATTGCATAAATACATTCCAACAGAGGGTCAGAAGCTCTCCACTCAACAGCCTGCGAAAGGAGTAATTGACAATGAGTTTGTTCGATGAAGAGAAGAAGTATGAAGTAGAATTGATAAATACAGTACACCAGGAGCTCCTTTGAGGGCCATAAACGGGTGTAGTTGTTCTGGTAATGTGGTCATTGTATCATGATTCTCGAATAGATGTTATTGGAAGATCAGTAAAATACATTGAAGCCCACTCGTCCATGTTCCACAACGAAGCAGCTGTTCTACACATGATTCCAACAATAGCAAAGCACTTCAACCCGCAACACGTGCCGCTGGTGGTGGTAGATCAACCAGTTTAGGAGATTGCCAAGAACACCAATTGACATTCCCAGGAACTCTTTCAGTGAAGACAAGTTCGTCGCGATGCTAGCAGGCTAGCTCATTGAACTGGCTTTGTGGACCACCGTGGTAGATCTGCTCTAGTTGGCCTGATGTTCTGACCGAAGCCAGGATCACAAAGAATGTGTCAGCAGCAATAGTACACCTTCACAAAGTGATAGTTGTTTACTGGATAATCTTATATCGCGGGTGCACAAGGATAGTGGTACTGAGTTGCCTCTTGAAGGTAGGATCGCCGTGACTGCACAAGAGAGTTATATAGTCATACCATGCTGGCTACTGGTGCATAAGTTCCAACAAATCATCATCATGTTCGTCCGAGCTCACACAGAGAGGAAATGTAAGCTATGGTTGACAACATGACACACTGAAGCTGCTCGCATCTCTCTTATTTCTCTCGATCACCAGAATTATGTCCGGTGTATTCCCTCTTCGTTTTCTTCCGAGCACACAACATGAGTGAGATGAGGGTCAGTAGACGAAAACGAGAAGCAGTCGACGGTTCTCGACCGTATCGATTGATCAACAGAAAGGCAGAGGGAGTTTGCGATGTGATCGGCCTTACTCAGCACATGTGATAATGCTGGACAGTGGCTGGTCTGGAGATCAATCACAATCAATCACAATCACAATACTTTATTGTCCCACGGGAGGGAATTTCATTTGGAGTGTAGCAGCATATTAAAACAAATAAAACAAATGCACTTGCAATATAAAAAATAGTAATACAAGTTATATCGGTTAAATAAATAAATATATAAGTTAAAATAAGTCAAATATGTTAAATAAGTTACAAAAGTTAAAAAAAAGTTAAATCATCTCACAAACCTTCTCAGGCTCACTCAGTGTCAGACTGGTAGGGAAGACAGGCAGTGATGGAGGGGAACGAAGATCAGTTACTCATTCATTAGTCTAACTGACGAGGGAACAAATGAGTTTCGAGAGCGATTCAATTTATAGTTAGGGAGTTGAAAACGGCGGCCAGAAGGAAGTAGTTTATAGCAAGGAAACAGGGGACGTCCGGAGTCTGAGGAGACATTCCTTCCCTTTCTCTCTGCCCGTTGCCTGTATAGATCCTCTATACTGGTTTGCTTTTTCCCACCACCGAAGAAACCCAAATGTAATAAAGATTTCGATGTAGCATCTGTAGAAGGTTTGAAGATAAAGATCAGCCGAGTAGTTGGGGAAATTGTTACCACTAAAAATAACGACGACGACGACGATGACAATGAAGTTCTACAAAGAAGGTTATGCATACCAGGAACGTTTTCGACGCCACCTTAGGAATTTGTTAGAAGCCTTGATGGACAGAGAATGTCAAATTGAAAAAAGAGCGTGAGGAAAATGTGCAGAATCCTAATATATATGATCACACCAATCAAGTGAAAATAACTTATCCAATAACACAGATAGCAGAAAGTTAAAGCGACCAAGAGGAGAATCCAGCGCACTTCACAGACCACGTTAACCACAGTGCGGACACAACATTTTCATTGTGCGTGAGAGCCGAGGAGAAGACCTGGAGGAGTTTGTTCTATTCTGGCATGAATCGTCCCCTACTTCCTGCATTGTCCTCTCAAGGAACCTTAACTGAAGCCCCAAGTCAGACTTTGTGGAATGCATTCTTGAAACCAGTAAGTCTCACTTGTGTGTGACTTGATTCTTTCTTACAACGTTTTGTCATCGATGGTGGAGCACTGATCCACTCATTCGCCAACTAGATGAGTGTAATATTACTTACAAACAATGTATATAAGTAATGTAGAATGTTTATTCAAACATCAATGTACGATGCACACCGCCCGACCTCTGGTCGCATTCACCAACACTACGTGTTCTTATTTAGGATCAAGAAGGTGGCGCCACTGCTTCGCTAGATTACCACATCTTCCTTTCCATAAAAACAAGTTATTGTTGGTTACACATTTCGAAAGTTGACAACTATAACTTTATGAAGTTCATATTGTCCTTAATGAGCTACTGCCTAATGTATGCACACTGGTCCCAAATACAACCAGTCATAACTTTACATTTCCTGGATGTACCTTGACGGGTGTTTCCTAGCACGTTCTGAGGCCATTGGAAATTACTGCTCGTTTATCATGGGCTCGGGTCGTCCCTGACCTTCGTTGCAACTCTTCACTTGCACCCTACTTTCAACCAAGGCATCTGTTGCTGTGTTTAAGTCAGCTTGAACTGGGCGGTTCGTGTATTTCAGCCGTAAGTCACTTCCATTTCATCTCAGCATGACCTCTGAATCTGTCTCAACCTGGTAAGACCGTGGTGCAACTTCTTGTATCACCGTTCCATCCTGGGACCACAGTCCATCAGTATAATTGCGGAATCTCACTCTGTCACCTGTTTTGAGTGGTGGCAATGTGCGAGTTCCTTTGTTGTAGTACTTGCTTTGTCTTTCCTTTTGTCTCTGCATCTTTTGTACCACCTCCTCCGAGTTGTGTGGCGTCAACAAGTCTCTGTTTATTGGCAAGTTTGACCGAAGTTTCCGGTTCATCAACAATTCCTCTGGAGACTCGCCAATCTGTAGAGGTGTCGTTCGAAATATCAGTAAGTTCATGAAATCCTCTCTGCTATCCTGTGATTTCTTCGTGAGATTTTTTCACAGAACTTTCAGCTAGACCATTTGACTTTGGGTAGTGTTTGCTTGAGGTATTGTGCACAAATTCGCAGTTCTTTGCAAATTTTGCGCTTGCATACTGTGGCCCATTGTCACTAAACAGAACATCAGGAATCCCATGTAGTGCAAATATGTCTTTCAGACAAGCTATGATCGACCGGCTGTTCACTGAAGTCAAACATTGAACCTTAAAGTAGTTTGAGAAGTAGTCCGTCACTACAATGTAGTTCTTGCCGTCCCATGTGAACAAATCGCTTCCCAGTTTTTGCACGCTCTATTTGGCGATTCATGTGGAAGTAGAGGTTCTGTCTGGTGCTGAGGTTTGTATTTCAGGCACGTTCTGCACTGGTTCACCAAATCTGTGATGTCTGCATTCATGCGTGGCCAATACACAACTTCACGAGCACGTTTCTTACATTTTTCCATTCCCATATGTCCTTGGTGTATCTTCTCAAGCATGAGCTTCCTCATGCTCGTGGGAATCACAATCTTACTTCCCTTGAAAATGACACCGTCGATCACTGACAATTCTTCTCTGCAATCCCAGAACTCACGGACTTCCATGTCACACAATTTCTTAGTTGGTGGCCATCCTTTCTGGATCATCTCGACAAGAGGCTTCATGTCCGTCTCACATCTGATTTGGTCCATTCTGTCACCAGAGACTGGCATGTTTGATATCATCATGTTGACATAAACTTGTACATCTTCTTCTGTAGAAGACTGGACCTCATTAGGATATGTCGCCCTGGACAATGCATCAGCTGTATGCATTAATTTTCCTGGTGTGCACGACACCTTCACTGTGTATTTCTGGAGTCTGATCATAAGTCTCTGTATTCTCAGTGGGCATTCAATCATGTACTCTCTGTTTTCTCAGTGGGCATTCAATCATGTACTTGTGAAATAAATTCACAATTGGTTTATGATCGGTTTCAACAATCACTACTTGTCCATATATGAACTGATGGAATCGTTCACACGCAACCATGATGCTGAGAAATTCCTTCTCAATTTGCGCGTATCTTATTTCAGCACTTGTCATCGCTCTGGATGCATAGGCTACTGACTGCCATTCACCATCATGCTGTTGTAGAATCAATGCACCAAGACCACACTGAGAAGCATCTGATGAGATTTTCACAGTATTCGATGGATCGTAGAATTTCAGCAGAGGCTGAGTGGATAACAAAGTGTTGAGATCTTGCCATGCCTGCTCTTGTTCTCGCCCCATTGCCACTCAACAGCCTTATCAAGCAAAATTCGGAGTTTCTCAGTCTTCGTCGACAGGTTGTAGACGAACTTTCCAAAGTAATTGGCCATTCCTAGAAATCTCTGCACTTCTACCTTGCTAACTGGCCTGATCATGTTCATTATGGCAGAAACCTTTCGCTCATCTGGTTGGACCTCACGTTCCGTCAAGACATCATCAATGAAAACAAGCTTCTTCACACCTAACTCACACTTGCTTCGTTTGAGCTGTAAGTTGGCCTTTCTCGTGGTTTCCAACACATCACGTAGTCGCTCATCATGCTCCGTCTTTGTACTACCCCACACTATGATGTCATCCATCGTAGTATCTACCCCATCAATATGCTCAAAAAGCATGTGGACTTTCTTGTGATACACATCTGGAACTGATGAGATTCCAAACGGAAGCCTGAGAAACTTGTACCTACCAAATGGAGTGTTAAAGGCACACAGTTTTGTACTGTCTTCATCAAGTTTCATTTGCCAAAACCCACTAGACGCGTCTAAATTACTGAAGTATTTGGCATCGCTAAACTGAGCCATTATCTCATCACGTGTTGGTAATTTGTAATGTTCACGCCTAATTGCTCGATTTAGGTCACGTGGGTCAAGACATACCCTGAGATCAACGTTTTTCTTTTCAACCAACACTGATGAATTAACCTAATCAGTTAGTTCCTCGACCTTTTCGATAACCTCCAGTTTTTCCACGCGTTTAAGTTCATTCCTAAGTTTACCTTTTTGAGCAAATGTTACTTTTCTTGCTGGGTGTACTATTGGTGTGACATTTTCATCGACCGTGATAGAGTATTCTCCTTCAAGACACCCTAACCCCTGAAACACGTCCTTGCATTCATCTAACAAGTTTGAGTAATCTACCTCAACTGTTTCATCATTTACTACATCATTGACTCTTTTCACAAGACCTAGTCGCTCACAGGTGTCAACCCCTGGGTTTGCTGGCTTCTTATTACAACAAATGACACATTTATAACCTTCCCTTTATGGGATACTTTCCCAACACACCGGCCCAGAACTGGAATATATCCACCATCATAACCCTTCAGGGAAACAGTTGTCTTATGGACTTTAGGTACAGGTTTTAAATGCTTTAGGTCATCTTGAGACAGCACATTAGCCTGTGCTCCTGTATCTAGCTTACAGGGAGCAATACACCGATTCACCATCAGTGGGTGAACCCATTCAGAGTGTACCGAGGTAACCAACAGTTCATCAGTGTTCATGTCAACAATGTCAACAAACAATTATCCCTGGTCATCTTCATCATCTACGACATTCACCGACCTCTGGGGACAACATCTCATAAAGTGTCCTCGTCTCTGACACTTGATGCACGTCTTGTTATACGCCGGACATCGTCGAGGTGCATGCACAAGTCCACATCTTCTACAGGAGTATTCATCCTGTAGACCTCCTGCTGTGCCATCCTGCTGTGAAGCATACTGCTCTCTAACATGCTGCAGCTTTGGAACTGGCAGCTTCGTACATTTCCTCGCTGTGTTCACCGACGTCCCCTCAGGCACAATGTGTAGCTCCTGTGCGTGTGTCTTCTGTAGCTTCTGATGCTTTGCTGATCTGGACAGCTTTATCCAAATCTAGGTCATCAATTCGCAACAGTTTCTCCCACACTGAATTGTCACTTTTTCCTCGCACCAACTGGGTCAGAATCAAGGAATTTTCAAGTGGTGACAACTCACACGACCTCATTTTTGACCTCTGTTCCGTGATAAACTGGTCAATTGTCTCCCCTTGTTTCTGTTGGTAGGTGAAAAATTTATGTCTTTCAAATGTCAGGTTCTTCTTGGGTGTACAACATTCTTCAAATTTTGTCACATGCTTCAACACCATGGACTGGTTGGCTCTCACTTGATCTTGGGCATCTTTTATGTAAACAGATTTCAAACTTCTGTCTGAACTTACCCCAGTTGTCAAACACATTCCCTGTGAGCTGCAACCCAGGTGGTGGGGTAATTTGTCCATAGTTCATTGCACAGAGTCAACAACACGCATTACAAGTGAATCTGGTCCACATTTCAGTCACTTTCAATTATCGCTCAGTCACTTATTGGGCGATTTAACCATCTCAGTTTTGGGTGATATAACGATCTTAGTTCTATCAATTTTTCAGCGTCTAGTTCCTAATATCTCTTGTTTCTTCTGTCACCCTGTGATATTACTTACAAACAACGTATATAAGTAATGTTGAATGCTTATTCAAACGTCAATGTACGATGCACATTGTGACCGTGTGCCATGTGCTCCGCCCTACCTCTGGTCGCATTCACCACTGATCCACTCATTCGCCAACTAGATGAGTGTAATATTACTTACAAACAATGTATATAAGTAATGTAGAATGTTTATTCAAACATCAATGTACGATGTGCCGTGTGCTCCACCCTACCTCTGGTCGCATTCATCAACACTACGTGTTCTTATTTAGGATCAAGAAGGTGGCACCACTGCTTCGCTAGATTACCACAATGAGTGGCTTTGTTTTGAGGCAGGCTGTTCTAACTTCTATTTGGATTACATGTTCAATATGCAAAACATGCTATGCCACATTATATAGGCAGAACAAATTCAAAGAGCACACCGTTCGAATTGACATGTTTTTATGTTTGTCAACGAGAACCAAACATTAGCACTACAAGAGTTACAGTTTTTCGTAAATAACATCAACATGGTTTAATTGACGCACATAAAATAATCATCTTATAGTTGCTACTCCTCATTCCGAATGTTTAGATACATAATATGTTGATGTATGATGAACGGTTCATAAATTAGGGCCGTTTTACGAACAATCAGCCAGGTGGCGTCGTGTTAATATTGCTCTGACATGGTAGAAATAAACATTAAAAATTAGTTACTTTCTCCCATATAATATAAATTATTTTTGGCTTGGTAGGAGTTGGGGGTTTCTTTTGGAAATTAGTCTAGGTTAGGCAATGTTTAGAGTTAAATTTATTGGATAAGGGTGGAAATAATCTGGAAAATTATCGGGAAAATTACACGTTTTTTGCAAATAATTTCAATATGGCTGCCTCCACCGAAAAATTACGTTCGAAATAAACGTTGCTACTCCCAATTTCGAATCCATAGAGACATGTTATGTTGATGTAGGTTGAACGTTTCATAAGTTAGGGCCATTTCAAGATTGTTGTTTCAATGTGTCCCCCACGGTCCCCAGGGGGATGATTGTTGTACACTCCTACCAAAAATGTTACTTCTGCTCAAACCTATGGTTGGCAGAACCGAAAAGCAAACGTTTACAACAACTTGAAATTAAATTGAAATTTAGCACAGAGCTGGTTCTCGACTACATAGTCTGAGAGAAGTCTCTTTACAAAATATCTGCAATTATTTAGTACATTAATCACAACTTTACACACATGTTTGTATTATTTACCCTCATAATTTCACACGGGTCTATTCAATGTATTATATGAAATGTATGATGGTTCAAATAACAAAATATTTCTCCTCACTCTACGTCCTATCGTCATGACAGGACCCACCATCGTCTTCAGGGGAAAGCACAACAGTTGCAGGTACGTCTATAAGTGGCATTGACTAACGTGACGGCAATTCTGTTTCGCTCCTTCCAAACTATTGGGACAGAGTATCTATTACTTTTATTCTCTGGCGTCCTCCGCATTTTCCCTTCAATCTGCCTTGTTGTTACTATAATTGTCGAACTTTCTCTTTCTCATTATATATCTCATTATATATATATATATATATATATATATATATGTGTGTGTGTGTGTGTGTATATATCTTGTTGTGTTCTGATCTTGTAATTGATCTTCCTTTTTTTATCTCTGGCAGCATTCTTCTCAAGAACCACATTTCAGTGGTTTCTATTTTGTTTAAGTGTTGGTTGGTTATTGCTCAGGATTCACACCCTCATAGCATATAGTCTGTCTTACTTGTTCGAAAACTTGAAATAAGCACACACACTAAACTTTATAACAGTTTCAGCAAAAATGCATAGGCCTACAAATGTGGTAGTTTATAATCTCCAAAATATGGTTGTTATGTCGATAATCATTGTTTAAGTCAACGTAAACAAAAAGTGTCGCTGCTACAACAATGTTAACCCATTTATTTGTATGTAATATCTAGAATGTTTTGTGTGTACAGTTGCATGAACCATACATTCTGTTGCGTAGCCACGTTTTACACACATTAATTACAAATGACATTCAGCAAGTTTTATATAGAAAGAAATGCAACGTAGCAAGCGTGAATACAAAGTTATCATACTATGTATTAGTACATATCGAGACATTGTATCGATTCTGTTTGCTGGACTATCATTTGCGTAGACGAATATTAAGTGCATCACGCGTAATACCAATGTCTCAATACCCGAATGTTTTGGTACATTTACATTAAATTCAATGACTTTATTTACCTCCGTTAAACATTGTGCATACTATCATTCATATGTGTGTTATACTTTGATATAATTTTTGTCGCGTGTAGTATGGTGTTGCCGATGTTTTGAATAAACCATTTATTCAAGTAGGATAAGGGTAACCACGAAACATTCTATCACAACATGCGTAACGTAGATGTATATGCTTGTTCATTGGTTGTAGTGACGCGAGGCTTGTTACCCGGCGGAATGAGGGAGAATGCAGCGTACCGTGCGACGCTCAAAATACCGGCCTGTAGAGTCAAGTCGAAAGCTATCAATCCATGTCTTCTGACACAGAGGTCTCCATTTTAAAATGTATAATATTACACCAACTATAATTAATACGTATGGTATTATAACTCGGATGTTGTTTCTACAAATCTTACCATTTTAAATGCCGAAACATTTTATTTCCTTAAAGATAACTCAGTATATAAGTTTCTATTATATATTTATATATTTAGGTCTATGCCCCAAGTGTTTAATTGTCGCGCTTAAAACCGTTGTGTGTTTCTTCCTTCTCTGTATAATGTTAATATATATTGAAACGCAATTACCTTTTGCAGCAAGTGAGACTGCGTTTTGGGAGAGTAAAGATGGATTGGAGTTCTAATTGCCAATACGACAATCTACAAATTTACGACGGAAATGACACCACGGCATCGTTGGTGCGAACATTCTGCGGCACTTCATATCCTAGTGACTTCATCAGCAACGGAAACACGGTGTTTGTGTCCTTCATGTCTGACGGCTCTAGCATGCAGAATGCCTTTAGTGTCCAGTATTCAGCTACTGATGACATTGGAGGTACGTTACACTGACATTTAGTAAAGGGTATCTAAGTATAATCGAACTAATGCATGAATGTAGGTATGTATCCTAGACGGTGTGCATCACAGGAGCTAAATTTTTAGAGTTTCCTCTGCGACCCCACGAAATAAATTAAACGATTTTACTTTTCGAAGTTCCAAGTGACATAAAGGGTAAATGAAAGGTAAATCAATTTTTCACAACGTAAAACGTAATTTGCAACGACCTTAGAAACCGCGCGCGCGCGGTCAAACGGACGTAAATAGACGCAGGAGCTAGTTTGCCTAGGTATTCGTGCATTATTGTGACAATTTTTTTTACGTTTCGAGCATTTCATCTATCTTACAGTAAGAGACATCACTTAGCCACGGGGACCTTCGAACGTAAAAGCGCAACTTTTCTTTTGCAAACTGTCTAGGTCTCTAGGAGGAAAACGTTAACATAACCACCTATATGCATACGCTAGCTAGACTATGGATAAGGCACGTCTGGCTTTGCGGTCATCACACAAAGACTACGCACGCGTCAAATGCGTACGGGATGTGAGAGAAGCAACCAGAAACCATGCCGATAGTGGCCGCACGTAATATATACGTTCAAAACATATACGTTAAAAACGAAAACGAGGCTAAGATACCAACAAATTGAGACGTTTTACTAATACAAATTGTTAATCTCTCAGTGGAAGTTTATTTTGAAAACACTAAACACAACAACGAAGATGTGAACAATAGTTATCGATGTCATATCATTCGTACGCCAATAGTTTTAGAACGTTCAAAACGAAAACGAGGCTAAGTTACCAACAAACTGAAACGTTTTACTAATGCAAATTCAAATTATTAATATCTCACTGGAAATTAAATTTTAAAACACTAAATACAGCAGCGAATATGTGAACAATAGCCATCGGTGTCGTACGTACGCCAATAGGTTCTAGATGTGCCGGGCATGTTTAAAAGTGCACGGAATTAACCGCTATTTAAAAACATTTTAGTATACCTTAACTCGACAGTGTTTGGACAATGCACAACTGGACACAAGATGGATAGTTTTTATTCAACAAAATAATAGTTTTTAGTTCATTCAAAGGCTCCTTCAGTATGTGCTAGCCGCTATCGTCGCGATTTCTATAGGCCTAAAGCGAAGCTAGGCCGCGTGGAAGTCGGCACTGCGGCCCACGCGCTCATTCGAGGGCGTTTGGCGTATAATCAAGTAAAGGCCCGGAGTTTTCGCCCGAATCGATCAGATCGACCAGATCGGACCAAGCTACACTCATCATATACACCGACTGACACCGACTAAGTCATACATGAAGTTGGTATAACGTTATAATCACGTAAACATGAAAACTTTCAACTACGTCGCGGCTAGCCGGTGTCAGTCTGACGTATTCGAAAGTTTTCAAGTTTACGTGATCATGACGTCACACCGGCTTCAAGTATGACTCAGTCGGTGTCAGTCAGTGCAGGGTATACACTGCAGTCGGGGTGAATCTTGTTTGGTCTGGTCGGGCGAAAAGTGAGAGTGTATCCAGGCCGTAACTCAGCACAGTCGTAGAAGATACACAGAACATTGCGGAGTGGCATCATAATATTAATTCTGGCCAGTTAGAGTAACTTAACTACAAGAGTTAGTTGGCTGGACTGGAAACATACGTAAACTCACTAACTGGCCTTTGTAGGTTCCGTGTCCATTTTTAGACAAAAACAACTGCTTATACTTAAAGGAAATATTTAGTTATTAATTAATTTAGTTTCACTAAAATACGTATGATCAACTGTTTAAACAAATTCGGTTCTGTTCACTTTTAAGTATTTTCACAAGCTCTTAATCCCATGTATGATATTTTATAACGAAAACACACCCAAAATAACAATTAGCCTGGTTTTCTCTGCATGCAGTTAACAACATATATGTAAAGTGGAGCCGCCTGTCGCATATTGTGTACATACATGGACGGTTGATTACTGGACACAGTGTTTCTAACTGGACGGGCTGGATTTCATACGTCTGCAAGGCACTCATGTTTGTCTTGCAGCATGTCTAGGCAGTACAGCCATCTTGAGAGGATGGCAGGGAACATTTGATGTCACCAAAACGGAATACAAAAATAATATGAATTGCCGTTGGATGATTCCGGTGGAGACATCGAAGGTAGGTAATTTATAGTAAGCGACTTATGTGCATTATAAAATGTTTCCTGCCAGCGTCACCTGTCACAGCAATTAAGTATTTAGTAATTAAATAACAACATGCAGTGCACAATCCTAACCATACGACAGGTTTCTCTTGAGACGGGTGTGTTATGTTTTATTGGATTATTCTAAAAACGTGGATCTTGACAGTCGTGCAATAAGCACACATATTTTGATTCTTCAAGGTGTTTGCTTCGAGACATTATGCATTCGGAGGACAAATGACAACGACAGGTGCTAAGGGAATGATTTGTCATAATGGGGTTGTTGACTGAACGTACAACAAAAAGGACGCAGATTACTATATCTGCGTTTTGCATGTAATTACTGTAACAAAAACTGAGGTGAATAGGGTGACTGGAATATTCAGAGGATTGTTTAGCCAAGGTATTGGATCTGAACATGTTGCCAGGTAGATATACATAAGACGACAACATTCCGATATGTCCTCTTAGAACACGTTCTCGCTTTTGTCACCAATGCACTGACATCGGAACAACACTGAACTCTAGATAACAGGAAAACACACTTTGTACAATACAATATGTATTTGTTAGCCAAACAATAACATATGCCATTACAATGCATATATTGCATCCTATGTTGGCGTAACAGCAAAATGGCGTAACCAACTATTGTATTATACCAGCATTTGCAATGTAAATTATGGTACTTAGACATTCTCTTTCTGCCTTCGTCATTCAATGCCAGAGAAATCACCACACACTACAAATCTGGTCAATATATAATAATATGTATTTACTACCTGGATTCATAACGATGAAATATTCCACGTCATATCTGCTACAGGTAATTCGACTGGAGTTCTTAAGTCTCCATACACAACAATGCTGTGACAAAGTCGACGTGCACGATGGAACTAGCATCAGGGGAGCACTGCTCGGCAGTTTTAGTGGATTCCATTTGCCTGGTGACATCGTTTCTTACAGCTCGCTATTCATATATTCCATTCTAACGCTTACTCTACGTATAATGGATTCAAGATTCGATATACCATATCGGAGTTAAATACAGGTAAGCGGTACTTAGGACATTACAATGCATGAGTTATGCACTTGACACTCACGATTTGGTCAGTAATGTAAAATTACATACGCAGGACCGTTCACAAACAGGGAAGTAGTAAGTACAAACATGGTCCGAACGTCATTTGCTTAATGAGGTATCACAACTCTATCGGTTAAACAGCCGATAGTGGGACGTGTCCCGTAAGAGGGAGGGACGTCCTGGTGATTCAATTGCTCACTCTTATGGCGGACTAGCCAGCGGCAGTAGTCACTACCCTCGACATTCCCCGTGCATTGCCACCGTCAGTTCAGCTTTACTGTATTTTCATACGTTACAATGTATGCATGGAATAGGGCCATGCTGATAGTTTTAGTGCATGACGAGTGTCATGTGTACCTGACGGTCCAAGCAGATTGACGGCGTCATCCTGAAAGGGAACCGGCACACCAAAACGCATACAATGATTTCTACCGATTATTCAATTCACCTGCGTTATGTAATACCTCACGGAGTCATGCCAGTCGTGGACTTTATGGAACACGTGGATCGGATAGGTGTTCATTTTTGCAGCGACCGTGAACTACGACCACCACTCCGGGACCTACGAGATGAGCGAAAGGAACATTTGCGTCTTTTCAATATTGACTTATGCGATCACGGAAGATACTGCGAATAGTCGTCTGGCAAAATACGATAACAAAAGGGATAACACCCTTCGACAGGAGTGTGTGTGTGTGTGTGTGTGTGTGTGTGTGTGTGTGTGTGTGAGAGAGAGAGAGAGAGAGAGAGAGAGAGCGAGAGCGAGAGCGAGAGCGAGAGCGAGAGAGAGTTAATGACAATATTAATAATGGAAGTCATCGTCCTGACAGTAATTATCTGACGAAGGTTTTATATATTAATATGGGGGCAGCATATCCCACACCCATTGCCCAGGCTACATAGTGGATTAATGAACCGTGTTGTATTTCAGAATGTGGCACGATTCCAATAAGCCTTGGCGGATCAGTGGGAGTGTTTGGCACCATTTCTGACAACATTACAGAATGTAGTTGGAAAGTTCAGATTCAAACTACAAAGGTAGAGTTCGAACACATTGATATGGTCGATATAATATTACTTCACATAAGTTGTATCTTTTGAAATGTCTGCTTGTCATACAAAAAAGCGACGTTACTTCTAGTCAGGTACCTTAGCAACTTGATGGGGACAGACCGGATAAAAGCACCACTTTTTTGGTGCTTCCTTGAACAGTAAGATTTCACTTTTTGATCGGCTTCAGTAATTTGTTGGGGTTTGTCCAGAAGTTTTCACCCCCACCCCGAACATATATATGCTGTGTTACTATATTTTCCAGGGGATGTGGTACAGACCAGATAAAAGTACCAAATATTTTGTGTTTCTTCATTAGGCAATAATATTTCACTTTTTGATTGGAGTTAGCACATTTTTTGGGTGGGTCCATCCATCACTCTTACTGGACCGAAATATGTCATTTTACTGCATTTTATGGGGTTAAATGGGGCATACCGAATGAAAGCACCAACTTGTTTTGCTGAACAACACGATTTGAATGTTTGATCATAATTAGCAAATGTTTTGAATAGGCATATGCAGATGTACCACATTTTTGGCTGTTTCTAGTAATACCGATATTTCACTTTTGTTAGTTGCGTCAGCACATTTTAGGTGGGTCCATACGTTGTCACCCCCTCCATTGAAAACGATATGTGCCGTTGTACTGCATGTTTTCAAGGGATAATGAAAGGCCGGCTAAATCTAAAGCATCACATATGTGTTGCTCTTTCTATAATAATAACTTTTTGATCGTGTTCAGTACAAATTTGGGGGTCCATAATTGTTCACCCCACTGAAATTATCAATGTCATTTTACTTAATTTGTTTCATGGATATGTGACAAACTTAAAAACAATTTTTTTGCTATTTCCTTGAATGCGCTTTCATTTTTTGGGTGCGTCCATGGGCCCGAATTATCAGAGTTTGATAAAGGATATCTTCACGAAGTTGAGGAAAGCCAGCATCACTAGGGAAGCTTCTTGTTGCCCGTGCGATCGAATCACTGGGCAAAGATTAGTACCACAACAATATCCCGCATTCCATCCATGTCCCGTTAAGGAAGAGCTCAATCGCCCCCGCCTACAAATGTCTTACGCCCCAGTCCAAAACCAAGCAGGCGGGAAAGATTTCAATACTGAAGAATTTATTGACACTCTTCTCTCAGTTTTACATCGTCTTGCAGGACTTTTACACGTGTGCATTTTTTCAGATAAGAAACTCATCCGTACCCTCCCTCCTTCTCTCCAATCCTTTCCACAACCAACATCACCTCGTTTGATGAGTAGGCAGACACTATTGCTATTCCTCGTATCATGAAGCACTTATTTAACTCCACCAGTATTGAAATTGTCTAGGACACGTATCCTCCCAGCAGCATCACGTAATTCAAATGAGAGTAGAGTGGTAAGGATATTCGGAGGGAGATAATCTGGGAAAGCAGTTGCTTCCAATAAACTGGATATACTTCCATCGCGATATCACCAAGAAACATGAACTCTTTGCATCTCTTTTCACCAAATCTCCATTATCCATCCAGGTTGAAAGGAAGTGTTTGCCACATCAGGCACCTCATTGATGGTATATAGGTGCAACTATGATATGCTACAGTGTTACCTCGAGGAAGCCGACTCGCAACTGTTGGTCCATGTGCAAAATGTTTTGGAAAGGGGACTAACTCCATATTTGATACGCCCTGTGCGTGTCGTTGTGCTTCCGATAATTAAGATTCTTGATCAAGTCTCATTCTTCTTCCGCTGCATGCATTTGGATAGCCTTTGTGACATGCAATTACTTATTTATCATAATGGTAACGGTATCTGTGAAAATACAAGTCGACGTCCTCGCCAGTTTCCTGATTTAGCCGAGGTGCGATACGACTACATTCTTCGGCAATGGTTGGAAGACAGCACAAGAAACCTAGAATATATACCATGAAATTACCAAAGCATTAATTTACATGGAACGGGATCTGGAGTCGCGACAGTTCAACTCATAGAACGCTTCACCGTTGTAATCTGTAACTAGAGTGGCAATCTGGTCTGCTTTATCGAAGCAATAAGAAAATCATCCTGCCAAAAGAATAATACCATGAAGGTATTCCACCCACCCAATATTCTCATTAGCAGTTTTCAAAGCGTATAGCATTCCAAGCTTTTACCTGGTTGACCAGTCGACGGGTCCAATAGCAGACACCTATTGCAGATTTATGGGTAAAGTAAAGGTAAATTCTTATATAGCGCAGTATCCAGTCCTCAGGACTGTTCAAAGCGCCTTACTCCCTGACAGACCTGTTCAATCAAACACCATCTCGACTTCTCTGGGAAGCATTCAGCCACGCTGCAATTAATGCGCGAAGGCTATTCGTACACAAATAACCACCACTGTCTATAACCATGTACTCATTCATACAGCTGAGTGAACTGAATCAATGTAGAGAAACTTGCCCATGGTTCGACACCGCCGCACAGGATTCGAACCCGCGTGACGTGAAGTTAACCTGATTGTACACATATCCAATGGAAAAATATGGTGAAATGGCAGATTTGGGTTGACAAGGGGTGACAAATAATGGACCCACCCAAACCATGTTCTGATTCCGATCAAGAAACTAAAGTTAATAACAAAAGACTTAGTAAGCAGAGAAAAAAGTTTGGTGACGTTACCCGGATTGTATCCATATCCAATGGAGAAAAATAGTAAAACGGCAGATTTTGTTTGATAGGGGGTAAAAATAATGGACCCAACCAAAATCATTGCTGATTCCGATCAAAAAGTTAAAGCTACCAACCTAAGGAAGCTATGCAAAAAGTTTGGTGCTTTTATCCGCCTGTCCCCATATCCTAAACAAAAAGTCACTAAGGTAACTGACTATTCCTTTTTTTCAACTTTACAAGACACGCGTATGTAAAGCGCCCGAGAGCAATTTTAATTGATCGGGCGCTGAATAAGTACTTTTAATTATTTATTTTATTTATAAGACCCACCGATACACAGAAACCAAACATCACGTTGAATTAGTTTGTATAATTATACATCTTTTTTTCGAAAGTAAATAAACAGTAACTATTGGCTTGATTAACAGCATTGTCGTGCAGTGTCTGGTATAAATGTTACCGTAGAACAATTGGCTTACATTATTCTGCTGATATAAAAATAAAGTTTATATTTGATAATTAATGATTATATTGAACCAATCGCAAGATGGCTTATTTAACCAAAGTCATTTTGGTTTATACCCACAAACTTCAAAAAATCACATTCACCTTGACTGATTGCTGATTGTATTGATCAACGTAAAGTGGTGTTCTGTGCATTTCAGTGATCACCGTTAAACGAAAATTCATACGCATTCATTGAAATAGCTTTGTTTGAACCACGTATTGTCCGACGTACGAAGTACATATTATTATAACTGAGAAATAAGTAGAATGCAACCGAAAGTAGTGGGTTCAAATTAAAAGAGTTGAGGCCGTGCCACCTATTTTGTTATGTCGCACCAATTAAATTACTGGTTAAGAGAAATATCACATACAGGAGTAATTTTCAATGACGGATTCCACGTTACAAAATATATATACAAGATCAGACCCGCAGTGTGGATGATTAGGGGTACATTTTTTATGGAAAGACGAACTTGAAATTTGTGTCAAGTGTAAAATTCTCAGCCAGACACTCAGCTCCTGTCTCTCGGGCATGAAAACGCAAGACGAGGTATAGAGGGCTCTGTTTTTGTGTAATTATTTTCTCGGAAAATAGTGTCCAACAAGCGGAATTAATTTCCCTCAGTGGGGGGGGGGTGCGTACGTACCAATCGCACCCCTAGCCTGACATCTAACCCCAACGTTCACGTCCACTACCTATTTTATATATATATATATATAATTATAACTGCCTTTGCAGCAAGTGCGACTGCACTTTCTTAGCTACACGATCGGAAATAGTTCTGAGTGTGACTCTCACCACATCGATATCTACGACGGATATGACAACATGGCGCCCCTGTTACATTCGTTCTGCGGCGGCGAACGGCCGGGCGACGTCTTCACAAGTAGCAATATGGTGTTTGTTTCTTTTGCGTCTCGTGACCCAGAAGCGGATTCCTTGTTCAGGATCAAATACTCAGCAATGGCTCCCATTGCAGGTACGATAAATCAGTGATGTAACCAGTGCTATATTTGAAGGATACTATTTAAGCGTAAATGGTAGACCCACTGAAATCCTGAGTAGGAGCACAGGAAACTCGGGGCCGTTGGGCTCTTGCCCCAGTTGCCCCTATGCTAAGCTAATACGCCCTTACCTATGTGCGTTTTCTTTAACGCGTTTTAACAGTACATACTAAATATGTATAAATGGAAGGAATTCCTAATGTTCCGTTAACCAATACTAGTCTATGTGTGAAGAGATTCGTCATCAGCGACTAGTCTAATAGCACCTGTTCCCTACTGCAGTGGCTAATCCAACACGTTTTGTAATTGTCCTTTTTCACTGTACTGTACTTCTGCCTGTCGCCAACTTTGTCCTTCCACTTTAACTTTCCTTCACTGTTCTCACCTTTCTCTTATCACAGGCCCGTCTTAATTGCAGAAACATACATGAGTTACGGAAAGTGTTTTACCTCGGATTACTTTAGCAGTAATCCTACGTAGTTATACCATTTTAAATAGATTTTTACGGTGCTCGGTAATAGCTAAGTTTAAAACTATCACATATATTTCAAACGTAAAGATGATTACAGCGTTCATTTGACATGAAGATTGGGTTTAATGGTAAATATGTTTTGCAGGTTGCGGGGACGAGCCGGCGATGTTAAGAGGATCTAGTGGGTCATTTAGCTTCAACGAAGTCCCATTTGAGAACAACATGAAATGTGGGTGGAACATTCGAGTCTATGAAAACAAGGTAACCAATTTATGAAAGACATTATGCATTCCTATTACTATTTAAAATATATTGTTCCGATGCTGTTATATACAAAAAAGCAGAATATTGTGAAATGTCACTATTAGAGAGTCGAACACATAGCTACGTATAACTTTGAATAGTTTGTACAGAAAACATCCATATTATCAGATATCTCACATATATTGAAAACAAGAATCTAAACATTTATATTGATTTTACAGCAAATATGGCTGCATTTCTCAAGTTTCCGTCTCGAAGGCAACACTGACTGCATCGGCGTGTTTGACGGAAACGACACAACTGCACCACAGCTGACGAACCTGTGCGGAAATGACCGTCCTCGTGACATAACAAGCAGCGGCAATGTATTGTTTGTATCGTTCATTTCTGGTGGGTCGAGAGTGCAAGCTTACTTCAATATACACTACAGAGCCATTGTCGCGGTTGATGGTAAGACACGTGCAGTAAAGCCTAGCATACACCTACGACGGCTGACGAATAGTCCTTGAGTTAGCGACATTAATCCCTCTACATTGTACCGATGGCCACAATGTTGTAATAACTCATCAGCCGACGAGTTGTCGGTGACTAGTCGCCGACGAAACGTCGGCTCATGTAAGAAACATGTAGAAAAACTTATGTGATTGATGTATTTCCAAAATACATAAGTTGACCTGATATTGCAGCCTGTTGGAAAGGTATGTGTGTGCCTACTCTTTGTTTCCTCACGGTAACCCAATCAGAAAATCGGGTATGCATTAACTCCTAGATGTACAAAGTGCTATATATTGCAATTCGGTCGGTCCACTTATGGTCTCCTGATGAAAAATGTTCAATGAAGCAAATGGCTTATCGAATGTCTCAGTACGTGGATCTCTTATCATATGTAGCTTTAACATTTATTTGTTAAACTTATTCACATTAAAAAAAAACATAATTAAAAAACGCAGATCACTTGTTCCATTCACTTGTTCTAATTCATTCTTATTATTAATCACGTATGTGTTTTATTAATTAGACAAACACTCTGGATATGTCATACGTATTAAAATGTATAGTTACCGAGTCGCCGTTCGACGCACTCCGGAAAGCGTGCTGTCTAATCTCGCGCGATGTAGCCGAGAATTGAGCGTGACTTTCCTATGCAATTACGTAACGTGAATCAATACATATGTTTAATTGGTTATAACAGCTAGCACGATAAACGCAGTTACCTAACTTTTTGCGCGGCGCTGTGTTTCCGTACGAAAAGTATTTCACTAAAACCAACTTTTCTGATATTTTATTTGCATAACATGAGACAAATAAGTGATAAGGAATTCCAGTATGGATATCTTTCTCAAACGTTTCTTCAGATCGTTATGAAAATTGCGTGTTTGTATTAGTGACACGATCGACGAAAAGACCACTATAAGCGTTTGTTTATTCATTGCAGGATGCTTTGGAGATCCCATGAAGCTACACGGACCGGAAGGAACGTTTGGCATCAACAGAACCCAGTATCAAACTAATATGAAATGCGGTTGGATAATTCAAGTTGAAAGAACTGAGGTATTAGATTGTCACAAATAATGTATACACATAAGTAGCATTTGAAACGTTGTTGATACTTGAAACCTTGGAGGAAATTTTCTTTGCGATGGATATACATTTTATATTATTCTGTGTATTCTTGTGTCGCATCCCAAATCCAAATTTGTCCAACTTCCCTCACTCCTGACTTATGTGTCTACAACGCCCTATCGTTAAATTTTCCACAATACTCACTTTAGTGATGATCAAGAATCCCAGCATGTTCCACAGAAAGACGGCCTGCTATCACCAAAAAGAGCATGTTGAATGTTTGCTTGTTGACACAAACGTATACGATATGATGAAGATTTCAAACAACTGAAGCTACGGTAATATTTTACAAGATGATAAAACCAGGTGACATGTATATGAATAATGGAACTCGAAGTAAAACATACAGTCAATAGTTGTATGTGTAGAGGAGATATTTGAGAGTTCAGTCCTGCAACATGATAATCTATTCAATCACAACTAAATACTATTCAGTGCTGTATGACCAATAGTAACATCTCAAACTGTTGCGCACGACAATGAAAAACGTGAATACGTCACCAACGCGTCAATATTCAGCCGCAAAAATAGAAATACATCTGGAGATTCATGTCTACCAAACGATCATTGCAGTGACTGCATTGAAAATATAAAATGCTCTCATCCGTGGAAAATACCACAGGCATTGTGAAAACCAAACGCGGTCTTCTACACATATTATGTACATAATTCACTAACTTCACCAAGCAGTCATCTCATGCATGAAGCACTTGAAAGTCTTCGTTTGAGTAGGACTACTCTAAATATCACTCTCTGTTCCAGCAAGTGCGACTGCAATTTACCAGGTTTAAGATCGAGCCGCGCTACTGTAGCGACTACGTCAAGATATATGACGGCAATAGCACCAAAGTTCGATTACTGCACAGATTTTGTGGTGGCTCCTATCTTCCAAGTAAAGTCGTTAGCACCGGAAACTCATTATTTGTGTACTTCTGGTCGAACTATTATGCAACGTCTTCTGGTTTCTTGGTTGAATATAATGCCATTGAAGGTGAGTTCAGGTGGTTGTGAAGTTAGGTGAAGCTGTACTAATAAAACCATTTTCTTACCCACCTTATCTCAATTGCGTATTCATATTACTATTGACAACCTTAATTTGTTTTGCGTTATACACTTACGTGTTTTTACATTATATCCATGTCTAACGCATACCGCATCCGCATGCCGTTTTCGTACATGAACAATCCTATCTTAGGCGAAATAAAGTAACATGAACTATCCTGATGTAGCGCTATAAAATAAAGTAAAAAAGTAAGTTCTTTTATAGCGCTGTATCCAGTTCTCATGACTACTCAAAGCATTGTTATACTTTACTCCCTGGCAGACTTGTTCAATCGAACACCTTCTCAATTTTTCTGGGAAATATCCAGCCATGCTTCAAATAATGCGTGACGACTATCCGTATACAAACATTCACCACTGTCTATAACCAGATAGTCATTCATACAGCTGCGTGAACTCGAGAAATGTAGAGTGAACGAACTAGCAATAAGTTCGAAGCACTGGATTCAAACTCAGGTTCTCTCGGTCTAGAGTGCGATCGTCTAGACACTGAGCTACTGCGCTCCATAATCATAATCTGTATTTCCGTGTTTCAGCTAACTGCACTGCAGGCCAGTACTTGGACGTTGATGAGAACATGTGCAGGTCTTGTGAGCATGGAACGTATCAGTCGAAGGAGTGGCAGACAAGTTGTGATGGCTGTCCGACTGGTAGAACCACCCTGGGTGAAGGGCACACTGCGGAATCTGACTGCGTCGGTAAATGCACGTTCCAACGACACTGCGAAGATGTATAGCTAATTAAACAAGTTGCATGAAGATAGTGTGAACAACAAACGTATTATCGTATATCATAACTGAAGCCACAAACGAAGATACACGGGAAATATGCATGCATCTATTGATCTGCTTATAGACATATTTATTGCGTATTGCATATCCAGCCTAAATCGTCAGCGGCCCTCGCTCTGTTGATGCTTGTTGCGTGATCCTCTTCTCTGAGCTCTGGATTCGAGGAGTTAAGCGCTGTAAAAGTGTTATTATTACAGATAAATAATGTACTTTGGTCATATGCACGTTTTATTTTATAATAATGCAAAATGTAAAATGTGTAATTTACTGTGTAACTGTGAATATTCTCTAGACACAGTGGTGGATTTTTCACGTGAACCAACTACAGTACTTATTCCAGGAGGCCATTGTCTGTTTGATACTGCGTACCAACACTGAACGAACATAATTAACTTTCATATTTTGAGGTTATAATTGTCATGGCTATTATTATGGTATACATATGATTATCTAATGTAAGTGTGTATAATATTGTTTTCATAACTGGGAAACATGCTATATTATTATTAGTAGTAGAATAAAGTTGTGGTGGTGGGGGTGGTGGTTGTTGTGCTGGTGTTGTTTTTGTTGTTGTTGGTGTTGGTGGTGTAGAAGCAGCAGCAGCTGTAGCAGCAACAATAACAATAGCAACAACAGCAGCAACAACAGCATCAGCAGTAAATGGACTGATGGCGGTTTTTTTCAGCCAACTGTAGCGATGGTCATGGATACAACATGGGAACTCGCAACTGCGTTCCTTGTCGGCAGGGTTTCTACAGAACACAGAATGTAGAAGACGTGTGTGTACCTTGTCCAGAGGGTAAAACCACGACCCAGTCTGCAAGTAATAAAGTTGATCAATGCACAATTGGTAGGCTTCCTTTGCTACACATGTTCTATTATTTTACAGGTAAACGAATACAACACTAATCATACATAGCGATATAAAAATACATTAGTATATATATATATGTGTGTTTGTGCGCGTGCATGTGTGTGTGTGTGTGTGTGTGTGTGTGTGTGTGTGTGTGTGCGTGTGTATGTGTGTGTGTGTGTGTGTATGTGTGTGTTTGTATGCTTGATGGAATCAGAATACAGAATTATAAATGCAACATATAAAAGAGTGATGTTTGAAAGTAAATACGAATAATGTATTACCGAGAATTATATTAACAAACGTGTATGGTTAGTTCATTATATGAAAGGCTAAACTCTGGTGTCTCCAATTATTATCAAGTTTTGTCTTAATTGAAGTGACATGTGACTTTTTTTTTATCTCTTCGTTGCATTGTTAGCAGTAAGGTTTATTAATTGTGTTTGTCTTTTGTTCGTTGTTAGTGTGAACGATAAGTAATATCCGTATTATGAGATGGACTGTATATGGAGCAAATACAAATTGTCAGACTCTAATCTGCCTGAACAGCTAACTGCACAGCGGGACAACGCTTCAGTGACAGCGCCAGACAAAGTTGCCGAGACTGCAAGCGTGGCTACTACCAGAACCATCCATTGCAGTATGACTGTAAGATATGTCCCGGCTCTAAAACAACAGCCTCAGTCCGCAGCAAGGGTGTCGATGACTGCAAACGTAAGTACATCGTTCATCAACGATCACAGTGTCGCGGTTTTAGTCCCAGGAAGCACATATGACTATTTTTTCTATCAGAGTTGGGTTCTTTTGAAATACTCTGTATACTGAGATACGTAGTCAATGTTGCTGTCATAATATGGCAGAATGTTAGTAAAGACATTTCACATATTACCAGTCTACATCCACTTACAACTGCGAGACGTGTTATACGTAGACAAGCATCAAATGTCGTTATTCTTCTTGGCGGCCGAGTCGAGATAACTAACGTAATTGATGTGGTATCATTTGGTTTAAACCATGCATAACATACGACGGCAATTTCGGAAAATTGAACATAAGATGTAATACTTACCTGTTGATATAATTTTAGTACGTAATCACTTAACGTTACATTATACGTATTGCTTTATTATGCATACTGGTACCATCTGCGTGTAACAAACGTAATTCATAAATAAATAAGCTAGTTGATGATGCTTGTTTTTGTACGATAGGAGAGTGCGATTCAGGGTGGCAACTGAACGAATCTACAGGAAAGTGCGAGTTGTGCCCTCGCGGCTTCTACAAAGACAAGACACAGCACTTCTACTGCCAGCCCTGTCCTACTCACCTGGTCACGCCTGGCACCGGCTCGACTTCTCCGTCTGACTGCAGTCAAGGTACCAGCGTATAGTGTCATTGTTTTTCTCTCACTATTTTATGTTCCCCATCCGTCATCAAAAATACGCAGCAATTTTTCCGCCAACGTTCCGTTTAGGTGGCCCGCATCCTTTCGTGCACGTACAAGTAAGTTCTTATATACAACAGTATCCTATTCTTAGGACTACTCAAAGCGCTTTACACTTTACTCCCTGGCATATCTGTTTCATCGAATACCATCTCGAATTCTCCGGGAAGCATTCAGCCATGATGCAATTAATACGCGAATATTATTCGTATATAAATACCCACCACTGTCTATAGCCAGGTACTCATTCATACCGTTCTGTGAACTAACTTGCCCAATGTTCGACACGACAGAATATACAAAATAGGTTTATTATGTTTATCCCTCAAAGGCAAAGTAATCAAATTATGTGATACTTCGAGAGTCAGAAAATATATCAGCTTTACTTAGAAAAATACTACCCTGCATTTTGGATAAAATATACACGCATAGCCACCATGTTTTTTCTACATGCACCAAACAATACCTACCAGCACTCTACAAAGAAATTTGCACGAACACAAACTGTAACATATGCACTTGGCCTACCAACAAACATCACATACTGTCTTCCGATCTACAACGCAAGTAAGGGAAGCCCTTGTGTATCTTTAAATTAAGAGAGTCTCTCGGCAGATGTTTCTTGCTTGTGAAAATGCTGTTACATGTATTTTATTATATGTCAAATGAAGATGTTTCTTTTTGCCGTTCAAGTATGATAGCGTTCTGTATATCCAATAGTATGTTCCATATATATTCCATGACCTTGCCGTAATCGGAACAGGTCGGGAAACAAACTGTTTTGTGTGTTTTGCCAGGAAACTGCACCGCTGGGAATAAGATTGTGGGAAAGACTTGCCAAACGTGTCGTGTCGGCACTTACCAAGACAAGCGCTGGCAAACTGAGTGCATCCCTTGTGGGAACAATATGCTCACTCCGAGGAAGGGCGCCACATCCAGCAACGAGTGCATGTGTGAGTGCATTGTTCTTACATTGTGAGAGTCCACTTCGTCGTTGACCTGCCATTAGACATTACGAATCGTTATACTCTTAACTATAAATACGGAATAGTGTATGTGTGCGTGTGTACGTGTGTTTGTGCGTGAGGGCGTGTGTGTATGTGGTATATGTTTCGTTTATTTATAAACCATTCCCTTACATACAGTGCGTCGTTTTCATGGATATTAATGTCTTATACATAGTTGGGTAAAATTAAGTTGCATATCTTGTCTATTTTATTTTGTGGAGCATAGAGTGTGCTTCGTCGTTTGATTGTTCTTCCCAAGATGAGCTGGAAACCAACCGTGATGCGCAGTATATACACATGGCGGGTTGCTAAAGGGAAGTCATGGGCAGAAACCAAGGATGAAGCTTTTAGTGATAGGGGTGTTGGAAGGAGGAGTGTCTGCAGAAGGAGATAGTTAGGTTGACAAATATTGTGACGGAGATGGAGATGAGAATTAGCAAGTAGGCAGGTGGAATGGAGAGAGACGACAGGGAGACAGTTGGGTATACTGTGAGACAGAAGGAGCAGAGTAGTTGCAAGAAGACTGAGGAGAGGAGACTGAGTGGAGGGAAGATGACTGGAGGAGAATGATTTGGAGAATCGACTTCAGAAAACGTGACACGCTTGAAGGTGACAGTGACCGTAAAGAAGGAGGGAGGGAAATGGGACGGGAGGAAAGATGAAAGGACGAAAGGAAGTGAGAGTAAATGTGATAGAAGATAAAGTCGATAAAAGGGAAGATGACAGGAGGAAAGGTGACAAGAGAAAACCCGACAGGAAGGAATGGAACGGAAGAGAATGTGACAGGAGAGAAGACGACAGGGGGGAAGACAACAACCAAACAGATGCAAACCGGAGAAGGAGCTACTCTGAGGCAGTGACCTAGGGAGAAATGAGAAAAGAGAGGGTGTTTATGGGTAACTATATTCTAAGAAAGACAAATAAGACACTAAGCGAGGGGTGGACGTCGTTGTTTGTCTACCTTGGGCTAGGATAGAATATTTGACTGAAAGGGTAGAGAAGCTATTGGGGCATGACAAGGGAGGGTCTATACTAGTACACTTAGAGACACATAACGCAGACAGGGAGGGAACAACTGGGATAGTACAGAAGTACAGACTGTTAGTGAGGAAGCTAAAGAAAACAAGAGTTGAACAGGTTATTCTCTCAGGAATTTTGCCAGTAATGGGAGGAATAAGTAAACATATAGAAACTGTAAGATGATGACGATCAACGCACTAGTTGAGCAGATGTGTGACGAAGAGGGGTGGGATTCATAGATTTATGGGGATACTTTGTTGGGAGAGACGATATGTACATGCGAGATGACCTCTACCTAACTGGAAAGGGGCAGCAGTTTTCTTAGAGAATCTGCTGCGATCTTTTGGCAGTGGGGCAGGTTGCATTTATTAAAACTAGATTCACATGGGGGCTTACAGCGAGACCTGAAACTGGAGACATAAATAAAGACAGTACAAGTAAATCACCAAAAACATTCTTGAAAAT
>CM034535.1:27275745-27310416 GCA_020002185.1 Paraescarpia echinospica | reverse complement strand
TATGTAGTCTCAGTGAGTATGCTGACAACGTATATATGTAGTCTCAGTGAGTATGCTGACAACGTATATATGTAGTCTCAGTGAATATGCTGACAACGTATATATGTAGTCTCAGTGAATATGCTGACAACGTATATATGTAGTCTCAGTGAGTATGCTGACAACATATATATGTAGTCTCAGTGAGTATGCTGACAACGTATATATGTAGTCTCAGTGAGTATGCTGACAACGTATATATGTAGTCTCAGTGAGTATGCTGACAACGTATATATGTAGTCTCAGTGAGTATGCTGACAACGTATATATGTAGTCTCAGTGAGTATGCTGACAACGTATATATGTAGTCTCAGTGAATATGCTGACAACGTATATATGTAGTCTCAGTGAATATGCTGACAACGTATATATGTAGTCTCAGTGAGTATGCTGACAACATACATATGTAGTCTCAGTGAGTATGCTGACAACGTATATATGTAGTCTCAGTGAGTATGCTGACAACGTATATATGTAGTCTCAGTGAGTATGCAGACAACGTATATATGTAGTCTCAGTGAGTATGCTGACAACGTATATATGTAGTCTCAGTGAGTATGCTGACAACGTATATATGTAGTCTCAGTGAATATGCTGACAACGTATATATTGGTGTATGTGGCAGCATAACAAAGTGGGGTTGATTACCAAATCCGGTACGACAATATCAAAGTACAAGTTATCTTATATCAACTTATAGTAAGGTAACTGTAACGATGACGTTCTGTGTGCGGTTTGTAAATAGTAAAGGAGAAAGGAGGGATCGAGAGAAGAAAGAAGGATGAAAGATAGAATGATGGAAGGAAAAAAGGAAGGAAGAAAGGAAGGATGGAAGGAAAAACGGCCGGAAGGAAGGAAGGAATGAAGAAAGAAAAGAAGGTAGGAAGGAAATAAGGAAGGAAAGAAGGAAGGGAGGAAAAATGGAATGCAACAAAAAAGAGTAGGCATACAATGCTGGTAAATAATAGCAAAGCCATAGTACATTTTATATTAGGCAGTTACCACTGGCGTGTTGTTACAATAATTAATGGTCCTTAGCTCACCGGATTAAAATATAAAAACGTTGCAATTGTTTTATGTACATTCGATCTCTTGTGGTTATGTTATAAATTGTTTGACGTATATGGTTATACCATTGTTATAATCACTGCACACAAGTTATAGAGAGAGATGCATTTCGATCGATCATTAATATAACTGTACAGTTAATACATGGCAGTGAAGAGAGAATCATTGATCTAGGGAGACCTGCACTATGACCTAAACGAACGCTGACGTGCAGGCCATCATAATGAATATGTATGTATAGTATATAATAGTAATAGTTAAATAAAGCAAAGCAACTAAGTAAATAAAAGCTATTAAAGTACAAGAAAATTGATAAACAGATAATTTATAAAAAAAACAGTAGAAATATCAGTGATTTACACTACTATATCTAATTGCATATGTAACAATTATGAATATTACAGTGTGACACATATTTACTAATACAACTGCAAAAAAGTGTAGCCATTGAAATGTTAACTTACGTATGCAGTCAGTTTTCCCGATCATAACCCATCCCTTTCGACAGCCGCACGTGAATGCAGGGCCGCCGCTGACAAGGGTACAAGTGCCGCCGTCATCTGTCCTGGTACAGTTGTTATGTCCGTTCGTGCAAGAGTCAGTGGCTGCAGAAATCATATGACTATGAAGATATCATAACAAATACGAATACATCAAGTAAATCCCATATTCAATCGATACTTATAAATATGTATAAAAAATACATAGCGTTCAAAAGTGAACAAGTTAGAGATATATATACAATACAAATAAAATAAGGTAATAAGTTTTAACAAGTTAATAAAATAATTTATAAATATTATATGAATAATTAAATAAATATGTAGAACATTATATCAGGTCACCGTTTTACAATATACAGTGATTCAACCCAGATATTCCATATGGGCCCATTAACAATATATGCACCGTTGTACATATATTTTATGATGTCATTGTCAATAAATATAATCGAAAAACTTGTACGACAGAAACATACCTGTGTACGCAAGTGTGCTGTCCCGGAATGACGCGCTATTATAGGAATAATACTAATATAATTTTATTGAGTACAATTCTTCTTTTATTCTGATCTCTTCACTCTGTGTCACCCACGTATGTGTTTACACTCTACAATATTGTTGGGCTTCGGTAGAGCATCGCACTTACCGGGTGGTGTAGAGCTGGTTTTGGTATGTATTTAACAAGATATGTATATTGGGTTTGTGAAATTCAGCAGATTAGTAGTTCCTATAGTCGGTGCTGTTATAAATATGTAGGCTTACGTGAATTACTTTACACCGGCAAGTACTTTGTAAATGAATCGAAAGGCACCTTTCTAAATAACTGTTGTGTGCATCTGTTTCACGAGTTTATGGTGGTTGGGACAAATGAGCGTCGATGCGGGTGAATATCGGGAGGTACTGATAAACGATGTATCTGGTGTGCGCTGATGCGGCCGTGAATAACCTGCAAGCGGAGTGTCTAGTATGGTGCTCCGCTGTAGACGATTCCATGTGTAACTAATCGCCGACGGTATTGATGCGAACAAACCAGCCCGACTTTAGCAACCCGCCATGTGTATATACTGACCATCATGGTTGGTTATAAACTCATCTCGAGAAGATCAATCAAACGACGAAGCACACGTTATGCTCGACAAAATAAAATGGACAAGGTATGCAACGTAGTTATGCCAACAGTATGTAAGCCATTAATGTCCACGAAAACAACCGACGCACTGTTTCTAAGGTAACGGCTTATAAATAAACGAAACAGAAACTACTCACACACGCACGCACGCACGCACGCACTCACACACGCACACACCACACACACACACACACGCACTATTCCGTAATTACAGTTATAGTGTGGTTTGATAAGGCCAATTTTTGGCCGAATCAATACTTGGCGGACAACAGCATGACAATTGGAAGATATATCTAAAAATTCACGGCGAATCCTATTAGGGGTTGCTCCACGTCAATCAAGGTCAAATGTTAGTGAACTTGAAATATAACTTTTTCAGTAGCACCACTGTATGTGTGAACGTATATATGTAGGCTTGCATGTGTGCATGTATGTATGTCCGTGACCTTGACTTTCAAGGTCAAATATTTTTTTCTTCAAAAACACGTATGTTTGTGTATGTATGAATATATTGATGAAAAAGCTCGTCGCAACAATGCATGATAAGGCAAGTGCAGTAATGTCTGTTAACGACGCAAGAAGATAACCTTTCACGAAGAAAAACTGCGCCTCGATCGTCTGCGACCAACAGGGGATGCATTTCTACAACACGTCAGGCGCAACATGTACCAAGCAAGCATATGGTCTTTGAGTTGTGTGACTCGGCCGGAAATTCGAGGACAACGCTTCCCGTAGCTACCAAGGCGTGTCGGGAGCATAAATGCATAAATACACACATACATTCATACATACAAAAACAGTGATTGTTTTGAAGAATAATAAAATAATTATTGTATATATATATATATATATATATATATACACATTTCACGTTCAGTAATATTTGATATTGACATTGAAATTAAATAATATACTTGCATACATACATACATTCATACATACATATATGTAGGCTCATAATTATTGTGCTGGATTATGGCGACCTTGTGTATATTCTACCGAATCACTTCATACTTTACGGTATGCACAACAGTGGGCGAATACGGATATGAATGACATAAAAGTAGTCTACTGATTAATCATTAATTTACTATGTTTAATTGTCTAATTGCAGTAAATATACTTTTCCCGTGGATGGCTCACATGCTAGCGGCTTTTGAGCGGCTTTTGAGCCTTACTTACCAAAACTGTGGAGGTATTGAAAAAACATTATTTTAAGTTCAGTAACACTTGACCTTGAAAATCAAGGTCCAATTTTATGCTTTTATCCGGCAAATAACGATACTTTCCCTAAGACACCCTTCTATTAAGAGTATAACGATACGTATTGTAGTAATGTTTAATGGCAGGGCAACGACGAAGTTGGACTCTAATAATGCAATGGATTGTAATAATAATAAACAATATACACTAACACATGCACTCTTTGCTGGATGTGGCGCCCTTCCTCGGAGTCAGCATACTGTTCCCACAAGGGGTGCACTCTGTTTGCCAGCGCTTGTCTTGGTAAGTGCCGACTGGACACGCTTGGCAAGTCTTTCCCACAATCTTATTCCCAACGGTGCAGCTTCCTGGCAAAACAGACAACACAGTTTGTTTGCCGACCAGTTCCGATTACGGCAAGTTCCTGGAATATATGATTGGACACACAGAACGCTATTGTACTTGAACGGGAACTGGACACATCTTTATTAGACAGATAATAAAATACATATAGCAGCACTTGCATAAGCAAGAAACATCTGCCGAGAGGCTCTCTTAGGTTATATATACAAAAGTGTTTCCCTTACTTGACTTGTAGATCGGAAGACAGTATATGATATTTGTTGGTAGGCCAAGTGCATATGTAGCAGTTTGTGTTCGTGCAAGTATCTTTATAGAGTGCACGTAAGTATTGTTTGGTGTATGTAGAAAAACGGTGATGGCTATGCGTGTATATTTTGTCCAGAATGCAGGGTGTCATTTTTCTAAGTAAAGTTGATTGTTGGTATCTAATATATTTTCTGACTCTCGAAATATGACTGTATTGGATAATAGTTTGATTACTTTGCTTTTGTGGGATAATCATGATTAGCAACGTTTGTAAAAATAGCGATTGAAAAACATAGGTGTAAAGAGAGGAAGAGAGGAAGACCGACAAAAGGTAAACACGTAGCGGTTTGTTTATAAGTGGCCAGAATTAGAGCATGCGACACACATGGTGGAGAAAATAAAGGGTCCTGGCAAGGAATGGTTCAATGTAGCGTATGCACGCAAGTTAAGAAGTAAAGACAATTACGTAAGAAGACCAATCTAGCGCGGTAGGCAGCCCATTCTCTCTGGGATGTTGCCGGAAATGGGAAACAGGGGGTATAAAAATAGAGGATGGCGATTAAGAAACTAGATAAGCAGGTGTGTGTAGAGGAGAGGGTGCGATGAGTGTACTTGTGGGACGATGTTGTTGGGAAAGAATACATGTGTGGATCGCAGTGGCGCAGTGACTGGACCATCGGACTCTTAACCGAGAGAATCCGGGTTCGAACCCTATTCTGTCGTGTCGAACATTGGGAAAGTTCGTTGACTTCAGTTCACTCAACTGTATGAATTAGTACCTGGCAATAAACAGCGGCTGAATGCTTCCCAGAGAAGTCCAGCTGCTGTTCAATTAAACAGGTCTGCTAGGGATTAAAGTGTATCGCGCTTTGAGCAGTCCTGAGGATTGGATACTGCGCCATATAAGAACATACTTTTATGTGCACGAAGGATGGGGTCCACCTAAACGAAACATTGGCGAAAAATTGCTACGTATTTTTGACAACCGATGGGTAACATAAAATAGTGATAAAAAACAATGACACTATACGCTGGTACCTTGACTGCAGTCAGACGGAGAAGTCGAGCCGGTGCCAGGCGTGACCAGGTGACTAGGACAGGGCTGGCAGTAGAAGTGTTGTGCCTTGTCTTTGTAGAACCCGCGAGGGCACAACTCGCAAGTCCCTGTAGATTCGTTCAGTTGCCACCCGGAATCGCACTCCCCTATCGCAAACAAACAAGCATTCGTTAACTGGCTTACCTATCTATGAACTACGTATATTACCATCAGATGGTATCCGCATGTATAATAAAACGGTGCGTGTAATGTAGTGTTATGTGATTACGTACGGAAATTATATCAACTGGTAGGCTGCATATATTATATTCACTATTCCGAAATTGCCGCCGTATTAACAAAAACGTTATGTATGGTTTAAAACAAATGATACCACACCAAGTATGGTATTTATCTTGAATCGGTCGTCAGCATAAGCTAAGTAGAATAACTACAGCTGCTTGTCTACGTATGCAAATTGTCTCAGTTGAAAGAAATCATAACAAACTGTCTTTAAAAACATTTTGCCAAATTGTGACTGCGACAATAACTACAAACCTCCGTAGGCTGTCTTCTTCATAAGACCCCAACTCTGATAAACACATAGTCAGATGTGTATCCTGGGACTAAAACCACGACACTGTCATCGTTGATGAACGATGTACTTACGTTTGCAGTCATCGACACCCTTGCTGCGGACTGAGGCTGTTGTTGTAGAGCCGGGACATATCTTACAGTCATACTGCAATGGATGGTCCTGGTAGTAGCCACGCTTGCAGTCTCGGCAACTTTGTCTGGCGCTGTCACTGAAGCGTTGTCCCGCTGTGCAGTTAGCTGTTCAGGCAGAATCAGAGTCTGAACATTTGTATTTGCTCCATATACATTCCAACATAAAATACAATTATAATTGAAAGTTCACGCAAGCAACAAAAAAAAATAACGCACCGGCGGCAACAGATCAACATTCACTTTCAACTTGTGTAAGTTTCAGTTTTGATGGATTTGGATAACTCGTTGATTTGAATTATGTTCATTTCTACAAAACATAACTCTTTTATATATTGCATTTATAATTCCGTATTCAGGATACATAAAGTATGCATGTATGTATGTATCATGTGTGTGTGTGCGTGTGCTTGTGCTTGTGCGTGTGGGTGTGCGTGTGCGTGTGCGTGTGCGTGTGCGTGTGCGTGTGCGTGTGCGTGCGTGTGTATATATATATATTATATACATATGTATATATAATATTGTATTTTAGTGACTATTGATGTATATGTTTAACGGCGCAATACTAGAACATGGTAGCAGAGGAAGCCTACCAATTGTGCATTGACCAGCATTGTTACTTCCAGACTGGGTCGTGGTTTTACCCTCTGGGCAAGGTACACACACGTCTTCTACATTCCGTGTTCTGTAGAAACCCTGTCGACAAGGCTCGCAGTTGCGAGTTCCCATGTTGTATTCATGGCCATCGGTACAGTTGTCTGAAAGAAAAACGCCATTTACACATACTGCTGCTGCTGTTGCCGCTGCTGTTGCTATTGTTATTGCTTCTGCTGCTAGAGAATCGTCACAGTTGCACAGTAAATATTAAAATATGAAACGTGTATGTGACCAAAGTATTTTTTTATCTGTAATAATAACACTTTCATAGTGCTAAAACATCGAACCCAGAGCTTAGAGAAGACGATCACGCAACATTCATCAACAGAGCGAGGGCTGCTGAGGGTGGAGTTGCAATACGGAATGAACGTCTATAAGCAGGTCAATAGATGCATACATATTTTCCGTATGTCTTCCATGCAATTTGTTTAATTAGCTATACATCTTCGCAGAGTCGTTGGAACTTGCACTCACCGACGCAGTCAGACTCCGCTGCGTGCCCTTCACCCAGGGTCGTTCTACCAGGCGCACAGCCATCACAACTTGTCTGCCATTCCTTCGACTGATACGTTCCACGCTCACAAGACCTGCACATGTTCTCATCCACGTCCAAGTACTGGCCAGCAGTGCAGTTAGCTGAAACTCGGCAATACAGATTATGATTATGGAGCGCAGTAGTGCAGTAGCGCAGCATATAGATGATCGCACTCTCAACCGAGAGAACCTGGGTTCGAATACTGTACGTGTCGAACCTTTGGCTAGATCGTTCACTCTACATTTCTCCAGTCCAATCAGCTGTATGAATGAATACATGGTTATAGACAGTGGTGAATATTTGTGTACGGATAATTTTTGCGCATTAATTGCAGCATGGCTGGATGCTTCCCAAAGAAGTCGAGATGGTGTTCGATTGAACAGGTCTGCCAGGGAGTAAAGTGTAAAGCGCTTTGAGCAGTTCTGAGGACTGGATACTGTGCTATAAAAGAATTTATTTTTTACTTTATTTTTTATAACGCTACATCAGGATAGTTCATTTTACTTTACTTCGCCTAAGATAAGATTGTTCATGTACGAAAACGGCATGCGGATGCGGTATGCATTAGTCATGGGTATAATAGAAAAACACGTCAGAAAATGATTTCATTAGTACAGCTTCACCTGACTTCACAGTCATCTAAACCCACCTTCAATGGCCTTGTATTCAACCAAGAAACCAGAAGACGTTCCACGATAGTTCGACCAGAAATACACAAATAGTGAGTTTCCGGTGCTAACGACGTTACTTGGAAGATAGGAGCCACCACAATGTGTGTGCAGCAATCGCGCGTTGGTGCCATTGCCGTCATATATCCTGATGTAGTCGTTACAGTAGCCCGGATAGATCTCAAACCTGACAAATTGCAGTCGCACTTGCTGGAACAGAGAGTGATATTTACAGTAGGCCTACTCAAAGGATGACTCACAAGTGCTTCATGCGTGAGATGACTGATTGGTGAAGGCAGTGAATTATGTACATAATAGGTGTGGAAGACCGGGTTTGGTTGTCACAATGCCTCTAGTGTTTTCCACGGATGGCGAGAGCATTTGAGATTTCCAGCGCAGTCACTGCAATGACCGTTTGGTTGTAATAAATCCCCAGATGTATTTTTAGTTTATCGAATATCGACGCGTTGGCGACGTGTTCACGTTTTTCATTGTCGTGCGCAACAGTATGAGATGTTACTATTGATCATACAGCACTGAATAGTATTTAGTTGTGATTGAACAGAGTGTCATGTTGCAGGACTGGTACTGAACTCTCAAATCTCTCCTCTACACATAAAACTATTGAGTGTATGTTTTATTTCGAGTTCAATTATTCATATACACGTACATGCCACGTGGTGTTATCGTTTTGTTAAATATTACCGTAGCTTCATTTATAAGAGATCTTCATCATATCGTGTACGTTTGCGTCAACACCTTTGTGTAAACATTGAACATGCTTTTGGTTATAGCTACAACAACAAGCCTTCTTTCTGTGGAACATGCTGGGATTCTTGATCACCAGTAAACTGCGTATTGTGGAAAATTGAACGATAAGACGTATACTGATAAGTCAGGAGTCAGGGAAGTTGGAAAAAATTGTAGCGGGGGTGTGACACAGGAATATACAGAATAATATAAAATGTATACCTATCGCAAAGAAGTTCTCTTCAAGGTATCAAGTATCAACAACGTTTTAAGTTTCACTTATGTATGTACGTTATTTGTGACAATCCATTACCTCAGTTCTTTCAACTTGAATTATCCAACCGCATTTCATATCAGTTTGATACTGGGTTCTGTTGATGCCAAACGTTCCTTCCGGTCCGTGTAGCTTCACGGGATCTCCAAAGCATCCTGCAATAAACAAACACATACATTTTAATACGTATGACACGTCCAGAGTGTTTGCTAAATCAACAAAACAGACACAAGATTAACAGGAATTAATGAGAATAAGTGATTGGAACACGTAATCTGCGTTTATTTAATTACAGGTTTTTTAATGTGAATATATTTAACAATTAAAATTGAAAGATGCATGATAAGAGCTTCACGTACGCGGACATTCGATAAGACAATTGCTTCATTGAACAATTTTATTCAGGAGTCATTGCTTTGGGTTACACACTTGTTAAATAAACGTGTCTACAAGGTTAGGTAGATGTTAAAAAATCAAGAACAATAATGTTGAAATGTGTATAAACATAACGCAAATTAAACATATAACATTATTGTAATTACTGGTGTGTCGTATTCGGAAGGGTAAAGTAAATATATTAACATATGCTTCAGGCATAAATATGCAAGCAGAACGATTAGTCGTGCATGCTAAGCTTGACTGCATGTGTCTTACCATCAACTGCGACAATGGCTCTGTACTGGATATTGAAGTAAGCTTGCACTCTCGACCCATCAGAAAGAAACGATACAAACAATACGTTCCCAGTGCTTGTGATGTCACGTGGACGGTCATTTCCGCACAGGTTTGTCAGCTGTGATGCCGTAGTGTCGTTTCCGTCAAATACGCCGATGCAGTCAGTGCTGCCTTCGAGACGGAATCTTGTAAAATGCAGCCATATTTGCTGTAAAATCAATACAAGTGTTTACATTCTTGTTTTCAATATATGTGAGATATCTGATAATATCGATGTTTTCTGTACAAACTATTAAAACCTGTACATAGCTGTGTTTTCGACTCTCTTTAAATAGTGACATTTTTACAATATTCATATACATTATTCTGCGTATGTGTTTTTGTATATAACAGCATCGGAGCAATATGTTTTCAATAGTCATAGCAATGCATGATGTCTTTCATAAATTGGTTACCTTGTTTTCATAGACTCGAATGTTCCACCCACATTCCATGTTGCTCTCAAATGGAACTTCGTTGAAGCTAAATGACCCACTAGATCCTCTTAACATTGCCGGCTCCTCCCCGCAACCTTTAAAACATATTTATCATTAAAATCAAGCTTCATGTCAAATGAACGCTGTAGTCATCTTTACGTTTGACATATCTACATATTTTAATAAGTTAAAAAATTGACTATTGCGGTACACCGTATAAATATAATAAAAATCGTAGGACTACGTAGGATTACTGCTAAAGAATCCGATGTAAGACACTTTCCATAACCCATGTATGTTCCTGCAATTAAGACGGGACTGTGTTAAGAGAAATGTGAGAACAGTGGAGGAAAGTTAAAGTGGAAGGACAAAGTTGGCGACAGGCAGAATTATAGTACAGTGAAAAAGGACAATTACAAAACGTGTTGGATTAGCCACTGCAGTATGGTACAGGTGCTATTAGACTAGTCGCTCATGACAAATCTCTTCACCCATAGAACAGTATTGGTGTACGCAAAATTAGGAATTCCAGTTATACATATTTTGGGAACTCATTTAGTATGTACTGTTCAAATATGTTACAGAAAACGCACATATGTAAGGTCGTATTACCATAGGCGCAATTGAGACGAATGCCCGAGGGCCCCGAGCTTCATGGGGTCCTACTCAGGATTTCAGTGGGTCTACCATTTAGGCTTAAATATTGTCCTTCAAATATAGCATTGATTACAGCACTGATTTATCGTACCTGCAATGGGAGCCATTGATGAGTATTTGATCCTGAACATGGAATCCGCTTCCGGGTCACGAGACGCAAAAGAGACAAACACCGTATTGTTACTTGAGAGGACGTCGCCCGGCCGTTCGCCGCCGCAGACCGAATGCAACAGGGTCGCCATGTTGTCATTTCCGTCGTAGATATCGATGCGGTGAGAGTCACACTCAGAACGGTTTTCATACGTGTAGTTAAGAAAGCGCAATCGCACTTGCTGCAAAGTTAGTTATAATGACAGGTATAAATAGAACGAAACATCTAGGTATAGCGGACGTGAACATGGGGGGTTAGGTTTAGACGGGAGTGCGATTGGTACAAGGTGAATGTGATTTTTTTCACATTTGTGTGTATATATACCAAAATGACTTATTTTGGTTAAGTAAGCCATCTTGCGATTGGTTCAAAATAATAACTAATCATAAAACATAAACTTTTTTGACATCAACAGAATAAAGTAAGCCACTTGTTGCACGGTAACATTTATACCAGACACTCACTGCACGTCAATGCTGTTATTCAAGCTAAGGGTTACTGTTTATTTGATTTCGAAAAAGGTATGCTTATACAAACTGATTCAATGTGATGTTTGGTTTCTGTGTGTGGGTGGGTCTTGTAAAGTTGCAACAAAGGAAGTAACGTCGCTTTTTCTTGTATGACAAGCAGACATCTGCAACGATATAACTTGTGTGAATTAATGTTATGTCGACCATATCAATGTGTTCGAACTCTACCTTTGTTGTTTGAATCTGAATCTTCCAACTACATTCTGTAATGTTGTCAGAAGTGGTGCCAAACACGCCCAATGATCCACCAAGGCTTATTGGAATCGTGCCACATCCTGAAATACAACACCGTTCATTAATACCCACTGCGTATATGTATATATGTATATATATATATATATATACATCACTCTCACTCTCTCTATATCTTGCTCTCTCTCTCACTCTCTCTCTCTCTCCCTTCCTCCCTCCCTCCCTCCCTTCGTCCGTCCGTCCCTCCGTCCCTCCCTCCATCCCTCCCTCCCTCCCTCCCTCCCTGCAAAATAAGCTGCAAATGTTCCTTTCGCTCATCTCATAGGTCCAGATTGGTGGTCGTAGTTCACGGTTGTTGCAGAAATGAGCACCTATCCGATCCAAGAGTTCCATAAAGTCCACGACTGGCATGACTGCGTGAGGTTATATACACCGCGTGTGAGTTGAATAATCAGTGGACATCATTGTATGCGTATTGCTGTGCCGTTTCCCTTTCAAGATGAAGCAGTCTATCGGCTGGGTCCGTCAGGTACGCATGGCACTCTTGGTGCACTAGAAGGATCAGCATGGCCCTATTCCACGCATGCATTGTAACGTATGAACTAACACAACAAAGCTGTACTGACGGTGGCAATGCACGGGACATGTCGGGGGTGGTGATTATTGCTGCGGAGTCGTGGGAAGTCTCGTCCGCCATAAGAGTGAGAGAATCTCGTTCACCGAAACACATTAGCAGTTGAATCACCAGGACTTCCCTCCCTCTTACGGGACACGGTGTTCGGATCATGTCTGCACATACTATTGTTTCCCTGTTTGTGCACGGGCGTGTTTAGTTTTACATTACTGACCAAATCATGAGTGTTAAGCGCATAACTCATACATTGTGACTTCCTAAGTACTGCTCACCTGGGTTTAACTCCGTTATGGTATATCTAATCTTGAATCCATTTTTCGTAACGGAACCGTCAGAATGGAAATATATGAAGAGCGAGCTGTCAGAAACGATGTCACCAGGTAAATTGAATCCACTATATCTGCCGAGCAGTGCTCCCGAAATGCTAGTTCCATCGTGAACGTCGACTTTGTCACAGCATTTTTCTGTATGGAGACTTAGGAACTCCAGTCGAATTACCTGTAGCAGATATGACGTGGAATATTTCATCGTTATGAATCCAGGTAGTAAATACATATTTTTATATATTGACCAGATTTGTAGTGTGAGGTGATTTCTCTGGCATTGAATGACGAGGGCAGAAAGAGAATGTCTAAGTACCAACATTTACATTGCAAATGCTGGTATAATACACTAGTTGGTTACGTCATTTTACTGTTACGCCAACATAGGATGCTATATATGCATTGTAATGACATATGTTATTGTCTGGCTAACAAATACATATTCAGTTATGAAAGTGTGTTTTCCTGTTATTTAACGTTCAGTGTTGTTCCGATGTCAGTCCATTGGTGACAAAAGCGAGAACGTGTTCTAATAGGACATATCGGAATCTTGTCGACTTATGTCTGTCTACCTGACAACATGTTCCGATCCAATATCTTGGCAAAACAATCCTAATTATATCCACACACGCCGATATAGTAATCATTGTTGTTGTATATTCCGTCAATAACCCCACTATAACAAATCATTCTACTCAGCACCGTTGTCATTGTCGTTGTCATTTTTGCTCCCAATGCATAATGTCTCGAAGCAAGCACCTAGGAGAATCAATATATGTGTGTTTATTGCACTACTGTCAAGGTCCACATTTTCATAATAATCCAATAAAACACAACAAACCAGTCTCAAGAGAAACTTGTCGTATGGTTAGGATTGTGCACTGCATGTTGTTATTTAATTAACAAATATTTAATGGTTGTGAAACGCTGGCAGAAAACATTTTATAATGCACACAAGTCGCTTATTATAAATTACCTACCTTCGATGTCTCCACTGGAATCATCCAACGGCATTTCATATTATTTTTGTATTGCGTTTTGGTGACATCAAATGTTCCATGCGATCCACTCAAAATGGCTGTACTGCTCAGACATGCTGCAAGACAAACATGAGTGCCTTGCTGACGTATAGAAACCAGCCCGTCTAGTTAGAAACATTGTGTCCAGTAAGCAACCGTACATGTATGTACAAAATATGCGACAGGCGTCTCCACTTTACACATATCTTCAACTGTATGCAAACAAAATCAGACCGATTGTTATTTCTGGGTGTGTTTCCGTTACAACATATCACACATGGAATTGAGAGCTTGTGTAAATATTTAAAAGTGAACAGAACCGAAATTTGTTTAACAATTGATCATACATATACAAGTGAAACTAAACTAGTTAATAACTAAATATTTCCTTTAAATATAAGCAGTTACCTTTCCCTAAAAATGGACTTAGAAGTACACGAAACTTACAAAGGCCAGTTAGTGAGTTTACGGATGTTTCCGTACGTTCAGCCCAAGTCCAGCTGCGTTTGCTAACTCTTGTAGTTAAGTTACTCTAACTGGTCAGAATTAATATTATGATGTCACTCCGCAAAGTTCTGTGTATCTTCTACGACTGTGCTGAATTAAGGCCGGGATACTCTGGCACTTTTCGTCCGACCCGACCCGACCATACCAGACCAGACCAAACAAGATTCACCCCGACTGCAGTGTATGCCCTGCTTCAAGTATGACTCAGTCATACTTGAAGCCGATGTGACGTCATTTTCATCTAAACTTGAACACTTTCGAATAAGTTAGACTGATACCGACTAACCCCGACGTAGCTGAACGTTTTCAAGTTTACGTGATTATAACGTTATACCGACTTCATGTATGACTTAGTCGGTGTCAGTCGGTGTATTGTATAGACAGGGATGATGAATGTAGCTTGGTCTGGTCTTGCCGGTCTGATCGAGTCGGGCGAAAAGTATCAGTGTATCCCAGCCTTTACTTGAATATACGCCAGACGTCGTCGCACGAGCGTGTGGGCCGCAGTGCCGACTTCCATGCGGCCTAGCCTCGCTTTATATAATTAGCGGCTAGCACCTAATCAAAGAGCTTTTCTATAAACTAAAAACGATTTGTTTGAATAAAAACTATCCATCTTGTGTTTAGTTGTCCAAATACTGTCGGGTGATGGTCTACTATGTTTTTGAAAAGCGGTTAATTCCGTTTACTTTTAAACATGCTCGGCACGCATAGAACCTATTGGCGTACATATGATATGGCGTCGATAACTACTGTTTACACGTTCGCTGTTGTATTTAGTATTTTCAAAAATTTTCAAAATAAATTTCCAGTGAGAGATTAACCATTTGAATTTGTATTAGTAAACATCTCAATTTGTTGGTATCTTAGCCTCGTTTTCGTTTTGAACGTGTATGTTACGCGCTGCCTTTATCGGCATGGTTTCTTGTTGCTTCTCTCACATCTCTCACACATTTGATGCGTGCGTAGTCTTTGTATGATGACGGCAAAGCCTGGTGTGCCTTGTCCAGTCTAGCTAGCGTATACATATATGTCGTTATGTTAACGTTTACCTCCTAGATACCTAGACAGTTTGCATCACGTATCGCACTCTTTCAGGGCAACCTCTACGATCCGACGAAAGAAAAGTAGCGATTTTACGTGCGAAAATCCCCGTGGGCAAGGGATGTCACGTATTGTAAAGTAGATCAAATGTTCGAAACGTAAAACGAAACTTGTAACGATAGTAGACGAATACCCCGGGAAACTAGCCCCTACGTCTATTTGCGTATGTTTGACCGCGCGCGCGCGCAAGGTTTCTAAGATCGTTGCAAATTACGTTTTACGTTGCGAAAAATTGATTTACCCTTAATTTACCCTTCATTTCACGTGGAAACTTACCCTTCATGTCACGTGGAATTTCGAAAAGTAGAATCGCTAAAATTCTTTCGTGGCATTGTAGAGGAAGCTCTGAAAATGTGGCTCCCGCGATGGACATCGTCTAGGATGAAAACGTTAACATTACCGCATACATACTTACATTCATGCATTAGTTCCATTATAGATAGATGCTCTTTTTTAAATGTCAGTTTAACTTACCTCCAATGTCATCAGTAGCTGAATACTGGACACTAAAGGTATTCTGCATGCTAGAGCCGTCAGACATGAAGGACACAAACACGGTGTTTCCGTTGCTGATGAAGTCACTATGATCTGAAGTGCCGCAGAATGTTCGCACCAACGATGCCGTGATGTCACTTCCGTCGTAGATTTGTAGATTGTCGTATTGGCAGTTAAAACTCCAATCCAGGTTTACTCTCCCAAAACGCAGTCTCACTTGCTGCAAAAGGGTAATTGTGTTTCAATATATCTCAACATCATACAGCGAAGGAAACAACATGCAATGGCTTTAAACGCGACAACTAAACACTTGCGATATAGGCCTAGATATATCAATATATATTGGGAAATAGTTCACTTATTTATCTTTAAGGACATAAATACTTTTTGTGTTTGAAATGGTAAGATTTATAGAAACAACACCCGTATTACAATGTCATACATATTAATTATAGTGTATATAACATTATACATTTTAAACTGGAGACCCGTCGGGATGATGGTCAGGCTCGATAGCGCTTGGAATTCACGTAGACATAGTTTATTCCAATGTATTGTGTTTCAAATTACTTACTTTTGAGTAAGAGACTTGAATCTTCCATCTGCATGTCATGTTGTTTTCAAATGGAACTTCGTTGATACCAAACGTTCCTTGCCACCCTCCTAATAGAGCTACGTTGCCTCCGCATCCTGCAATAAGAGCAAATGCAATTAGCCTCTACAGGTTATATCTTTTTCATCCAGTAAATGCCCGCAATCATTAGGTTAATTACTCTGGCATTAGGAGTTTAGAGAATGAGATCCTCGCTCAGTGAGTGTAAGGCAGGTTTTGTTCAATTTCCCTACGTGGGATATCTTACTTCCCCTGGCATAGACAGGAGATAGAGGGGACCAACGGCTTATAGCGTCTCTTCCGAAAGACATAGGTAAATTAGGGTGAAAGACATTGCCTAAGTTTCGACACAGCGGCGGATGCCGGACCTAACCTGCATAATTCGAACCCCGCTTCCTCCGATCGACAATCCGGCAGTCAACCATCGCGATCCCCACACAATACAGTTGAATCATACTAAACGATGGTGCACTCACACACACACGCCCGCACACTCGCACATACGCACGCGCACGTAATTATATTAGCAAAGACAATCTAAATAGACTCTTGTTGCTATCAAAGGACTTAAACAAAACAAGAAATGAAATGTATATAAGGAACACACAGTTGTGGCTTCTACGAATATGGCTAACACGTATATATTGTAATACAAGACCACACTAATGCTCTCTGTTAACTCATGGATGTTTTCCTGAAGATGTAGAACAACTCTTCTTTACCTGGTACGGGCACAATTGCCTTGTACACGATTCTGAAGTCGGATGGGTAATAACCACTGGTCGAGAATGACAGAAACAGTGTGCTGCCGCTGGACACAACGTCTCCTGGACGGGTCCGACCGCACGCCGTATGTACCAGTGGTGACAAGGAGTTTGCTCCGTCGTAGATCTTCACCCGTTCACGGTAGCAACCATAATACGAGAGATCAAAACTGAGAAAGTGCAATCGCACTCGCTGTAAGACAAAATACTATAAACATTTAACAAGATGTTAAATGATACAACACGTCCATCTTAAGAATTAGTTCATGGAATACAACAAGTGACAATGCGAAAGCGCATACAAGAACTAACAAATAGCAAGCATCATTTGGCGTTTTATGTCTCTTTGACACTGGCAATTGTAGTATTCCAATGCATGTTATTTCAATCATCATAATGCAAAGTAATTAATAAACGCATTATCAAACTATTCAGTTCGTACCTATAAAGCAAAAAGCACACCACGGGTAGATATTGCAAAGTATTAACAACAAACAATACTTGTTATTATTTTAGTATTTGAATTTATTGTTTCGTTTTCGATATAAGATTATATAATAACCAATAAACATTGCCCACTGAACTGTCGTCTGATAGTTAGTTTAGTATACCTTGGATGTTGCCACTTGTATCAGCCAGCCACATTCCACAGCATATACGTACTGGGTACCGTTGAGGCCGAATGTTCCTGCTGATCCACCCAACGAAACCGGCATGCCGCTACACCCTGCAATAAACACACTCGACTGCTCATCATTATCATCATTTGTCGGCCGAGGCCAGGGCATTGATTAATAATTTCCACGTGGGTCTACCTTCCTCTTGGGAAAGAGGCAAGCACTCTCAATATCAAAGTATTCACAGATCCGCTTGGTTTGTTTTTTGTCTTTGTTTTCCTCTGTTTATCTTCCCTTGAGGTGTATTTACAAGTTACAGACCTGTTTCATTGCTACCACAATTGTCAAAACATCTAGAGAAATTACACAATGATAGGTTGGACAAATTCATCAAAACGTATGGTCAGTATGGCTTTAAATCTGACATATAATCAGTATGTCTTAGATCTAACATGTAAATTTCTCTTGTCTTCTGGAATAGGTTGAAGAAATTACAAGTGCACTTGATCGTAACATGCTATTGGCATATTTGTTGACCTAAATAGGTATTTGACCCTGTTATACTAGCAAAGAAATTACATTTCTATGGCATACGCGACACAGCTCATAAAGAGATTGTGAGCTATTTGGAAATACAAAAACAATGTATTCAGTATAAAACTTGTGATTCGGAGGTACTTGATGTATGTTGTGGTGTTTCACTGGGTTAAGTTGTAGGACCAAAGCTATTTATTATGTGTATAAATTATATTTGTAATGTTTCAAAATATTTAAGTATATACCATTTGCAGATGACACTTATTTTGTTGTGATTGAGATTTAGCTGAACTGATCCGGAAGACAAATGCTGAATTAGACAAGCTTAATGTATAGTTGCTGTATACAGGTTATCACTCAATGTTACGAAAACAAATTACGTGCTATTTAGAATCAAGTATATTTTGGATTCAAGTATTTCTATGAAGATAAACGAAGAAGAAATCAATAGATTTGAAGTCGTTAAATGTTAGTGTAACCCTGATGGATATTCTAGTACTTAAGTCAATGTTAATTCACCAGAGGCCACTAGGGGGTAGAGGCCACACCCTGCTAGTTGAGCTAGACTGGTCAGCTACGTTATCAGGCTCAGTTTGCTCTGGGCCAGTGACAGAGACACACCCACACTTGTAGAGTCTCTGGGCCCAGTAGTTCGTTCATACCTACGGCCTGGTAAGTTAGTCTTGTTATATTTAGCTGTAGTGGCGGATTAATCATTGCATTGTATTGGATTACTATTATTATATGATACATTAGAATGATACGTAACGTTAAATTTATTAAACGTGTTATGTTTCTAATTTAGACGGGGACTATAAGGGCGTGGCGGTTCTATATACTGGGTAGTTCGGTATTGTAATATAACTAATGCAACTGCATAGGCAGATGCTAGGTAATGTAGTAATACGAAGTGATATCTCGAATTCACTGGTGTGTATTACCATGTCTCTAAAAGGTTTGACATACATATGCGAACATTGTCCTATAATAATAAGTGTGTAATTACATAGTGCAGAAGGTGACGTGAATGTATTGGGATTGCTTATGTATTGATGTTACTTTGTTATTGTTGATAGATTCACGATTACTATCCAGTTGTAACAGTATATGCTTATATGTTACAGAACGTTGAGTATCTCTCTGGGAGCTTAAAAATTGACAATTCAATAAACTCTGTCGTGCCCAAAAACCCAGTCGTCTGACGTGTTTACAAGTGGTACCAGAAGTGGGGTTACGGCAGAGTAAGCTCCCAGGGGAGTCGATAAAGCATGGCGTCGGCAGACGAGAAGTTAGCTCGACTAAAGGAAATGGTGGAAACGCTCAAGCGAAACCAACAATCCATCAACGTCACGGTTACCGCCCCTACAACCCGAAAATTAAAGACGTTCGCGGATTGTTCGTGCGATCTACACGACTGGATGGAAGATGCCCGCAACTGTTTGTCTTCCATCTCATCGGTCGAACAGTTACACTTCCTGATCGCACACCTGGATGGACCTGCCCGGGAAGAAGTCAGGTATGCGTCAGAGGAGGAGAAGGACTCAGTCGATAAACTATTTTGCTTTAGTTGTGTCCACTTTTGGGGAAACCCGCAGTAATGCGCAGTTAAGAAAGAGTTGTATGATAGAGGTCAAGGAAATAGAGAAAGCGTTAGGGACTTTTCCCGGGCACTTCTAGAAATCTCCGAAGGCTTATCAGACAAATCACAGAGTAAGAATGAAACTTTGATAGAGGTATTCTGCGAGAATCTGGTTGATCCACAAATCAAACGGGAAATTAAAAAATTTGTAGTGCTGAAGGTGACGTGAATGTATTGGGATTGCTTATGTATTGATGTTACTTTGTTATTGTTGATAGATACACGATTACTATCCAGTTGTAACATTATATGCTTATATGTTACAGAACGTTGAGTATCCCTCTGGGAGCTTAAAAATTGACAATTCAATCAACTCTGTCGTGCCCAAAAACCCAGTCGTCTGACGTGTTTACATTAGGTGTTCTGATTGACGACAAGTTAACATGGAAAAATCACATTTGATTAGTGAAATCAAAACTGTCGAAGTGTTGTGCAATTATGTACAGAGCTGGCTTCTTGATTAACAGAAGTGGCATGTCTATATCATAATACTCCCTGTTTTGCTAAGATATGGGGCAACACTTACTCAACAAATGTTGAATGCCTAGTCTTGCTACAGAAAAGGTAATAAGGTTACTCTGTGGTGCTCGGTGCATCAGTTGCCAAATAATGTACAACAATTTTCCGGCGTGTATGCGTCTGTCTATGCGACCAGAAAAGTCCATATTTTTAAACATTAGTATGCTCGTACTAATTTTAAAAGTATGTGTCTATCAGTTAAATATATCAACCTCTGGAATGTTCTTGATAACTCACTAATTTGTTGTCACAATATTTACCTTTTCAAAGACAAATATAAAGAAAAAGTATTGAATATTCATGTATTTAATGAGCAGGTACTTAAAAAAAGACTGGTGTTAATGTTATGTTATAACTTTTAACATCTTTTTACGAACGGCCTGCTATGATTTGGACATGATAATTATGTATTATGTATTCTAAGTTATGTCACACGCGTACATTTCTACTGTTTTATACAATTGTTTAGATGAGGTTTTTAAGTGTAACACGGCAAGTAATTATAAGTGTTACACTTCTTCTTTCCCTTTTTCGACAATTGTACACATGTATATAACTAGTCTATTAAATTTGACTCACGTAATGTTTGTATGTGATCATTAATAAATTGAAAGAAGGTGGCGTGCAAACTGTATATTGACACTGGTTCTTTTGTGTGACGAATAATTAGCCAGTCAGTTGGAGGCGTATCGTGCGAACCATCTTGTTTGTGAATTTGTCTACGTCTTCATTCTGACGGGTAACATGATATAAGTATTTATCATTTATTATTATATGTATACTAATAATATATTTATTATGCACCTTCCAATCTAAATTATGTTTCCTGGTCAGTGTAGAATGGCTTTTTACAAACAACCATTATTATACAATCATGGCATATCATAATTATAATGAGGTTTGTCACTGTTTCAATAAACATATATCCACTACATCTTACCATAATCAAATTGCGAGATATTGTACTTGATCTCAAAACCGCCGTACGTCCCTGATCTGTCAGATTGAAAAGAAACAAACAGGGTGTTGTCAGAGAAGATATCGTCAGGCAAGAAGGAGTATCCGTTGAATTTGCCCAGCAGCGACTCGGAACTATTTTCGCCGGCGTAGACTCTCACGTAATCGCCGCTCCACCCGAGGCTCAAGCTCACGAACTCCAGCTGAATTACCTGGATAAAGGCGCACACAGAACGAATACATTACGTAATTTGTCTTACGCCAAAAAGGGAATATCTTGCTTGAGTAATCTTATGCCAAGAAATGTAAACTCGTGTTTACAATATATAAGCCTGGAAATAGTTGCTAGATACGTTCTACAAAAATATGTTTGAATTAGAAGGAAAACATATCGGTCTTGTAGACAGAAGTGGACACAACTTGCGATTTAGCTAACATTATGGACACGTACACATTTGTCAATCCTTGAACCATCGAACCAGCAAATATGTAGTTTATCCTCGGTTGCTAAACGCAGGGTCGTAACACCAATGGGTTGTCTGGCATAAGACAAACTCATATTTAATTTTGCTGTAGAATAATCAATCATAGAAATGAAATGCAAATATGTTTAGCAGACACATTAAATAATACCAGCTGATCGTTTTCTTACATAAGTAATATAACAAATAATAAACAGTTGCTATAGCTATATATCGAATGAGTGCGGACTACTACTTAAAACAAGCTTACTCCGGGTGAGTCGAGTTTAATAATCCAGCCGCAATTCATGTTATTCTTATACTCGGTCCTACGGACGGCAATTGTTCCATTTGATGGCGTTAATGAGACTGGATTGCCAGAACATCCTACAATAAATACAAATATGCATCAGATGGATAATAACGTAATCCATACCCTCTGTACCTTCTCCTATACACAGTAGGAGAGGGTACAGGTTTGCGAAAACTGCTGGGTCCAAAGAAATGTGGGAGTGGAAAGAAGTGATAAGCGAAGCATGGATGATCTGGGGGAGGAGTTTGGAGTCAGAATAAGCTTTAAGAAGAAGCTAGTGAGAAATTGACTGTAGTGGGCAGGACATGTGGAGAGAATGGTAGTAGAACGGTTGGCAATGAAAGCACATGCCCGGAGAGTGGAGGGGAAAAGGAGGCGAGGAAGATCTAGACTGCGATGGGAGGACTGTGTAAAAGGAGACTTGGAAGGATTGGGAGAGGAGAACGAGAGCGAAAGATAGAGTGGAATGTAGACAGTTGGTGGAGAGAGCAGTGCAAGATCAGTGAGGGAAAAGAATAAACAAGTTAACAGAAATTGGGGGTCGGAACCGAGGCCGGCATCACCCGTGAGAGACAGAGAAACCATAGAAGTAGAACAACAACCGTTACGCGGCCACACAATGTTTTACATTGATTGGTCGTTCGCTCACGGTCTATAAACATAATATCAATACTACGTTGATGGTGGTGTATACATATAAAGTTGTTTAATTTAGAAATGTGAACAATTGAGTACCGTTTACTTTAGGTTGCCAATAAATGGAACAGTTTGAAAACCGTTTTCCTTTGTAGAAAGTAAAATTAAAAAATTACGCGGCTAGGATAAACTTGAATAAATAGTTATTGTGTTGTAATGTGACTGGTAGATGATATACGCGCTAATAACGCTGACCTTGGTAGCTAGCATTTGCAAATATCTGACCAAGATTATAATAAATTTATGGGATTTACATTATTTCGTTTGTATTACCTTCGACTGTTTCAAATGCAGAGTATTTGACCCAGAAGCTAGATTCTGTTTCAGATCCGTTCATCTGGAACACCACGAGAAGTGAGTTACCGCTGCTAGTGACGTCACTTGGAGGTGACGAGCCACACCAAGAGCCAAGCAACGAAGCAGTGTTGTCGTTTCCGTTGTATATGTCGACGGAGCTGTATCCACAAGCAAGCTCAAATGTGATGAACTGAAGCAATACCAACTGAAAGAAAACACAATCGCAAAGGCATGAGTCGACAAATTATACCTCTGTAAGATGACGCAAACATACTCGCAAGCCAGACGTGTAGTTGACTACCCTAGTTGACTAGTGTATACTTGGCAGATATATATATATATATATATATATATATGTATAAATTTAACAAACGTATATATATATATATATATACGTTTATATATACCGACACTGAGGTCATCAGCAACGCCCTCTCTGCACGCGTGTGTGTATTTTTTTATGTGCGCTTTGTTCATATATGACGTTATATATATATATATATATTACCTTGGGTGAATCGACTTCAATTTTCCACGAGCATGTCACATTATCTTCACCACCTTCATATCCGGTTTCGTTAATTCCAAACCATCCTCGTGATCCTCCGAGTACGGCAAGATCACCGTCGCACCCTGAGGCAACCAGCAACACGTGTCAGCGGTATATTGAGGTACATTCATTCATCTGGCCTGAAACTGTTGCGAAGTGGTGATGCTAACTTCAATATCCACAATAATACGCGTCCATGGAGTTTGGATAAGTGCTACAAAGATAATGTTTAAGTTTGAAATGTTATACCCGTACTACAAAATCATTTTGTAACAATAATGATTGATAGATAAACTGACGTTTACCGGGTGACGGATCTATGTGAAGAGCCACGTGACTGTGATTACAGTACACCGGTTTCGCACTTATTGTGCACGAGAACTCATTCTCCAGTACAGTAAGGCGCTCTGTCAAATAAATACTGATATTACTCAGCTGAAGCTAAAAAACTCCTGATTGGTCAGAAAGCTTGCGTTTGATTCTGTCATGGTTGACAATGCATGCAATTATTACTACAGCTAACAAGGAGGTTGCAATTAATGTTAATTATAATTACACACACACACACACACACACACACACACACACACACACACACACACACACATACATATATATATATATATAATTATACACACAAATATACATACAAATACAAAAACACACGAACTTACATGGTGTGTAGTCATCTGCAGCAATCACCTGTAAATTGAGGCATGATATGTATAAATTTAACAAACGTATAAATCCACATTCCCAAATTCACAAGATATTATCAATTCCAACTGCATTGATATCCTTGGAATCCGGAATTCAATGTTACTTTTTAAACATGGATCTGACAATAGCGCGCTCACACACATACACACACAGACACGCGCGCGCACACACACACACACACACACACACACACACACAACTACAACAACAACACACACACACACACACACACACACACACACACACACACACACCTCCACCGAGGCGCTGACGTCCACTCTCCTCTTTCTATGTTCATTCGCGTCCTTGGGTCATTGACATCTCGTCTACCAACTGGCGATGTATTTCAGGACACACCACGACAATTATTTAGGTTGGTTTACATCAGTATTGTTATATGTTCTTTTTTTCTAGAGGGTCTGTCTCCCACCTGAGATATTGAGCGGTGATCACCTCAAAAAATAAAATCGTGAAATTTATAATGCGCCGTTTCAACAATCGTTGCCCGCTGCGCCGTGCAAAGTGTTCTGGAAAACCGGTAAGTCATAAGGGTCGATTTGTTTATGATATCAAACGCTATAGCAACACGTTCGACAGTGTTGGGGCTGCCATGCGAAATGACCCGTCGCCCCAGTGACGCTTTAAACGTGGCGCTCACAGTTGATTGTGCTCACTCGAGCGGGACGATCTGTTGTAGTTGGCTGGCGGCGGGTTACGCAATGTGTAAATAGTGTAATGCACTGTTGTAGTGCTGGATGCGTGAGTAGAAGGATCTTAATCTCTACTCGCACTGCTATCGGCAGGTGGTGTAGCATGAGCAATAGCGGTGTGAAATTGTTGGCGTCATCGAGGGTTGCATTCTCTGCAGTCGTTGTATTTGTTTCGGGGGCAGTCGGTGGAGAAGTGCGTTGCCTACGTCAAGTCTGCTGGTGTCAAACGCATGTATGAGTTGCCCTGTCGCTTCAGCTGTTAGCTAACATCGGATTCTTGTGACGTTGCTTATGTGAAACATCGCAGCCATGTACATAGCAGTCACGTGTGTCTCCATCTTCACCACGGTATCACACTGCACACCACGATTACGTATTTTTCATGATTTACAGTAACCAAACAATCTCCAATGCGTATTGTGTGTACCTCGGTTTTCTTAAGCTATTGGACAGTACCGAACACCGTGAAGTTCGCGGTCATCCACGTTCTGATCTCCGCTACACCCTCTTCGTTATGCACGACAGCCGCAGTGATGTCCTCTTGGCTGGGTTTCACTGGGATGCAAAATTGACTGTCGTCCCCATAGAAATGAGACATCAAGTTGTTCTTGCGTTTGATCTAGGCAACTGATACTGCATATACGGAGAACAGTTGAGGACCGAGCACGGTTACCTGCGGGATTCCCATATGCAAGAGGACGAGCAGGTGATGTAGCACCATGGGTGGGGACAAACTGGACTTTGTCTTTCAGGTATGACTTAAACCAGTCCAGTGCAATTTGGACCACTCCGACGCCGCATGAGTGTGTATACAACATCACTTCGTGGTCGACGGTGTCAAATGCAGCCGGTAAATCAAGAAGAACCACGAGGACAACATTCTGATTGTCCATTGCGTGCAGGATGTCATTCTACTCACAAACAAGGGCCGTGTCAACGCTGTGATTGGGCATGTACGCGCACTGGTAGGGCCCTGTCATGTTAGCCGACAGTCTCGCGGCAACAACACGTTCTACTGTCTTTGATACATAAGTAGGATAGATGAAACATGGGTCAGTAGTTATAAAAGACGACTTTGTCCAGTATCTGCTTCTTGAGTACTGGCTTGATGTGAGCTCCTTCAAGTAAGAAGGCGCTACGAACGTTCTCAGGGACTGTATAGCAATTGTCGTAAGCAGGTGCTTTGACAGTAGCAACAATCGGATATCGTTACATGTCGCAGTTGTACAGACTGTCGATAACTCCGACTTGGTAGCTTCGCATGTTGTAATGTGCAATGATTCGCCGACTGGTCTGACATGTGTAGAATGTTTATTTTTACATTTTCAGTAACACGTCGGAGGAACAAGTTGTTAGGAGGTCGATTGTGCGCCCAACAATATTTGTTGGGTCTTAAACGTGTTGTGTTAGAGATGGCGACGGTAAACATGATTAATATCAAAATATTGTAACAGTAATAACTCATTCTCTTGGGATGTAAGCTATTATAAAAAATAATGTACTAATGTGTGTGCATTGTAGCTGTCTCTCCTCCCAGTCGCCTTTGTCTATGTTCTTTCGTTTCCTTGGTTAATTGGACCCTGATACCAATTGGCGTTGTATTTTAAAAAAAGGCAGTTATTTCGACGTTTTACTTGCACTGTGATATAATTGCTTCACCACCTATCGATATATACTGTATATATATATATATATATATATATATATATATATGTTATGTGTGTGTGTATGTGAAAAAGCTGTACTGTGGTTAATCAAAGAGCATTACTGATAACGAACTTATAATCAAAATACAGTAGCGGCATGGATGGGTGTAAGATACGTAATAACACGTCAATATACATATATATATTTAGAGAGAGAATGAGAGAGAGAGAGAGAGAGAGAGCTGGAGAGAGCTGGAGAGTGTGATAGCAGCAGAGTGAGGGAAGAAGGGATTGACGGATGGAGGAAGGGAGGAAGGGAGTGTGGGAGGGAGCTAGAGAGAGAGAGAGAGAGTTGGAGACGATGTAATTTAATTGCGTAGAATAGTATGCAACGTCAGCGACGTTACTTCCCTGATTTCTACTTTAGAAGACAATTCAGGCATGAAAACGGAATTAAACATTGCCATCGCACTAGAAAATCATAAATGGGTATCAACAGCACGATTGACGAAAACAACCTATCGGCCTATAATTTGGCAACCCGAGGCCGCGTTACAATGATTTACGTTGACCGCGTGTGCTCACCGGAGCAACGATCAGTAAGATTTCCGTATTCAGCAGAATGCGGGAATTGTGTTGTACAAGTTATCGCCGATAGAACCGTGAGGGACTTGCGACTTTAAACTGGTTGTATTCGTTGAATCATAACCGACCACCGTGACCGCCGCCCAATCACACCACGTAACACTCTAGCAAAGTCGGCCATCGGCGACAGAAACCTAACTTCTGGTAGTCGACGACTCTTATCTGATTACCTTGTATGCTGCTCGATCAAGCCATCTAACAGGCCACCGTAGGTCATTACCCAACAATTGTTGGCATGGCATCGCTGAAAGACCTTGTTGTCAACATGCCAACCATGCCTCAATCACAGTACGCCACAATGCCGGGAATCACAATCATAGTATATGGAGTATACATGCTATTACTCAGACAGAAGCTCAGCCAAGCGCTTGGTCTTGATGCTATAGCTAAAGTGATCTGGAGGCATCCGATCAAATTGCACCGTGTTTGGCCAGAATATTCCAACAATCCATCGACACGGTGTGATTCCTCTTGACTGGAAACGCGGTAATATTTCGGCAGTATCCAAGTAGGTTGATAAGTCTGTCGACGCAAACTATAGGCCACTTCCTCTAAAATCAGTATGCTGCAAACACTTTTTTCAATCGAACACCATCTTGACTTATCTTATTCAGCCTCGTTGTAATTAATGCGCGAAGACTATTCGTACATAAACTTACATCAATGTATATAGCCAGGTACTCATCCATTCAACTGAGTGAACTGAAGTGACGTGGAGTGAACGAACTTGCCCAAGGTTTGAAACGGCAGCACATTTTCGAATCCGTCTTCTCTACAGTGACAGCCTATGCTCTGCTTACTGTGCCACTGCGCTCCACAGAGCCATAGGCCACCAAACCGACCGCCTAATACTGGGTGTTTGTAAACCCTTTGACACAGGGCATTGTGCACGTCTTATGAACAAGCTCCAGTTTTATGGGGTGAGTAGTGGAGATATCAACTGAATTGGAAACAGGCTAACTCGCAGAAGACAGATAGTCATAGTGGTTGGCGAGTCTTTAAAGAGGTGATAGTCGAGTCTGGGGAATCACAGGGCACCGTACTGGGCCCACTTCTGTTCCTAATCTGTGTCAATGGCATAGGAGAGGAAATCACCTAGTTCATCCGGCGTTTTTATAGATGACCGTATTTCCTATAGATATATCAATAACAATGACGACAGTCGTCCGAACGGCAGAGGCTAGTTTACGGGCTACAACTTGTCAGATGCATTTTATATATCAATAAATGCTCAGTTGTGCGTATCACAAAAAGAAGAGACAGTCTGAGTATTGCACCCCACTATCTGCACGTATTAGTGGACTTTTCCGTTGACCTATTGTGAAATATTCACATTTCTGCTAAATCAAATCGTGTATTGGATTTTTCATCAGGATAAATATATATATATATATATATATATATGTTCATAGAAGAACAAACAATCTGCCTACTTTACCCTGGTTCGTCTTAATGTTGAATACGCGAGCATCGCTTGGGACCCGTATACAAAACACACACACACATACGAACGCACGCACGCACGCACCCACGCACGCACGCACCCACGCACGCACGCACGCACTCACGCATATATATATATATATACAGATGAACTCAAGAAAGTACAGCGCCAAAATTTTAAAAGAGTAACAATAGCTGAAAAAACTGTACCATTACTGATGACAAATCTAGAACGCCGCAAAGAGAACAGCCGCCTAGTACTATTTTCTAATGTGTACACGGAAATACAAGGTGCAATTCAAATAATCAATCAAATAACAACACGCGTAGCCATATTGAGCAATATTTTTTTAACGGAACAGTAAATAACTGGAAATAACTATCCGAAACAGTGACTGTGTATGCAGCCACGGTGGACTAGCTTAAATCTAGACTGGACAGGTACATATATAGTTCATGTAGTCAGTGCTTTCGCACATGTCCCCATATGGGAGTAATTAAGTAAGGCATAGACTTAGATAGACATAAACAACAACCACAAAGTTGGACCATCCCAAAATCGCCAACAATGTCCATAAAGGCCGTGGTACACTGGCACTTTTCACCCGATCACACCAGACCAGACCAAACTCCCTCCGAGGACAGCTACACTAAGTCCATTACTACACTTCAGACACAGACTGCGCTATTCTAGAAGTCGGCGGAACGTCATAAGCAAATTAACCTGAAAACTGTCCAGTACATCGATTGTATCAAAGCACATCTATTGCTGCGTTCACACGGAGCGTAAGTGACTTAGCTAACCGGTTTACTTTCATGTGTACGACAATTACGTAGCTTGGAACAATTGTTGACAGGACGCGTGGCATGCATTAAGTTTTCATGGATAATTGATTATGACGTCACGCCGGCTTCCAGTATAGCGCTGTCGGTGACGGTCGGTGTCGGTCGGTGTAGTCATTATAGTGGAAACACTGCAGTCGGAGGGAATCTGGTTTGGTTTGGAATGATCTGGTCTGGTCGGGCGAAAAGTGCCAGTGTATCCAGGCCTTCACAGTAATCGGCAAAAACCCGAAGGATAGCACGCTATTGTTGGACGAGTGCCATAGAACCGAACGGACTTTACCTCTGCCTACCCAACCTAGTTTTAGCAGTGTTCGCGGTGGTTGCACCGACACACGGTTCAGCACGTGTGTCATGTAAAAACTGTTGACATATACAAATACACCTGTCCTGGACGGCACTTGGGTAAACCTTTCATTGCGGCTCCGCGTGTGGCAATTTGCCAGAACAACACGATATGCCTATCCATGTAATGATTACAACCCTGGTCAAATGCAATAATAGTATATTCACCCCATTTGGCAATTTAATCCCGAATTAGTTGGTCCCCGAACTGTTATAAATGACATCAATATTGTTCCTCTAACCACAACATTCAATCGAAATACTGCTACCACTCAGTAGGAATCCATATAAACTCTTCATATATTGTTGTCGGGTCAACGGGTAAAAATTGAGAAAAAATTCAGACGTTTGCGGAATGAAAATTATATCCTCCATGGCCCTCATTTGAGTTTATCTGCATAGGCTTACTTTTCCCAAAGAAAGTGTTACTGTGGTGGCAACCGTACGGGTAATCCCAACAAATAATTTTTTTATCAACAGCTGTTGGTCTGCAGTTTCAAAGTCACTTTGTTATGTTCGCTGGCTAAGGACAAATTATCCCGATAGTTGGTGACATATATACCAACTTCTTTCAAATTATTAAATCGTATATCAATTGTTGTTACTGTTTGTCGTACTCACTCTTAATGGGAATCTTTAGGATTTTACCATGTTTTAACAATATTTAACAAGATTGCCATCCAGAGAATTAACTCTAGATGGCAGGTGGACAAGGAAGCCCTTTGGCTTATCTAGAGTCCAACCCTTTTATCTACATATATCCAGCCCTTCTGAGGAATGTGTCGATTTTATTTTTAAACATATTCACACTACTAGCACCCACACAATCATCAGATAATCTGTTCCATTCATTCACAGTCCTTTGTGAAAATGAGAACTTTCTCACGTCTAATCTACACTGCTCCTTTACTAATGTAACTTCATGTCCTCTAGTCTTTCTATCTTTCTTAACTGAAAAAAAACATATTTCTATGAATATTTTCATAACCATTCAATATTTTAAACACTTCTATCTGATCTCCTCTCAATCTCCTGGTCTCTAGTGTTGTTAAACCACATTCTTTTAGGCGTTTTTCATAACAAAGATCCCTCAGTTTTGGTATCATTTTTGTCGCTCTCCTCTGTACTCTTTCTAGCATATCTATGTCCTTCTTGCGGTATGGCCTCCACGCTTGTACACAATATTCTAAATGAGGCCTAACTATTGTTTTGTACAGTGGTATTATTAGTTCTTTTTCTTTATATGCTATATTTCGCCTAATCAATCCAAGGATTTGATTTCCCTTTGAAGCTGCAATTCCACACTGCTCTGAAACCTTCATGTCAGCACTAATTGTCAGCCCTAAGTCTTTTTCTTTTACAGTAGTACTTAGTACAGTTCCCCCCATTGTATATTCTACATATTCGTTCCCATATCCTGCGTGGAGGCATTTACATTTCCCAAAATTGAACAACATTTGCCACTTTTCAGACCATTTGATCAACCTGTCAAGATCATCTTGTAAATGCTGTCTATCACCATCACTTTCAATCCTTCTAAACACTTTTGTATCATCTGCAAATTTCAACACCTCGCTAGCTATATCATCGTCCAAATCGTTTATATATATTAAGAATAATATAGGTCCCAGTACTGATCCCTGCGGAACCCCACTCAAAACTGATTTCCAGTTTGAAGCCTCCCCATCAACAACTACCCGTTGTCTTCTGTCAATCAGCCATTTTTCTATCCAGTTAATTATACCATTTCCTATGCCATGGGCCTTTAGTTTAAGCAGTAATCTTTGATGTGGCACTTTGTCGAAAGCTTTTTGAAAATCTAAGTAGATGATATCTACTGGTGATCCATCATCTACCCACTTGAAGGTGATATCTTCCAAAAACATAACATATTTGTTAAGCTTTGCAGGCCCCACTCCGCTTTTAGGAAGCCTTAATTTAGGAATTGGTTTATCAAGTTATGTTTAACAAGAGAAGGAAATCCACCATGTGATCTTTTAATTAGTCTTTCAATAATTTACAAATCCACTGATGTTAAACTCACTGGTCTATAGTTCTCTGACTTGTTTCTCCAGGAACTTTTTTAAATAACGGTATAATGTTTGCTTCTTTCCATTCTAAAGGAACCACTCCCTCTTCTAATGACAAGTTGAAAACTGTTGCAAACGGTATGCTAATTTGTTCTACAATTTCCACTAGTAGTTTGGGTGGAATACCATCCACTCCAGGTGATTTATTTTCCTTCAAAGCCCTAATTTTCTTAGCTACCATTTCTGGGGTTACAATTAACTGTCTTAAATGGTCTGATTCTGCCCCCTTGAACTTAGCCTCTGGTACTGGCAGTGAACTAGTGTCTTCTCTGGTAAACACTGAACTAAAATACTCATTTAGGTCTTCAGCCATTAAGAATCCTTCTGATATTATATTTCCAGCAATATCTTCTAGAGGACCGACCTTATCCTGAACTTTCTGTTTGCTTCGAACATACGCATAAAAACTCTTGTTGTCATGTTTTATATTACAAGCTAATTTATGTTGATAGCTTCTCTTTGAATTTCTAATTTCAGCTGTAGCTTGGTTTAGTGCTTCTTTATAAATGTTGTAGTCTTCGTCATTGCCAGTACGTCTATATGACTTCCACATCATTTGTTTATACTTATTTTTTCTAATGGCTTCTTTCGATAAGTATTTCTTTCTGGTCCGTTTCCCTTGGTTTTTGAAGGGAACAAATTTATCTATGATGCACTCTATTTCATTCTTTAAGATATTCCAGCATTCTGTTGCTGTCTTATTCTTCAGTGTATTATTCCAGTCTATCTTTGCTAAATATTTCCTCATTTCCTTATATCTTCCTTTGTGGAAATTTCTCCTCAACTGCTTTTTATTATTTCTTTCTGATTTTACTTTGATGGTAAAATGTATCTGGTTGTGATCACTACTTCCCAGAGGCTCACATAATTTAACATTGTCAACTAATTCATTCTGTGAGGACAAAACTAAGTCTAACACATTCTCTCCCCTGGTTGGTTCTAGCACATGTTGAGAAAGGAAACTATCTTGTACTAAAACTAAAAACTTGTGGTCCTCACTGCCCATACTCTGTAGAGATTTCCATTGTATATGCCCATGGTTAAAGTCCCCCATAATAATACAGTTCCGTTTGCTTACTTCCCTTATAGCGTTTTGTATTTTTTCATTCTCTTCTATGCTTATGTTTGGACTTCGATAAACTAACCCAACTGTTAACGTTGAGTTTCCTGTAACTATGTTACACCAAACAGCTTCTTCGCAATCTGCTTCTCTTTCTAATTTTATTTCATAAGCCTGGATAGATTCTTTAATATATAAAATAACTCCACCTCCCCTTCTTCCTGTTCTATCTTTCCTAAACATTACATATCCTGTCAGTCCCAATTCGGCATCTAATATATCGGTGGTTGATTCAGTTATACCTATTATGTGAGGGTCAATATCTTCTACCATAATGTTTAGTTCATTTCTTTTGTTTACTATACTCCTTGCATTTAAACAAACACATTTATACCCAGCTTCAGAACAGTTTTCCAGACTGTTCTTTGCTGAATTATTTTTGCTGCCTTTATCTATGCCTCCAGTTTCAGGCTTCTCTGCGAGTCCCCCCTGCGAATTTAGTTTAAATAGATGCAACCTGTCCCACTGTCAACAGATCGCAGCAGATTCTCTGAGAATACTGCTGCCCCCTTTCCACTTATATGGAGGCCATCTCTCATGTACATATCTTCTCTCCCAACAAAGTACCCCCATAAATCTATGAATCCCACGCCCTCTTCCTCACACATCTGCTCAACTAGTGCGTTGATCGCCATCCTCTTACAGTTTCTGTATCTTGCCCCCCCTTCCTCCCATTACTGGCAAAATTCCTGAGAGAATAACCTGTTCCACTCTTGTCTTCTTTAGCTTCCTCACTAGATGTCTGTATTTCTGAACTATACCAGTTGTTCCCTCCTTGTCTGCATTGTTTGTCCCAACGTGTACTAGTATAGACCCTCCCTTGCCATGCTCCAATACCTTCTCTACCCTTTCGGTCACATGCTCTATCCTAGCCCCCGGTAGACATACAACAACGTCCTTCCCCTCGTATATAGTCTTGTCTGTTTTTCTCAGAATTGAATCGCCCCCTCAATCACTGCCTCGGAGTAGCTCCTCCGGTTTGCATATGTCTGGTTATTGTCTTTTCCTCTTGTCGTCTTCTCTCTTGTCGTCTTCTCTCCTGTCACATTCTCTTCCATTCCCTTCTTTCCTGTCGCGTTTTCTCTTGTCCCCTTTCCTCCTGTCATCTTCTCTTCTAGCACATTTACGCTCATTTCCTTTCGTCCCTTCTTCTTTCCTCCCATCACATTTTCTTCTCTCCTCTCCC
>CM034535.1:27185944-27274745 GCA_020002185.1 Paraescarpia echinospica | reverse complement strand
ATGTACTCATTCATACAGCTGAGTGAACTGAAGCAATGTAGAGAAACGAACTTGCCCAAGGTTCGAAACCGCCGCATAGAATTCAAACCCGCGTGACGTGAAGTTAACCTTATTGTATACATATCCAATGGAAAAAATATGGTAAAACGGAAGGGGTAACAAATAATAGATCCACCCAAACAATGTTCTGACTCCGATCAAGAAGTTAAAGTCAATTTCAAAAGATTTAGTAAGCAGAGAAAAAAGTTTGGTGACGTTACCCGGATTGTATCCAAATCCAATGGAGAAATTTAGTAAAGCGGCAGATTTTGTATGATAGGGGTGAAAATAATGGACCCACCCAAAATCATTGCTGACTCCGATCAAAATATTAAAGCTACCAACCTAAGAAAGCTATGGAAAAAGTTTGGTGCTTTTTTGGTCCCCATATCCTAAAAATATGTCGTTAAGGTAACTGACTATTCCTTTGCTTCAACTTTACAAGACGCGCGTATGTAAAGCGCCCGAGAGCAATTTTAATTGATCGGGCGCTATATAAGCATTTTTATTTATTTATTTTATTTACAAGACGCACCCACACACAGAAACCAAACTTCACATTGAATCAGCTTGTATAATTATACCTTTTTCGAAATAAAATAAACAGTAACTATTGGCTTCAATAACAGCATTGGCGTGCAGTGAGTGTCTTGTATAAATGTTACCGTACAACAATTGGCTTACATTGTTCTGCTGATATCAAAATAAAGTTTATATTTGATAATTAATGATTAGTTTAAACCAATCGCAAGATGGCTTATTTAACCAAAACAAGTCATTTTGGTTTCTACCCACAAGCTTGAAAAAAATAACATTAACCTTGACTGATTGCTGATTGTGTTGATAAACGTAAAGTGGTGTTCCGTGCATAACAGTGATCACCGTTAAAAGACAATTCATACGCACCCATTAACAGAGCTTTGTTACAACCACGTCTTGTCCGACCTACGAAGCACATATTCTAATAACTAGGAAATAAGTAGAATGCAACTGAAAGTAGTGGGTTAAAATTAAAAGGGCTGACGCCGTGCCACCTGGTTTGTTATGTCGCACCAGTTAAATGACAGGTTAAGAGAAATATCACTTACAGGAGTAATTTTCAATGACGGATTCCACGTCACAAAATACATACAAGATTAGAAGATTAGACCTGCAGTGTGTATGATTGGGGGGTACATTTTTATGGAAAGAAGAACTTAAAATGTGTGTCAAGTGTAAAGTTCTCAGCCAGAAACTCAGCTCCTGTCTCTCGGGCATGATAACGCAAGATGAGGAGGAGGCTCTGTGTGTGTGTAATTAATCTGTCGGAAAATAGTGTCCATCAAGCGGAATTAATTTGCCTCAGTGAGGGGGTGCGTACGTATCAATCGCACCCCCAGCCTGACATCTAACCCCAACGTTCACGTTCACTACCTATATTATATATATATATATATATATATATATATATATATATATAATGATAACTGCTTTTGTAGCAAGTGCGACTGCACTTTCTTAGCTACACGATCGGAAAGAGGTCTGTGTGTGATTCGCAACGCATCGATATCTACGACGGATATGACAACATGGCGCCCCTGCTGCATTCGTTCTGCGGCGACAAACGGCCGGGCGACGTCTTCTCAAGTAGCAATATGGTGTTTGTTTCTTTTGCGTCTCGTGACCCAGAAGCGGATTCCATGTTCAGGATCAAATACTCAGCAATGTCTCCCATTGCAGGTACGATAAATCAGTGATGTAACCAGTGCTATATTTCAAGGACACTATTTAAGCGTAAATAGTAGACCCACTGAAATCCTGAGTAGGAACACAGGAAACTTTCCTCAGTTGTCCCTATGGTATTACGCACTTACCCATCTGAATTTTTTAATATTTGAACAGTACTAAAATATGTATAAATGGAAGGAATTCCTAATTTTCCGTTAACGAATACTAGTCTATGTGTGAAGAGATTCGTCATCAGCGACTAGTGTAATAGCACCTGCTCCCTACTGCAGTGGCTAAATCAACACATTGTGTAGTTGTCCTTTTTTACTGCACTGTACTTCTGCCTGACGCTAGCTTTGTCCTTCCATTTTAACTTTCCTCCACTGTTCTCACATTTCTCTTAATACAGCCCCGTCTTAATTGCAGAAACATACATGAGTTACGGAAAGTGTCTTATCTCGGATTACTTTAGCAGTAATCCTACGTAGTTATACCATTTTAACTAGTTTTATACGGCGCTCGGTAAAGTTTAAAACTATCACAATATATAGATATTTCAAACGTAAAGATGATTACAGCGTTCATTTGACATGAAGCTTGGGTGTAATGGTAAATATGTTTTGCAGGTTGCGGGGATGAGCCGGCAATGCTAAGAGGATCTAGTGGGTCATTTAGTTTCAACGAAGTTCCATTTGAAAACAACATGACATGTGGGTGGAACATTCGAGGCTATGAAAACAAGGTAACCAATTTACGAAAGACATTATGCATTCCTATTACTGTTGAAAACATATTGTTCCGATGCTGTTACATACAAAAAACAGAATAGTGTAAATGTCACTATTTAAAGAGAGTAGAACACATAGCTACGTATAACTTTGACAAGTTTGTACAGAAAACATCAATATTATCAGATATCTCACATATATTGAAAACAAGAAACTAAACATTTATATTGATTTTACAGCAAATATGGCTGCATTTCGCAAGTTTCCGTCTCGAAGGCAACACTGACTGCATCGGCGTGTTTGACGGAAACGACACAACGGCATCACAGCTGACGAACCTGTGCGGAAATGACCGTCCTCGTGACATAACAAGCAGTGGCAATGTATTGTTTGTATCGTTCATTTCTGATGGGTCGAGAGTGCGAGCTTACTTCAATATACAGTACAGAGCCATTGTCGCAGTTGATGGTAAGACACGTGCAGTAAAGCGTGGCATACACATACGACGGCTGACGAATAGTCCTTGAGTTAGCGACATTCATCCCTCTAGATTGTACCGATGGCCACAATGTTGTAATAACTCATCAGCGGACGAGTTGTTGGTGATTAGTTGCCGACGAAACGTCGGCTCATGTAAGAAACATGTAGAAAAACTTATGTGATTGATGTATTTCCAAAATACATAAGTTGACCTGATATTGCAGCCAGCCTGTTGGAAAGGTATGTGTGTGTATCTACTCTTTGTTTCCTCACGGTAACCAAATCAGAAAATCGGGTATGCATTAAATCCTAGATGTATAAAGTGCTATATATTGCAATTCGGTCGGTCCACTTATGGTCTCCTGATGAAAATTTTCAATGAAGCAAATGGCTTATCGAATGTCTCAGTACGTGAAGCTCTTATCATGTATAGCTTTAATTTTTTTTAAACTTATTCACATTAAAAAACCCATAATTAAGAAACCCAGATCACTTGTTCCATTCACTTGTTCTCATTAATTCTTATTATTAATCACGTATGTGTTTTATTGATTTAGCAAACACTCTGGACCTGTCATACGTATTAAAATGTATAGTTACCGAGTCGCCGTTCGACGCACTCCGGAAAGCGTGCTATCTTATCTCGCGCGATATAGCCGAGAATTGAGCGTGACTTTCATAGGCAATTACGTAACGTGAATCAATACATATTTTTCATTGGTTATAACAGCTAGCACAATAAACGCAGTTACCCAACTTTTCGCGCGGCGCTGTGTTTTCGTACGGAAAAGTATTTCACTAAAACCAACTTTTCTTATATTTTATTTGCATAACATGAGACAAATAAGTGATAAGGAATTCCAGTATGGATATCTTTCTCAAACGTTTCTTCAGATTGTTATGAAAATTGCGTGTTTGTATTAGTGACACGATCGACGAAAAGACCACTATAAGCGTTTGCTTATTCGTTGCAGGATGCTTTGGAGATCCCGTGAAGTTACACGGACCGGAAGGAAGGTTTGGCATAAACAGAACCCAGTATCAAACTAATATGAAATGCGGTTGGATAATTCAAGTTGAAAGAACTGAGGTATTAGATTGTCACAAATACTGTATACATATAAGTAGTATTTGAAACGTTGTTGATACTTGAAACCTTGGAGAAAACTTTCTTTGCGATGGATTTACATTTTATATTATTCTGTGTATTTGTGTGTCACATTCCAGTTCCAAATTTGTCCAACTTCCCTCACTCCTAACGTGTCTGTCTACGACGCCCTATCGTTAAATTTTCCACAATACTCATTTTAGTGATGATCAAGAATCCCAGCATGTTCTATCACCAAAAAGAGCAGTTGAATGTTTGCTAAAAGGTGTTGACCCAAACGTATACGATATGATGAAGATCTCAAACAAGTGAAGCTACGGTTATATTTAACAAGATGATAAAACCAGGTGACATGTATATGAATACTAGATCTCGAAGTAAAACATACAGTCAATAGTTGTATGTGTCGAGGAGATATTTGAGAGTTCAATACGGGTCCTGCAACATGACAATTTATTCAATCACAACTAAATACTATTCAGTGCTGCATGATCATTAGTAACATATCAAACTGCTGCGCACGATAATGAAAAACGTGAGCATGTCGCCAACGCGTCAATACCGCGAAACTAAAATACGTCTGGGGATTAATGTCTACCAAACGGTCAGTGCAGTGACTGCATTGAAAATATCAAATGCTCTCATCCGTGGAAAATACTACAGGCATTGTGACAACCAAACGCGGTCTTCTACACATATTATGTACATAATTCAGTGACTTCACCAAGCAGTCATCTCATGCACGAAGCACTTGAAAGTCTTCCTTTGAGTAGGACTACTCTAAATATTATACTATGTTCCAGAAAGTGCAACTGCAATTCGTCAGGTTTAAGATCGAGCCGCGCTACTGTAGCGACTACGTCAAGATATATGACGGCAATAGCACCAACGTTCGATTACTGCACAAATTTTGTGGTGCCTCCTATCTTCCAAGTAAAATCGTTAGCACCGGAAACTCATTATTTGTGTACTTCTGGTCGAACTATTATGCAACGTCTTCTGGTTTCTTGGTTGAATATAATGCCATTGAAGGTGAGTTCAGGTGATTGTGAAGTTAGATGAAGCTGTACTAATGAAACCATTTTCTTACCCACATTATCTCAATTGCGTATTCATTTTACTATTGACAACCTTAATTTGTTTTGCGTTATACACTTACGAGTTTTTCCATTATATCCATGTCTAATGCATACCGCATCCGCATGCCGTTTTCGTACATGAACAATCCTATCTTAGGCGATGTAAAGTAAAATGAACTATCCTGATGTAGCGCTATGAAATAAAGTAAAAACGTACGTTCTTTTATAGCGCAGTATCCAGTTATCAGGACTACTCAAAGCATTTTTACACTTTACTCCCTGGCAGACATTTTCAATCGAACACCATCTCGATTTATGTGGGAAATATCCAGCCATGCTTCAAATAATGCGTGAAGACTATCCGTATGCAAATATTCACGACTGTCTATAACCATATATTCATTCATACAGCTGAGTGAACTCGAGAAATGTAGAGTGAACGAACCAGCCAAAGGTTCGACGCACTGGATTCAAACCCAGGTTCTCTCGGTCGAGAGTGCGATCATCTATGAACTGCGCTACTACGCTCCATAAACATAATCTGTATTTCCGTGTTTCAGCTAACTGCACTGCTGGCCAGTACTTGGACGTGGATGAGAACATGTGCAGGTCTTGTGAGCGTGGCACGTATCAGTCGAAGGAGTGGCAGACAAGTTGTGATGACTGTCAGCCTGGTAGAACGACCCTAGGTGAAGGGTACACTGCGGAGTCTGACTGCGTCGGTGAGTGCACGTTCCAACGACGCAGCGAAGATGTATAGCTAATTAAACTAGTTGCATGAAGTTAGTTGCATGAAGGTAGTGTGTACAATAAAAGTATTGTCGTATGTAATAACTGTTGCCACAAACGAAGACACATGGGAAATATGCATGCATATATTGATCTGCTTAAAGACATTTATTCCGTATTGTATCTCCAGCCTATATCGTCAGCGGCCCTCGCTCTGCTGATGATCGTCTTCACGGAGCTCTGGATTCGAGGATTTAAGCGCTAAACATTTTATTATTACAGATAAATAATTAACTTTGGTCACATTCACGTTTAATTTTATATTAATGCGTAATGTAAAATATGTAATTTACTGTGAATCTGTGGAGATTCTGTAGACACCGTGGAGGATTTTTACATGAACCAACTATAGTACATATTCCAGATGGCCATTGTCTGTTGATACTGCATGCCAATACTGAACGAACATAATTAACTTTCATATTTTGAGGTTATAATTGTCATGGTTGTTATTATGGCACACACGTGATTATCTATTGTAAGTGTATATATTGCTTTTCATAACTGGGAAACATGCTATTATTTTTAGTAGAATAAGAAGGTTGTGATGGTGGTGGTGGTGGTGGTGGTGGTGGTGGTGGTGGTGGTGGTGGTGGTGGTGGTGGTGGTGGTGGTGGTTGTTGTTGTATTGGTGTTGTGGCTGTTGTTGTTGCTGTTGTTGTTGTTGTTGTTGGTGGTGGTGGTGGTGTAGAAGCAACAGCAGCCGCAGCAGCAACAATAACAATAGCAACAACAGCAACAACAACAGCAGCAACAACAACATCAGCAGTAAATGGACTTGTAAAAATGGCGGTTTTTTTCAGCCAACTGTACCGATGGTCATGGATACAACATGGGAAACCGCAACTGCGTACCTTGTCGGCAGGGTTTCTACAGATCACAGAATGAAGAGGACGTATGTGTACCTTGCCCAGAGGGTAAAACCACGACCCAGTCTGAAAGTAATAAAGTTGATCAATGCACAATTGGTATGCTTCCTTTGCTACACATGTTCTATCATTTTACAGGTAAACGAACACAACACTAATCATACATAGCGATATAAAAATACATTAGTATATATATATATATATGTGTGTGTGTGTGTGTGTGTGTGTGTGTGCGTGCGTGCGTGTGTGTGTATGTGTGTGTTTGTATGCTTGATGGAACCAGAATACAGAATTATAAATGCAACATATAAAAGAGTGATGTTTGGTGTGAATGAATATAATTAAAATCAACTTGTTATTCATTTAACAGAGCCATCAAAACAGAAACGTACACAAGTTGAAAGTAAATACGAATAATGTATTACCGAGAATTATATTGACAAACGTGTATGGCTAGTTCATTATATGAAAGGCTAAACTCAGTTGTTTCCAATTATTACCAAGTTTTGTCTTAATTGGAGTGACATGTGACTTTATTTTATACTCTTCGTTGCATTGTTAGCAGTATGGTTTATTAATTGTGTTTGTCTTTTGTTCGTTGTTAGTGTGAACGATCAGTTATATCCGTATTATGAGATGGACTGTATATGGAGCAAATACAAATTGTCAGACTACCTGAACAGCTAACTGCACTGCGGGACAACGCTTCAGTGACAGCGCCAGACAAAGTTGCCGAGACTGCAAGCGTGGCTACTACCAGGACCATCCATTGCAGTATGACTGCAAGATATGTCCCGACTCTAAAACAACAGCCTCAGTCCGCAGCAAGGGTGTCGATGACTGCAAACGTAAGTATATCGTTCATCAACGATCACAGTGTCGCGGTTTTAGTCCCAGGATGCACATATGACTATTTTTTCTATCAGAGTTGGGTTCTTTTGAAATACACTGCATACTGAGATACGTAGTCAATGTTGCTGTCATAATATGGCAGGATGTTAGTAAAGACATTTCACATATGAACAGTCTACATCCACGTACAACTGCGAGACGTGTTATACGTAGACAAGCATCAAATGTCGTTATTCTTCTTGGCGGCCGAGTCGAAATAACTAACGTAATTGATGTGGTATCATTTGGTTTAAACCATGCATAACATACGACGGCAATTTCGGAAAATTGAACATAAGATGTAATACTTACCTGTTGATATCATTTTAGTACGTAATCACTTAACGTTACATTATACGTATTGCTTTATTATGCATACTGGTACCATCTGCGTGTAACAAACGTAATTCATAAATAAATAAGCCAGTTGATGATGCTTGTTTTTGTACGATAGGAGAGTGCGATTCAGGGTGGCAACTGAACGAATCTACAGGAAAGTGCGAGTTGTGCCCTCGCGGCTTCTACAAAGACAAGGCACAGCACTTCTACTGCCAGCCCTGTCCTACTCACCTGGTCACGCCTGGCACCGGCTCGACGTATCCGTCTGACTGCAGTCAAGGTACCAGCGTATAGTGTCATTGTTTTTCTCTCACTATTTTATGTTCCCCATCCGTCATCAAAAATACGCAGCAATTTTTCCGCCAACGTTCCGTTTAGGTGGCCCGCATCCTTTCGTGCACGTACAAGTAAGTTCTTATATACAACAGTATCCTATTCTTAGGACTACTCAATGCGCTTTACACTTTACTCCCTGGCATATCTGTTTCATCGAATACCATCTCGAATTCTCCGGGAAGCATTCAGCCATGATACAATTAATACGCGAATATTATTCGTATATAAATACCCACCACTGTCTATAGCCAGGTACTCATTCATACCGTTCTGTGAACTAACTTGCCCAATGTTCGACACGACAGAATATACAAAATAGGTTTATTATGTTTATCCCTCAAAGGCAAAGTAATCAAATTATGTGATACTTCGAGAGTCAGAAAATATATCAACTTTACTTAGAAAAATACTACCCTGCATTTTGGATAAAATATACACGCATAGCCACCATGGTTTTTCTACATGCACCAAACAATACCTACCAGCACTCTACAAAGAAACTTGCACGAACACATACTGTAACATATGCACTTGGCCTACCAACAAACATCACATACTGTCTTCCGATCTACAACGCAAGTAAGGGAAGCCCTTGTGTATCTTTAACCTAAGAGAGTCTCTCGGCAGATGTTTCTTGCTTGTGAAAATGCTGTTACATGTATTTTATTATATGTCAAATGAAGATGTTTCTTTTTGCCGTTCAAGTATGATAGCGTTCTGTATATCCAATAGTATGTTCCATATATATTCCATGACCTTGCCGTAATCGGAACAGGTCGGGAAACAAACTGTTTTGTGTGTTTTGCCAGGAAACTGCACCGCTGGGAATAAGATTGTGGGAAAGACTTGCCAAACGTGTCGTGTCGGCACTTACCAAGACAAGCGCTGGCAAACTGAGTGCATCCCTTGTGGGAACAATATGCTCACTCCGAGGAAGGGCGCCACATCCAGCAACGAGTGCATGTGTGAGTGCATTGTTCTTACATTGTGAGAGTCCACTTCGTCGTTGACCTGCCATTAGACATTACGAATCGTTATACTCTTAACTATAAATACGGAATAGTGTATGTGTGCGTGTGTACGTGTGTTTGTGCGTGAGGGCGTGTGTGTATGTGGTATATGTTTCGTTTATTTATAAACCATTCCCTTACATACAGTGCGTCGTTTTCATGGATATTAATGTCTTATACATAGTTGGGTAAAATTAAGTTGCATATCTTGTCTATTTTATTTTGTGGAGCATAGAGTGTGCTTCGTCGTTTGATTGTTCTTCCCAAGATGAGCTGGAAACCAACCGTGATGCGCAGTATATACACATGGCGGGTTGCTAAAGGGAAGTCATGGGCAGAAACCAAGGATGAAGCTTTTAGTGATAGGGGTGTTGGAAGGAGGAGTGTCTGCAGAAGGAGATAGTTAGGTTGACAAATATTGTGACGGAGATGGAGATGAGAATTAGCAAGTAGGCAGGTGGAATGGAGAGAGACGACAGGGAGACAGTTGGGTATACTGTGAGACAGAAGGAGCAGAGTAGTTGCAAGAAGACTGAGGAGAGGAGACTGAGTGGAGGGAAGATGACTGGAGGAGAATGATTTGGAGAATCGACTTCAGAAAACGTGACACGCTTGAAGGTGACAGTGACCGTAAAGAAGGAGGGAGGGAAATGGGACGGGAGGAAAGATGAAAGGACGAAAGGAAGTGAGAGTAAATGTGATAGAAGATAACGTCGATAAAAGGGAAGATGACAGGAGGAAAGGTGACAAGAGAAAACCCGACAGGAAGGAATGGAACGGAAGAGAATGTGACAGGAGAGAAGACGACAGGGGGGAAGACAACAACCAAACAGATGCAAACCGGAGAAGGAGCTACTCTGAGGCAGTGACCTAGGGAGAAATGAGAAAAGAGAGGGTGTTTATGGGTAACTATATTCTAAGAAAGACAAATAAGACACTAAGCGAGGGGTGGACGTCGTTGTTTGTCTACCTTGGGCTAGGATAGAATATTTGACTGAAAGGGTAGAGAAGCTATTGGGGCATGACAAGGGAGGGTCTATACTAGTACACTTAGAGACACATAACGCAGACAGGGAGGGAACAACTGGGATAGTACAGAAGTACAGACTGTTAGTGAGGAAGCTAAAGAAAACAAGAGTTGAACAGGTTATTCTCTCAGGAATTTTGCCAGTAATGGGAGGAATAAGTAAACATATAGAAACTGTAAGATGATGACGATCAACGCACTAGTTGAGCAGATGTGTGACGAAGAGGGGTGGGATTCATAGATTTATGGGGATACTTTGTTGGGAGAGACGATATGTACATGCGAGATGACCTCTACCTAACTGGAAAGGGGCAGCAGTTTTCTTAGAGAATCTGCTGCGATCTTTTGGCAGTGGGGCAGGTTGCATTTATTAAAACTAGATTCACATGGGGGCTTACAGCGAGACCTGAAACTGGAGACATAAATAAAGACAGTACAAGTAAATCACCAAAAACATTCTTGAAAATAGTTATGAAACTGGATATAAATGTTGTTCAAATGGATGTTCAAGTGCATGGACTATAGTAAACAAAAGAAATGAACTAAACATTATGGTATAATATATTGACCCTCACGTAATAGGTGTAACTGAATCGTGGGCCACCACCGATACACCAGATGCCGATTTGGGACTGGCAGGCTACGTAATGTTTAGGAAAGATAGAATAAGAAGAAGGGGAGGTGGAGTTATTTCATATATTAAAGAATCTATCCAGGCTTATGAAATAAATTTAGAAAGAGAAGCAGATTGCGAAGAAGCTGTTTAGTGCAACATAGTTACAGGAAAGCCAACGTTGGCGGTTGGGTTAGTTTATAGAAGTCCAAACATAAGCATAGAAGATAATGAAAAAAGTACAAAACGCTGTAAGGGAAGTGAGCAAACGGGACTGTATTATTATGAAGGATTTTAACAAGATTGCCACACAGAAATGTAACTCTAATATTTTTTATCTACGTGTATCCCGCCCTTTTAAGGAATGTGTCGATTTTGTTTTTAAACATATTCACGCTACCAGCACCAACACAATCAGGAGATAATATATTCCAATAATTTACAGTCCTTTGTGAGAATGAGAACCTTCTTATATCTAATCTACACTCTTCCTTTACTAATGTATCTTCATGTCCTCTGGTCCTTCCATCTTGCTTAACTGAGAAAAAAATATTTCTATCAATATTTTCATAACCATTCAATATTTTAAACACTTCTATCTGATCTCCTCTCAATCTCCTGATCTCTAGTGTTGTTGACCCACACCACATTTTTAGGCGTATTTCGCAACTAAGATCCCTCATTTTTGGTATAATTTTAGTTCCTCTCCTCCCCTGCACTCTTTCTATCATATCTATGTCCTTCTTGCGATATGGCCTCCACGCTTGAATACAATATTTTAAATGCGGACCAACTATTGTTTTGTACAGGGGCATTATTAGCTCTTTTTCCCTATACGTTATGTTTCGCCTAATTAATTCAAGGATTTGATATCCCTTTGAGGCAGCAATACCACACTGCTCTGAAACCTTCATATCAGCTCTAATGGTTACCCCTATGTCCTTTTCTTTTATAGTAATACTTAGTACAGAATCTCTCATTGTATATTGTACATTTTCGTTCCCATGTCCTGTGTGGAGGCATTTACATATCCCAAAATTGAACAACATTTGCCATTTTTCAGACCATTTTATCAAGCTGTCAAGATCATCTTGTAAATGCTATCTATCTTCATCACGTTTAATCCTTCTAAACAATTCTGTGTCATCCGCAAATTTCAAAACCTTGTTGCTATATCGTCGTCCAAATCGTTGATATATATTAAGAATAATATAGGTCCCAGTACTGATCCGTGTGGTACCCCACTCAAAAATTATTTCCAGTTTGAAGCCTCCCCATCAACTACTACCCGTTGTATTCTGTCAATTAGCCATTTCTGTATCCAGTTAATTAAACCATTTCCTATGCCATGGGCCTTTAGTTTAAACAGTAATCTTTGATGTGACACTTTGTCGAAAGCTTTCTGAAAATCTAAATATATGATATGTACTGGTGATCCCTTGTCTACCCACTTAGTGATATCTTCCAAAAAACATAACATATTTGTTAAGCATGACCTCGCTTTTAAAAACCCATGTTGAGATAGGGTTAACAAGTTATGTTTAACAAGAAAATCCACCATGTGATTTTTAATTAGTCTTACTAATAATTTGCAAATTACTGACGTTAAACACACTGGTATGTAGTTCTCTGACTTGTTTATGGAACCTTTCTTAAATAACGGTAAAATGTTTGCATCTTTCCATTCCAAAGGAACCACTCCCTCTTCTAATGACAAGTTGAAAACTGTTGCAAGTGGTATGCTAATTTGTTCTACAATTTCCAATAGTAGTTTGGGCGGAGTCCCATCCACTCCAGGTGATTTATTATCCTTGATAGACATAATTTTCTTAGCTACCATTTCCTGGGTTACAATTAACTGTCCTAAATAGTCTGATTCCTCCCCTTGAACTTCGCCTGTGGTACTGGCAGTGAACTAATATCTTCCCTGGTAAACACTGAACTAAAATACTCATTCAGGTCTTCTGCCATTAAGAATCCCTCTGATATTATATTTCCAACACTATCTTCTAGAGTACCGACCTTATCCTGAACTTTCTGTTTGCTCCGAACATATGCATACAAACTCTTGCTGTCTTGTTTGATATTACAAGCTAATTATTGTTCGTAGCTTCTCTTCGAATTTATAATTTCAGTTGTAGCTTGGTTTAGTGCTTCTTTATAAATGATGTAGTTTTCGTTATTTCCAGTACGTTTATATGACTTCCACATCGTTTGTTTGTACTTAATTTCTCTAAACGCTTCTTTCGATAAGTATTTATTTCTGGACCGTTTCCTTGTTTTTTTAAGGGAACACATTTATCTATTTCATTATTTTAATATATTCCAGCATTTTATTGCTGACTTATTCTTCAGTGTGTTGTTCCAGTCTTGTCATTACCTTATATCTTCCTTTGTGAAAATTTCTCCTGAACTGCTTTTTATTATTTCTTTCTGATTTTACTTTGATGGTAAAATGTATCTGGTTGTGATCACTACTTCCCAGTGGCTCACATAATTTGACATTGTCAACAAATTCATTCTGTGAGGACAAAACTATGTCTAACACATTCTCACCCCTGCTTGGCTCTAGCACATGTTGAGAAAGGAAACTGTCTTTTACTAAAACTAAAAACTTGTGGTCCTCACTCCCCGTACTCTGTAGAGATTTCCATTGTAAATGACCATGGTTAAAATCTCCCATAATAATACAGTTCCGTTTGCTAACCTCCTTTATAGCGTTTCGTACTTTTTCATTCTCTTCTACACTTATGTTTGGACTTCAATAAACTAACCCCACCGTTAACGTTGAGTTTCCTGTAACTATGTTACACCAAACAGCTTCTTCGCAATCTGCTTCTCTTTCTAATTTTATTTCATAAGCTTGGATGGATTCTTTAACATATAAAATAACCCCACCTCCCCTTCTTCCTATTCTCTCTTTCCTGAACATTACATAGCCTGTTAGTCCCAATTCGGCGTCTGATACATCAGTGGTGGCCCATGATTCCTTTATACCTATTATGTGAGGGTCAATATCTTCTACCATAATGTTTAGTTCACTTCTTTTGATTACTATGCTCCTTGCATTTAAACAAACGCATTTATATCTTGATTCAAAAGTTTTCCAGGCTGTTCTTTGCTGATTTATTTCTGCGGTTTTTATCTATGCCTCCAGTTTCAGACTTCTCTGTGAATCCCCCCTGCGAATCTAGTTTAAATAGATGCAGCCTGTCCCATTGTCAACAGATTGCAGCAAGTTCTCTGAGAAAACTGCTGCCCCTTTCCATTTAGATGGAGGCCATCTCTTATGTAAATATCTTCCTCCTAACAAAGTATCCCCATAATTATGCGAATACCACCCCCTCTTCTTTACACATCTGTTCAACTAGTGCGTTGATCGCCATCCTCTTGCAGTTTCTATATCTTGGCCTCCTTCCTCCCATTACTGGCAACATTCCTGAGAGAATAATCTGGTCGACTCTTGTCTTCTTTAACTTCCTTCCAGGGTGTAAACACATACACGTAGCTAACACAGAGTGACGATATCAGAATAAAAGAGAAATTGTACTTAATAAATAATAATTATGAATATTATTACTATAATAGTGCATCATTCTTGGACAGCACTCTTGCATACATAGGAATGTCGTACAAGTTTTACGTTTTCTTTTTTATTGACAGTGACCTCATAAAATATATGTACAATTGTACAGATATTGTTAATGGGCCCATGGGGAATAGTTCGGCTGAATCACTGTATATTATAAAACGGTGACTTTATTTCATGTTTTATATTTACTTAATATACTTTATTTATTTATTATACTTTTGTTTAACTCATATTGATTAACTTTTGTTTAACGTATTGCCTTATTTTATTTTTACTGTACCTATATTTCCAAAGTTGTTTATTTTGTAAAGCTATGTATTTGCATACCTATTTATAAGTATCGATTGATTATGGGATTTGTTTGATGTATTCGTATTTGTTATGATATCTTCACAGTCTTATGTGTTCTGCAGCCACTGACTCTTGCACGAACGGACATAACAACTGTACCAGGACAGATGACGGCGGCACTTGTACCCTTGTCAACGGCGGCCCTGCATTCACGTGCGGCTGTCGAAAGGGATGGGTTATGATCGGGAAAACTAAATGCAAACGTAAGTTAATACCTCAATGGTTATACTTCTTTTTTCAGTGGTATTAGTAAATATGTGCCACACTGTAATATTCAGACTTGTTACATATGCAGTTAGATACAATAGTGTAAATCACTGATTGTGGTATTGTTTTTTTTTATTACATGTTTACTAATTTTCTTGTACTTTAATAGCTTTTATTTACTAACTTATTTGTCTTATTTAACTAGTACTATTATATGCTATAAATACATATTCTTCATGGTGTCCAGCACGTCAGCGATCTTTCAGGTCTTACTGCAAGTCTCCATGTATCCATATATACATAGTGTTATATTCATGATCGATCGAGATGTATATATATATATATATATATATATCCCCTCTCTCTCTCTCTCTCTCTCTCTCTCTCTCTCTCTCTATATATATATATATATATATATATATATAACTTGTGTGCAGTGATTATGACAATGATATAACCACATATGTCACACAGTTTATAATATAACCACAAGAGATCGAATGTACACAACAGCTTGCTACGTTTTTTTACTTTAATCAGGTGAACTAATTATTGTTAATTAATTATTGCAACAAACCGCCTGTGGCAAAAATCCTTTCATTAATATCGTAACTGCCTGACATACTGTAAAATGTGCAGTGTCTTTGCTATTATTTACCATATGCACATCCTTTTTGTTTCATTCGATTGATCGTTTATTTCGTTCGTTCGTTCGTTCGTTCGTTCGTTCGTTCGTTCGTTCGTTCCTGTAACTGCGACGCTCTGCCTATGTAGCTAACACACAGTGAATAAATCACAATAAAAGAACAGTTTTAATCAATAAACATATTAGTATTATTATTATAGTAGTGCGTCGTTCTGGGACAACATTCTTGCATACACAAGTATGTTTATGTCCTACAGGTTTTACGGTTTTTTTTATTGACAGTGACCTCATAAAGTGGATGTACAATTGTACAGATATTGTTAATGGGCCCATGTAGAATAGCTGGGCTGAATCACAGTACATTGTAAAACGGTGACTTTAGTTCATGTTTTAGATACTTATTTAATAATTTATTATACATTATCTGAGTTATATTGATTAACTTTTGTTTAACTTATTGCCTTATTTTATTTTTACCGTATCTATATTTCTAAGTTGTTTATTTTTGAAAGCTATATATTTGTATATATATTTATCAGTATCGATTGAATATGTGATTTATTTGATGTATTCGAATGTGTTATGATATCTTCATAGTTATATTATATGATTTCTGCAGCCACTGACTCTTGCACGAACGGACATAACAACTGTACCAGGACAGATGACGGCGGCACTTGTACCCTTGTCAGCGGCGGCCCTGCATTCACGTGCGGCTGCCGAAAGGGATGGGTTATGATCGGGAAAACCGATTGCATACGTAAGTTAACATCTCAATGGTTGTACTTCTTTTAGCAGTAGTATTAGTAAATATGTGTTACACTGTAATATTCAGAATTGTTACATATGCAATTAGATATTGTAGTGTAAATCACTGATATTGCTATTGGTTTTTTATTTACATATTTACTAATTTTCTAGTACTTTAATAGCTTTTATTTACTTAATTGTTTTGTTTTATTTAAATATTACTATTATATACTATAAATACATATTCGCCAGCGATCTTTCAGGTGTTAGTGCAGTTCTCCATATATATATATATATATATATATATATATATATATATATATTTATATATATATATATATATATATATATCTCTTGTGTGCACTGATAATAACAATGGTATAATCACATTTATCACACAGTTTATAATATAACCACAAGAGATCGAATGTACATAGCAAATTGCAACGTTTTTATACTTTAATCACTTGGCAATTAATTATTGTAACAATTCGCTTATGACAAAAAACTTCATTAATACCGTAACTGCCTAACATATATAATGTATAGTGTTTTTGTTATTATTTACCAGCATCGTATGCACACCCTTTTTTGTTGCATTCAATGCTTAAATCCTTCCTTCTTTCCTTCAGTCTTTCCTTCCTTCCTACCTTCCTTCCTTCCTTCCATCCTTCCTTCTTTCCTTCTTTCCTTCCATCATTCCATCTTTCGTACTTCTTTCTTCCTTCAATCCCTCCTTTCTGCTTACTTTACCTTTTACACACCGCACACAGAATGTAATCGTCACAGTTATCTTATTATAAGTCAACTTATACTTTGGTATTGTTGTACCAGATTTGGGACTGAGACTACATATTTCCGCGGAAAGCCAATGTATGTTGTTTTGCAGATAAATGTGACATTGGTTTCTGTCTCAACGGGGGTACATGTAACAAGGATATTCCTGAGAATCCAGTGTGTATCTGCACTAACCAATACGAAGGCGTTCGATGCAACAACATCAGATCAGGTACGAAAGACAGTGTTTATTTTTTACAAACTGTCAGCATGCTGCTGAACAATAAAACACTGTTCATCGAAACACATTAAATTTGCCATTATATGTGATGTGATTTCTACCACGCAAAACACGTAATTGTGATACTGAATCCTTGTGTAGCCCCGTCTGAAAGGTTTCTCTGGGTAGGCATTTCTCAAAGCATAACTAAGACTATGCATACATACATACATATATACATACATACATGCATACATACATAAACACACACAGACACACACGCACGCACAGACACACACGCATACACACACATACTCACACAGACACACACGCACACACACGTGCACACACTTGCACACACGCACACACGCACACACGAACACACACACGTACACGCATACGTACACACACTATAGAATAATATTACTACGCATATTGTAACATGCAGCATACGCAACATAGTCTCCAGCGAAACCTGTCACGGTGTTGTTATTATTGTTTGCAGGGCAACTGTCTGGCACTTCGTATACATCCTACGTCATAGGCGGCAGTGTCGGCGGCTGTGTGTTGCTCGCTCTGATACTGGCTATCGTTGGCACCTGCTACTGCACGAAGTAAGATTAATATGATCATCCTTACTGAGTATCTTTAGGAGTCATCCATAAAGTATATTACGCCTACGAGAGTGTGGGCGTCTACGGGTCAGCGTGACGTTGCCTTTATTCCATAACCATAAGTATGGTTTAACAGCAGCTAATAAAGCGCCCGTACGGGGATTTTAATTTCCCTGTGTACATTTTTGCACTGACCATGTAAGAAATGACAGGGTTTATAATGTATCTTCTGAAAGAAACAGGCAACATACGGTGAGAAAAATTGCCTACCTTTCGACACCGCAGTAGGCTTAGATGAACCTCGAACGATAGCCCAGCGCGACTAAACTATCAATCACTGCACCTGTTAAAAGAACATACGTATGGACAGTTGGTGTTGTGTGTAGCTATTAGTTAGACATACCTTTATTCTACCTAAGGGTTACGAAACAATACATATATGCAAACAGTGTGCACAGTGGATGTGTGCATAATAAACTAATGTACTTTTAGGGGCACACGCCGATGTTGCGTAGCGTTTTACTAAGGGGTGGGAGGTTACATAAATTATAAATTTAGGGTTACGTATTATCTATGGATATCCCAATAAATATGCAATTATCAGACAACAACATTCATGTTCCGAAAACAAATGTATTTCGTTGTAATATAATTAACGAGATTAATGTATTCTTTGTAATATAATTAACATTATTAATATACTATTTGTAATATAATTAACGAGATTAATGTATTTCTTTCTAGTATAATTAACGAAATTAAAACACCTGACCAACTGTTGACAGCCAACTGCCAAGGGTATGCACGGCAACAAATATTCGATGAATGATAAGTAATGAGTTGCCGCTAAAATACTATTTCAGCATTTGAATATGCAAGCACTATTATATAGTTATAATTTGTTCAAACACGCAGTAACACTGATGCAAGCAAACTATTTCTCACCTCGTAGTGCATAGGATGGATTGAAAATATGTATTAACACAAAATGAAGATTGTTTTTATCAAGATTCACACCATGTCCGATACACAATAACATATATTACCATACGTGTACACCTTTAGGTTTTCATTTAATTGTAGGTTCTAGTTCAACCTGTTTTTGTTGTAGACATACATATTTTACGATTGTACCAGGCATTGTGGTGAGTACACAAAAAAAATGTTTGCCGATGTTGCTACAGCGACTTAGCTGGATACATATAAATGTTATATAGCTATGTTTGCGCTCTTTTAGGAGGAGATCCGATTGCACGGTAAGATCAAGACCCTCGACTATACGTCCAACACCCTCTGCTGCGGGCATACCTAATGTGGCTGAACAAGGTGAATACAGCTACATCGATGACAATCGTCTGCAACAGTGGTCGGGTACACAGGGTGGAGAGAATGATGAGAGACACGCTCAGCCTGGCTATTACTTAGAGCCGGTCACAACACGAGGTGGCACCAAACCTGGCGACCACCTAGAGCTCACCTCAAGACAAGGTGGCACCAAACTTGACGACAACAAGTCACGTATCGCAGTAGCATAGTAGCATCAATTCCACAAGTGTGTGGTCTGCCTCCTACAGCAGGCATACTCTCTGAATCTTTCGTATTCAATTTGAACTTGGATTCAAACTGCGAACAGTGTGTCAGACTTATTAAATACAATTTAGAGGAAATGCGTGCAAGCGGTATCTGCAAGTATGCTTTTTCAATTCATTCGCACTGTTAATGTAATTATTTGCATTGCTAATGTAATGTTATACACTAAGCAGGAATTTGTCCCAATAGGGATAACTACCACTGTTCGTATAATGTACCTGATTCGCATTTAGTACAGTCGTAAACATTGCGTTAAGATGTATTTCAAATGGCGTAAATTTGACGACCGTATGATTGTGTTTTGTTATTACGAAACGGAATGAACCAGAACAAACGGTTAATGATTTCCAAATCACATTCTCCAGTGTGTATGTACATTGGCATATGATGAACAAGCACAAGCTATTATAACCATGTTATGATATATGATGTTACTTCGGTTTTACAATGTAATGAATATGTCAACATGTAATATTGGATGGTCCGTTGTGCTGCATCATGTTGACAATTTATTAGAAGACTGTAATGATTTGTATTGTTTATGATACACACTCATTTTTATAGGCCTACAATCATCACGTTGAAGTAATTAATTACAATATTGTATATTACATGTTGAAATAATTATTTACAATATTGTAATCAGCTTAACATAACCAAGAACAACAGGAAAAAAATGACGTAGTTATAAATCATATCCAAGGCTTGCAATTTATCATTATGATACATCATTATTACACGGTTGCATAAGGAAAACTAAATGTAGAAGATGTCACTGTTTTGTATGGGTGACGATAGATAGCATGCATATTGTTTACACATATTCACATTAACGTTGCATGCTAAATTGTACGATTGTTTGTCGCGGTATCTCCATACGCTACAAGCTTGTTCGTGTGTAACTGGCTTGATTTGGGCGTATGGAAGTTTTGTTTACTTGCACGGGAATGTGGGTTAAGGCACATTATTTGAACGTTACAGAAATATCGTAGCTTCTAGTATAACACAACACCGAGTGGCCTTGAGTCTAAACTACGGAGTGTTGTAATTATATGTTCTGAAATGCACTTATATTTTACCTACATCAACATTTAATTTCATAAACGTGTTTAATCTTACACTTTGTAAACATGTATTGTTGTGATACGGTCCGAAAACATTGCGTTAGATCCCATAATCACGATTAACCGCTTCGTAATTGCAACGCAATATGTATGTTTATTATTTAATAACACAAATGATACACATAATATCGTTTATTGTGTACACAGAGTTAACATAACTATTTCGACACAACAATATTTGGTTGTTTTTTTAATCTTATATTTCAAGTGTTTTATAATATTAATATAATCAATCTCAGCCCATATGAGATGTGTAAACCTAAACGTGGTATATATTGACTAAGAAAATGATAATACAATACAAGTTTAGCCAGAATGACATTCTGCACTGGCCGTAGGAGGCGTACAATATACTTGTAAGTTAGCACTGGCATCGGAACGAGGCGGGAATATTGTGAGGAACCGGCTGGAACCGGAGTCTCCTCAAGTCGCTGCTGTCAGACATGACATCGGAATACGGAAGGGGAGTAATGTTGGATAACTTTCGCTTTGTCGAGGGAGTGGTGTTGAAGATTTGTCACGGTTCGAGCGGGGATAGTTTTTTTGTGGGTCAATAAAGAGATGTTGTAGTTGCAACTCGGATGACGGGATGGGGTGTTGTTGCATATTGTTTGGATGCCTCTAACTACTCCACCCTTGATGGTGACAGAATACAACAGCAAATTCACAATATTAGTGGTTTCCAACAAAATTTGCCCGGCTCAGCCCGCAGTAAGCCCCCTTCCCGTTCCGACACCTATGTGTGATATATTTGTTTTACATTTATATGATACTTCGCCTACTACTGGAATAACTATGATATTGTCGTAAGACAGGTACTACTAATAATTAATTAATACTAATTAATTAGGGTTAACCATTAATGCTGATATGAAGGTTTCAGAGCAGTGCGGAATTGCAGCTTCAAAGGGAAATCAAATCCTTGGATTAATTAGGCGAAACATAACGTATAAGGAAAAAGAGCTAATAATACCGCTGTACAAAACAATAGTTAGGCCTCATTTAGAATATTGTATTCAAGCGTGGAGGCCATATCGCAGGAAGGACATAGATATGCTAGAAAGAGTGCAGAGGAGAGCAACTAAAATGATACCAAAACTGAGGGATCTTAGTTACGAAATACGCCTAAAAAAATGCGGTTTAACAACACTAGAGACCAGGAGATTGAGAGGAGATCAGATAGAAGTGTTTAAAATATTGAAGGGTTATGAAAATATTGATATAAATATTTTTTTCTCAGTTAAGAAAGATAGAAGGACTAGAGGACATGAACTTACATTGGCAAAGGAGCAGAGTAGATTGGATATAAGAAAGTTTTCATTTTCACAAAGGACTGTAAATGAATGGAATAGATTACCTGCTGATTGTGTGGGTGCTAGTAGCGTGAATATGTTTAAAAATAAAATCGACACATACCTCAGACGGGCGGGATACACATAGATAAAAGGGTCGGACTCTCGATAAGCCAAAGGGCTTCCTTGTCCACCTGCCACCTAGAGTTAATTCTCTGGGTGGCAATCTTGTTAAATATCTAATCGAGTCATACTGAGCGGTGGGGGCAGATCCGTCGCATTATCACACGTCATTCTTAATCGTGGTTTGTGTCTTTCGAACTGTGTTGAATAAGAGCGTCTAAAATCTGGGATACTGGCATTTTTCGCCCCCGACCTGACCAGACCCGACGCGACCAGATTGACTCAGACTGGCTCAGTCGGTTCTTATGTCCGACTCGTGCAGTCTGCATACAACTACGTAACATGTTCTACTGTCGCTGATATATCTTGCTTGGTGTCTTCTTGCTAGGTCAATCATATGCGAAGAGTTGTAATGTTTTAGATATCACGCTTCACATATACGCACACTCATTTTCACTAATAAAATACGTAATTCCTCTACAACTGCCTACCGTGTTGATATATCCAAGCTACTGCAGTAACCAATCGACGGAATACACATTAATATTGTTTTACCACTAGTGGCTGCTAAGTCATCTTATTACCATCGAACTAGCGTAGGTATGTGTATGTATGTATATATATATGTATATGTGTATGTATGTGTGTATGTATGTGTGTATGTATGTGTGTATGTATGTGCGTATGATGGCAGATTTTCCTCATAAACGGCTTCCATCTCGGGCGGTTAAAATTCAGTGATTAATATGTGACCACCTAGAAAGAAAATTAAAGGTTTCATTAGTTATACATTTTCTTCTGTTTGTATCTGACTTTAAGGTTGATATTAGACGATTGTCCGCAGGATAATGCGGGTTTTCTGCGATTTTTTAGGCACATAAACCATCCACGATCTGGCAGGGACGTTCTGCGTAACTTGCAAGACATTGCTGAGATTTACGTCAGGTTTCTTAAACATCAGGTACGAATATTTCCGGAAACCGTCTTCTGCGTCTGTGTTCACACACAGATATATAAATATATATATATAATTAAATATATATATATATATATCCATTCGGAAGATGGGCGTTGTTGCCTGTACCAATAATTCAGATTTAAACATATTGTGAAACAACGGGCTCTTCTATATTGGCCGATGTAGTTTCGTTGTTCAGGATCAAGTCACTTTCTACCAAACATATTGCAGGTAAATTCGTTGTTCCAAAAGTTTTACACTGCGTCGTATGACACGTCTTGACAGCATTCGACTTGACTCTACACGCGGGTGTCTTGAGCTTCGCACGCTACGTTGCATTCTCCCACCTCTTGCCTAGTTGTTACGTCATTACAACCAAGGAACAAGCTGATGCATCGAATCATGTAGAAATCGGACGTTTTCTATTCATCCATAAACGATTTTATATCAATTTATTTAGCATAACGTTTCTTCTGAGTCGAACACGGTGAATGTCATTTGTATTTAGTCAGACCTGTGAAGTTTCTGAAATCACAAATCGGGAGCTTTATTCGTGGCACAGTCAAGGCTAGGCTAAAAATATAAATAAAGATAACGCTGTTAAAATATTCTTGCGACCGCAAGCAAACGTTTTTGTGGTCTCGCTGTCGGGAACCATTTTCTTTACAACCCGGGTGAAATGATCGGCGAGAAAAAACGGCAAAATATGTTCTGCCACCATATTGGCGAACAGTGTTTCTGCTGTCAACACCCGTTTGGCTATGTCCGCATCTCTCGGGTTGACGAAAAACGACGTCACTCTTTCGTTTGATTTCGTGAATTTCGTTACGCTTGTATGTTGCGACGTGCCGGCATGGCGAATAGTGTCGTTCTTTCCGCCAGCTGCGACGCTGAAGTGAGACGAGCACACGCGGCAATATGCATGCGTTTCACCGCGGTCACTTCTCGCAACCCATGCTAGATCGACCGGTATTTGCTGGTATTTGCATGCGTACTTTTTTCGTTTAACTCCTGAGCGTAACGGTGAACCCGACCTCTTTGCCCTGTTCAATTACAATGTTGCCAGTTCGTCCAGCGACAAGCGATTACGAATTAAAAAATAACAATTTTATTATTCATCTATCGTGATTCGCTATTCGATTAGCACGTGATCGTTGCCTGCCAATGAAATTGGGCGTTGCATATTACAATATCGTACATAATCAAAGATCCAACATCGATCAACAATAATTTTAGTAGGAAGGCAATAATTAGTATGAGGCCCATTACAGTATGCCTGCAAATAAAATTAAAAAAACGGGAAAAAGTTCAAAAAGCGCGAGATTCCGTCTCCCTTGCGGGAGGACGGGAGATGGGTGCCTAAAACGGGAGCTTCCCGCCCAAAACGGGAGACTTCACAGGTCTGATTTAGTATGTGTAAAATTGGTTATGCTGTTATGTATGTAGGTAGTGCCGCATTGTACACACAAATGTATATCGTTACTAAATATCTAAACATTTATAACACGGTGTTAGTAAGCGATGTTACTTATTTCTCACTTTTGGACTAGTACAATATATAATTATATTACCGGTGACCTACCTGCAACTGTTGTGTTTCCGCCTGTAGCCGATGGCGATCCCAGCCATTACCACGAGAAGTAGCACAACAACAGCGACAGTAGCCCCTACGACGAGTCCAGTATGTCTAACATCCACCTGCCCTGTTGCAACAACAAAGGGAGCAACTCGCAGCAAATGTAACTCAACAGCAGCAGCACCAACAACAACAGAAAGAAAAACATAAGCAGCAACTGTTACTGTACTAGACGTGATGGTGCACTATATATATATATATATATATACATATGTCATTATATCAGCTTGCCAACCTGTTAGCCTGTCAAACAGCCAGCCTGCCTGCATGCCTGTCTGCCTGCTGCCTGACTGTATATATGTTAACCTGCCTGCCTGCCTGCCTGCCTGCCTGCCTGCCTGCCTGCCTGCCTGCCTGCCTGCCTGCCTGCCTGCCTGCCTGCCTGCCTGCCTGCCTGCCTGCCTGCCTGCCTGCCTGCCTGCCTGCCTGCCTGCCTGCCTGCCTGCCTGCCTGCCTGCCTGCCTGCCTGCCTGCCTGCCTGCCTGCCTGCCTGCCTGCCTGCCTGCCTGCCTGCCTGCCTGCCTGCCTGCCTGCCTGCCTGCCTGCCTGCCTGCCTGCCTGGCTTTCTGTCTCTATGTATGACAGCCTGTCAGTCTGTCATCATATCAGTCAGTCATCATATCAGCCTGTCAACCTGTCAGCCTGTTAAACAGCCAGCCTGCCTGCCTACTTGCCTGCCTGCCTGTCTGCCTGCCAGTCTGCCTGTATTCCTGCCTGCCTCTCTGTCTATCTGTCAGTCAGCCTGCCTGCATGTCTGTCTGTAAATTTGTTAGCACACCTGCTGCCTGCCTGCCTGCTGCCTGCTGCCTGCTGCCTGCTGCCTGCCTGCCTGTCTGCCTGCCTGCCTGTCTGCCTGCCTGCCTGCCTGCCTGCCTGACTGGCTGCATGCCTGCCTACCTGCCTACCTGCTTACCTGCCTACCTGCCTACCTGCCTACCTGCCTACTTGCCTACCTGCCTGAGTGTATGTCTCTCATCTTGCTTGCCAGCCTGCCTTATGTATGTATGTATGTTAGCCTGCCTGCCTGACCGATTGCCTACCAGCCTGCCTGTCTGCCTGTCTGCCTGTCTGCCTGTCTGTCTGTCTGTCAGCCTGCTTGCCTGCCAGATGATTGTCTGTTTGTCTGTATGTGTATCAGCCTGCCTGCTGCCTGCCTGCCTGTTTGCCTTCTGCCTTCCTGTCTGCTTGTCTGCCTGCCTGCCTGCCTGCAGCCTGCCTGCCTGCCTGCCTGCCTGCCTGCCTGCCTGCCTGCCTGCCTGCCTGCCTGCCTGCCTGCCTGCCTGCCTGCCTGCCTGACTGCCTGCCTGCCTGCCTGCCTGCCTGCCTGCCTGCCTGCCGATGTCTATCTCTCGCCCGAATGCACTTCCGTATAGTATATATGTATGTCTGTCTGCCTTTGTATGTATGCAATAGTATGTTGGCGATGCAATATTAATTACTTCGGTCAACGTCACGAACTACAAGCTAAGTACAGTATATACCATTGTGTCGCAGCTTTTGCGCAAAACTTCGTGTCTTACCTGAAAGTGTGTAGTTGCATCTTTCGCTTTCAAATTCACCAGTGCATAGACATACCGGAATCGCAGAATTATTCTTCTGAGACAGACCGCAGTTGAGGCAATATTTGGTGTAACATTCAGTTACAAAACACAAATATTATTACTTTATTCCGCAATAATCTGCAAAATGTTGTCAACAATTGGGGGAGTCAATTCCTATGTCATATTACACACCATCTTCACTTATCGTATCTGTCGGTGAGTTGTTATGCGGCTCCGATCCCAATCGCAGTGGTGAAGCCCACATTTCTATGTGGTGTAATGTATATAATACTATCATGGAATCACTTACATATTTATGCTGTAAAGTCCTTTATCACATTTTACGCATGACTGGACTTCTGTTTTAACAACAGAGCGATGTGTTCTAGACAGGATGGAATGGAGGAGTGTGTCATCCAGGAGGATAGCGATGGGAGTCAAATTAGCTTAGATATTTAAGTCGAGTTACGTCAATTTGTTTAAAATTCCCACCAAGCGAAAAGAGAGTGTTTATGTGACGTTTTATAGTTAACCCTATATAATAGCGTGTATGTTTATCAGATAAACGGACGTTACACTGGCTATTGCTGAACTAATTCCTTCTTAATTATTGATAATTTCAATAAGGAAGCCATCACTTATTCTGAAAACGTTAATATACGTGTGGTTATTGTTAGGATCTGCTAAATTACATACAACCTTCAATGCATACAAACTAAAATATATCGTCTAAGTCCTCAATCTGCAAAAGTCTCCATTATAATACATTTTCTTTACACATTTCCCTTACAGAGTGCTGCATTCCACTATGTCCCTTTGTGTTTATTTTTAGACTACAGTAAACTAATCCAACAGTCAACGACGAATTTCGTGTGATATATGCATTTAAAACAAGCTTTATAACTGTTTTATGTTTTTCTTTTCTATTGTATTTGTACTACCGACCTCTTATATTCTTTAAAAACAGTCTCTCTAGAGTCTACTTACATTTAGTTAGATGTCTAAATCATTACAATTATATAGTCACATCGTTTTATTCAGAACATCAGGTTATTTATAATATACTATAGCTATTCTAGTATCTTCACACCCAGGATTTGTCTTTGACAACCAGACGTTATAAATATATTCACTCTCCCAAATATAAATTATTCTTTAAAATGCAATGTTTATACAAAGCAATAAAGCGATAAAACGTTCGTTGTCATTTTTCACGAAATGTCGACAAATGAATTCTAAAGGGGTCATCATAAGTTCCATAATTGATGTCACACGAATATACATTAGTAGTAATGTAGGTGGTCCAGCGTGCACCGTTTCCGTTCACTGGTAGAAATCCCATGTTAAGAGATAGGGATTTTGCACCAGACCGCGCCAAGGTTAATCCACGGTTAATCAGAGTTGGCGCGTCCCGGAGAAAGTAGTTCCGGTCCCATGTTAAAAGATAGGGAAATTTACCTATATTTTTCTAGCGTTCGATTTACCCCAAATATCTTCAAAAAAACAGTACTACCAATTTTCCCCATGTTAAAGCATAGGCGCTATTATCATAAAGGTATTCGACAACTTTTTGAATAAAATAAAATATACCGAACAACATTTGAATATATCACACACGAGATTGTTTGGCCCGTAGGCCGAGGCTCGGCAAAGGGATCGAACCCTTATTTGGTTGACGATGATATGTCGAAAATGCGGTGTTATAATAAGGCGTAATTTATAATAATAAAAGGATTATAAATTCAACGGAGGTCGTTTTATCTGAAGTAATGCATGCGAAATGTAAATTACATATAAGACTATGTTATATCAGAACCTATAGCCTCGATTTTTTCGAACAGAGCGAACATCGTGGAATTTGACCTTTGGTATCATTTCCGTAGGGTAGTTTTTCTCCATGTTAAAGCATAGGAGCTATTATCGTACAGGTATACGACGATATTTTGAATTTTTGGCGCGGATCAAGTGACGCTACTGGAGACGTGTCTGGACTTGTTTGTTTATTGTGCGCGGGAACCGCACTGTGATTGTACAATACCAGCGTTTGCGGCTATAAAAAAACTCGTACGCGGAGACGTGTCTGGACATGTTTGTTTGTTGCGAGCGTGAGCGTGCGCACCCTGTATGACATCATTAAACTGCTACGCACAGTAATTTTGTGCGCGAGGTTGAGTTGCTTATATAGATAGTGCTTTGGTTAGCCATTGTTTTGAGCATTCGCGCTTGAATATAATCCCATCATTTGATGTTATGGTCAGTGACGTTATAGCGAGTGAAAAATGTCCCTGTTAACCGGTATAAACTGGTATGAACTCGTAATGAATGCTCTGTGACTGTGTGTTGGAAGAACATCTCACGCTCGCAACAAACAAACATGTCCAGACACGTCTCCGCGTACGAGTTTTTTTTATAGCCGCAAACGCTGGTATTGTACAATCACAGTACGGTTCCCGCGCACAATAAACAAACAAGTACAGACACGTCTCCAGTAGCTTCGCTTGATCCGCGCCAAAAATTCAAAATATCGTCGTACACCTGTACATTAATAGCTCTTATGCTTTAACATGGAGAAAAACTATCCTACGGAAATGATACCAAAGGTCAAATTCCACGATGTTCGCTCTGTTCGAAAAAATCGAGGCTATAGGTTCTGATATAACATAGTCTTATATGTAATTTACATTTCGCATGCATTACTTCAGATAAAACGACCTCCGTTGAATTTATAATCCTTTTATTATTATAAAGGTATAAGGACATGAGGAAATATTTAGCAAAGATAGATTGGAATAACACACTGAAAAATAAGACGGCAACAGAATGCTGGAATATATTAAAGAGTGAAATTAAGTGCATAGTCGATAAATTTGTACCCTTCAAAAAACAAGGAAAACGGTCCAAAAAGAAACACTTATCGAAAGAAGCCATTAGAAAAATTAAGTATAAACAAATGATGTGGAAGTCATATAGATGTACTGGAAATGATGAAGACTACAACAGTTATAAAGAAGCACTTAACCAAGCTACAGCTGAAATTAGAAATTCAAAGAGAAGCTATGAACAACAATTAGCTAGTAATATAAAACATGACAGCAAGAGTTTTTATGCGTATGTTCGAAGCAAACAGAAAGTTCAAGATAAGGTCGGTCCTCTAGAAGATAGTGCTGGAAATATAATATCAGAGGGATTCATAATGGCAGAAGACCTGAATGAGTACTTTAGTTCAGTGTTTACCAGGGAAGATATTAGTTCACTGCCAATACCAGAGGCTAAGTTCAAGGGGGCAGATTCAGACTATTTAGGACAATTAATTGTAACCCCGGAAATGGTAGCTAAGAAAATAAGGGCTATGAAGGATAATAAATCACCTGGAGTGGATGGTATTCCACCCAAACTACTATTGGAAATTGTAGAACAAATTAGCATACCACTTGCAACAGTTTTGAACTTGTCATTAGAAGAGGGAGTGGTTCCTTTAGAATGGAAAGAAGCAAACATTATACAGTTATTCAAAAAAGGTTCGAGAAATAAGTCAGAGAACTATAGACCAGTGAGTTTAACATCAGTGATTTGTAAATTATTAGAAAGACTAATTAAAGATCACATGGTGGATTTTCTTGTTAAACAAAACTTTATAAACCCATCTCAACATGGTTTTTTTAAAGCGAGGTCATGCTTAACAAATATGTTATGTTTTTTGGAAGACATCACTAAGTGGGTAGATGAGGGATCACCAGTAGATATCGTCTACTTAGATTTTCAAAAAAGCTTTTGACAAAGTACCACATCAAAGATTACTGCTTAAACTAAAGGCCCATGGCATAGGAAATGGTATAATAAACTGGATAGAACAACGGCTGATTGACAGAAGACAACGTGTAGTAGTTGATGGGGAGGCTTCAAACTGGAAATCGGTATTGAGTGGGGTACCACAGGGATCAGTATTAGGTCCTATATTTTTCTTAATATATATCAACGATTTGGATGTTGAAATAACAAGCAAGATGTTGAAATTTGCGGATGATACAAAAGTGTTTAGAAGGATTAAAAGTGATGGAGATAGACAGCATTTACAAGATGATCTTGACAGGTTGATCAAATGGTCTGAAAAGTGGCAAATGCTGTTCAATTTTGGGAAATGTAAATGCCTCCACACAGGACATGGGAACGAAGAAGTAGAATATACAATGGGGGGTACTGTACTAAGTACTACTGTAAAAGAAAAGGACTTAGGGTTAACCATTAGTGCTGATATGAAGATTTCAGAGCAGTGCGGAATTGCAGCTTCAAAGGGAAATAAAATCCTTGGATTAATTAGGCGAAACATAACGTATAAGGAAAAAGAGCTAATAATACCGCTGTACAAAACAATAGTTAGGCCTCATTTAGAATATTGTATTCAAGCGTGGAGGCCATATCGCAGGAAGGACATAGATATGCTAGAAAGAGTGCAGAGGAGAGCAAATAAAATGATACCAAAACTGAGGGATCTTAGTTACGAAATACGCCTAAAAAATGCGGCTTAACAACACTAGAGACCAGGAGATTGAGAGGAGATCAGATATAGGTATTTAAAATATTGAAGGGTTATGAAAATATTGATAGAAATATGTTTTTCTCAGTTAAGAAAGATAGAAGGACTAGAGGACATGAACTTACATTGGCAAAGGAGCAGAGTAGATTGGATATAAGAAAGTTTTCATTTTCACAAAGGACTGTAAATGAATGGAACAGATTACCTGCTGATTGTGTGGGTGCTAGTAGCGTGAATATGTTTAAAAATAAAATCGACACATACCTCAGACGGGCGGGATACACATAGATAAAAGGGTCGGACTCTCGATAAGCCAAAGGGCTTCCTTGTCCACCTGCCATCTAGAGTTAATTCTCTGGGTGGCAATCTTGTTAAATCTTGTTAAATCTTGTTAAATTACGCCTTATTATAACACCGCATTTTCGACATGTCCTCGTCAACCAAATAAGGGTTCGATCCCTTTGTGGAGCCTCGGCCTACGCGCCAAACAATATCGTGTGTGATATATTTAAATGTTGTTCGGTATATTTTATTTTATTCAAAAAGTTGTCGAATACCTTTACGATAATAGCTCCTATACTTTGACATTGGGTACAAATTCCCTAAGCTTTAACATGGATAAAATTTCCGTTCTCTTAACACGGGGAAAATTCAAAAAGTGATCGCATACGTTTACGATAATAACTCCTATGCTTTAGCATGGGAAAATTCCCTATCCTTTAACGTGGGGAAAATTGGTAGGACAGTTTTTTTGACGACATTTGGGGTAAATCGAACCCTCGAAAAATATAGGTAAATTTCCCTATCTTTTAACATGTGACCGGAACTACTTTCTTCAACTTGCTCCGGGACGCGCCAACTCTGATTAACCATGGATTAACTTTGGCGCGGTCTGGTGCAAAATCCCTATCTCTTAACATGGGATTTCCACCAGTGAACGGAAACGGTGCACGCTGGACCACCTACATTACAACTTACATTGTTGAGGTAATCAGTACAGAATATGGGAATCCTAACTCATAATATACTTCCTTGTTGGTATCTGTCGTGTAGTGCGGTGTGAATGTACGGTTTACATATGATGCGGCTTGAGCTATAGTGTAGTGAGTAGGTTATGATGAATGCGCCCTACGTCTTGCATTGGACATTCAAATAATTTCTTATACATTTCGGCCTGAACGTTCGTATGTTACCTATAGTATTCCTACAGTTTCATCTTGATTCCCCAAAACTGTAAAACTCATTACAAATTATGTGTTCTTCAAAGAATCGCTTAAATATTATCAATGTGTGTGTAGAACGTGACATACAAGACATTTGAGAAAAATGGGACACGTCGTTCTTAGATTGTTGTATATTGCGTAATACATGTTTATTCAAATTCATCTAGATAGAATTGTTCGCTGTTGCCTAAACGTTACCCATTTATCGAGGGTAATTTTCAGGATTTTCGAGAAACATTGGTAAAGGTATCCCCCGAAAGCGCTCATCGAGACGGACATGGAGATGTACATTTACGTATGCACTCGGTGACAGAAGTAGCACCCTCTCTTAAAGTCGTCAAGTTGCCACCACACGGAATGCATGTTGTTTGCCACATCTTGTCTTGGTATGTGCCGACAGAACATTTCTTACACGTGGTACCCACAATTCTCTGTCCGATAGCGCAGTTACCTATCACAACGGCCATATTGTACAATGACTGCGTTTACTTGGTGTGTGAAGGTTTTTTCAAACAGTTCGACATATATTGGGAAACAGAATCGGCCGAAATATTAACATACCATAAGTGTACCTTCAGCGGCGTTTTGCAAGATTATATTTATATGTTCACATGTATTGATATATGTTAACATATTCGGCGGTCAACAAAAAGTTATTTTCGAATTTATTGATGTGTGTAGGGAAATTTCAAAACAAGAATCATGTTAACATTTAGCAAACAAATGCAAAACAACATGTCCGTGTATACCTGCGTTTACTGTGTTCAATGCAATATAAGATGTCCGTGTATACCTGCCTTTACCATGTTAAATGCAATAAAAAATGTCCGTGAATACATGCGTTTACTATGTTAAATGCAATACAACATGTCCGTATATACTTGCGTTTACTATGTTATATGCAATATAAAATGTCGGTGTATACCTGCGTTTATTATCGTAAATGCAATATAACATGTCCGTGAATACCTGCGTTAGTAGTAGCATTGAGATTTTGGAGGGGTATCCTGTGGTGTTTTCGCAGTATTTTTGAGCGATACTAGGGAGGTTTCGACGGCCGCCCACCTGAGCAAAGTGAGTAGTCACGTGTCCGTATGTACCGCGCCCCCTAGCTGAAAGAAGTGTACCTAAGCGTCCGCAGCGCCATCTAGCGACTCGGGCGGGCAGGACGGGCTGGCAGGCGGGCGGGGATGGATATGAAGGTTGTGTCTATTGTGCGTGGGCGGGTAAGTGCGGGGGTGGGTATGGAGGTATGTGTATGTATGTATGTGCGTGTATGAAAGAACTAACGAAACACAAGAGTATACGAGTGCACGCGTATTTTATTGAGGAAAGATACAAGCGTATAACATGAAACCGTGTTTTATTAAGCGAACATCAAGACTTGTGGGTGAGTGAACACCGCGTCAGAGGAAGTTGAGTTTAGGGGTCAATACGACCACGCCAGTGGCTCGTAGGATGACGATGGTAGTACGACTTACGGGTGAGCGAACACTGCGCCACAGGTCGTGAGCTTACGGGTGTGTGACCACCGCGCCATAGGCTCCAATCGTATAATGACGAAGATGATGACGATACCTGTTCGTTAATGAAACACGGTTATCGCAGTTGTTTAAGCCAATCGAATACACGGCAATCGTTTGCTACCAGATCAGTGCCGAAACCGTTTACGAAATCCTTCATGACAAGTCCACGACAGCGAAACACGAGATAAGCAACACAGTATTGTCCGCAAACGTTAGACACAGGACTCTGCAGTCTCTTAGAATTATGAGTCCACGTTACACAATGTTTATTCAAGAAGCGACGGAACTCGACGTGCCGTGGTGGCAAGCCGTACGAGCAGAAGTATTCGCCGCATCCGTTGGCGTCTACGTACATCGCTATCCAATGTTCACCGGGTTTACCCGCGTCGTGCGTGTTGCACACGAAGGCGACGGGGTAAGTGTCAATCCGTGGTTCGAGGAGTACGTCTTTGGGTACGATCCCACGGATGATGGCACGGGCGTGTGAATCGAGGCCGAGTAGGCGAACGAGCTGCTGGGTTTCCATCTCAGTAGTCGTAGATGACGTTGCGACTCTTGTCGATCTCCAGCACGTTCTCGAACTCGGCGTAGGCGATGACGTTCACAGTGGTCGTCAGCGCGTCGCGGAAATGAATCTCGACGCGCACGTTGCCCTTTTGTACCAGATGGATGCAGCAGTCGTCGCACGCATCGGGGGTGAGGTCCACGCCGAAGAAGGTGTAGCCGTGTCGGAAGTCGGCACGAGACAAGCCGTTGCCTTCTTCCTGCCACACCTTACCCGTCGAGGTGAACAAGTTATGGTAGCACCTGACAAAGAGGTCGTCGTCGAAATTGGGCTGGAAAGGTTTGGAGGGTATCTTTCGTCCGTCGACGTACACGGCGAGGAAGTTTATGTGGTTGTTTTTAGCGCGAAAGGGATTTCTGGTGTAGCTTCCGTTGTAGGCGTCGTTGTCGATGCAGCACAGCACGAGACGTTTCGGAAGAGCGCCAAGAAAGAGACTATCGTGAGTGTGCGAGCGGGTAACTGCGGGTATGGAGTAGACCTTGCATTCGACGGGTCGCATCGGATACTTGGCGGTGGTTTTTTCGAGGGCTTTGATGTGAGCAATCTGCACACTCGGATTCAGGGTGATCTTCTTGACGAACAGTGTAGCGTTGACGATCTGTGTCTTTTAGCCGGGGTTGGCTCCGCCGGCCATGAGTGCGAACGCATCCTTGCTGCGCACCAGACGTATCTTGACCTCGACGCCGTTGACGAGGAGTTTATCCTGGAGGAAGAGGTCGACGTGGAGACGACCCATCATGTCGACCACGCGACTCCGATCGATCATGTGGCGTCTGGCGACGAAACCCGCGTTGACTGTTGGGTCGGCGCCGTCAATGACGACGGCGTCCTTACGATTGGCCGTGTCCTTGTATCACCTCTGACTCGTCAGTTGCGTCTCCATGGCATCGTTGCCGTAACTGAGCAGCGTCTCTATGTAGGCGCGGTACGGGTACGTGTTGGTCGAGGGAGTCACGAGAGTTCCGTTCAGGTAGACGTCGACCTGACTGAACAGTGAATGGAGCCAGTTATTCACGGGGCCGACGGGATCGGCGGCGTCGAGATCGGTTCCGTCGGCACGCGTCACCATCGCCTGAACGTGTAGCGTCGTGCTGGCGAGATCCAGGTAGTCGTCTCCCGAACCGGGTATGAAGAATTCGATCGGTCCGAGTCGAGCGAGGACATCGGTTGGTGGTGGACCGTGTGAGTCGGAGGCACGGTGAAGAGATCGAGTTCGCTCTTGAGACCCTCACACGATAGTTTATGAACGAACGCCATCGTCGAATATATCGGGCTCACGACGTGCCGGTTGCATCCTCTTGCGTCTCCCGGCTGTACTGACTCGTTTCGCAGCGGACGCGCGTCTTATACGCTTACGCGGTCGAACACCAGGGGTCAAGAGGTCGCTCATCATGTCTCTACAGGCAGCGGTGACGCGTCGTTTGGCAGCCGTTTTGATGTTCTGTCCCGACAGGACGTCGTCGGCTATGCGTGCACCTGTCGACACCGCTCTCCTTCCCAACGCCACGGCACCTCTCTTGACGAGTGGCATGACGCTACGTAGTAGACCTCCGAATAGACTTCCCAGCCCGTGTCCTCGTTGGTGTCGGGCACCTGCGAAATAGGGAAGCGCACCGCCTGCTTGACGAGCGTAGTAGACGTTGTAATTCATCTCTCTAGAACAGTGCCGTCCGTCGCCGTTGGAAATGAAGTGTCACCGTCACCTTACCGACCTTCGAATGGCACGCGTTGTCCGGTGTCGTCTCTTATATCTATCTCGATCGTGCCAAACTCTTTGTAGAGCACGGGTACGTAGTGAGTCTTGTCGAAGGTCTTCGACACGATGTCGCCATGGTTACCGCTCACCGGAACGATGCGCAGCAGTGGTACGAGGGTGTCACCGACAACTCGCGGTTCCACTACATCCGTGTAGATGCAGAGCGATTCGAACCCTCGTTCCATGCTTACCACGGTGTCGGCTTCCGTTCTATAGACCTTGAACTCGGGAGCCGCGGGATCCTTCGGGAGAGCCGCCAGCGTAGCGATGCGAAAGCCGAGAACGGTGTTCAGCATAGCGGAGCGCAAGACGGTATTCGGTGCCATGTGCACCGATATCTTATGTGTGATGATGCTGTAGCTCAGTTTCACCCGTCCCTCCCCCGCTACGCTACGTAGAGCGGCGTTAATGGCGAGGATCAGTGACCATGGATCTTTATAGTGTCCGGTGCCGATTCGGGTAGTCTTCGTTTGCAGGGACCGTGGGTCCCGCTCTTCGTCTATCGGTAGTGACACAGCGAACTCTGTGTCTGCGTCTACGACGTTGTACCAACTGTGCGGGTACTGTATCTCCACCAGTCAACACTCCCATTGTCCCTGTAGCAGGATACGTTTCGGTAGCGTCGTGACGTAGTGGGTCAGCGTGTTATCGGGATACGTGTGCATGGAAGCATTGCTGGGCAACGTGAGATAGAAATCACTCGTCGCCATGTTGTTTCAACGTCGGACTGGGTAGCAGGTAACCCAACGAACTGCTCAACAGGGCCGTCCACAAAGTCGGATTCGCGTGGTGTCCGAACGACAGGTTGTAGATGCTGACCAAGATGACCGTGTACAAGGCGACGACCTGACACAGAAAGACGATCTCCTCTTTGGGGCACGCGGTGCCGAATATGTGCCACGGAGTCCTCTCTTTCTGTAGTGGTGGTGGTGGTGGAGTGGCGTCGACGTCGTCTTCTTCTTCTTCTTCGTCGCTAACGGTGATCCATTATGTCGTCTCGTCTGCCATGAGTGGACGACTGACATCGTGACGGACGCGCGACTAGTCGTTATAGCCGACGAGGGCCTTGGCATCGATCCAACTGTTGAATTTCGAAGGGTATCCGAACCATTTCACCAACACCTCCCGTCGCCTGCCTACCTTGCGGCGCTGCACTATCGATTCCACACGGTACAATTTATCGACTGGAACCGTCACATTCTGCAACTCCGGTTCGTAGAAGGTGCCGTCCAGTATCTCTCCGAGATCGTCCGTTAGACGATAGACGGGTGGATCGGACGGATGCACCTCGCGTATCGTGAATAGTTCCTCTGTCCAATTCACCATGTAGCCTTTGTCGAACCGTCTCTTGACCTTGCTGATACTCACACGATCCCCCCACGTGGTACTTGGGCACGTCCTTACCGTGATGACCACCGTACAAGCGCTGCCACACCTCTTCCTGATTAGTCGCATCCACCTGTGACGGAGGCATCCCGATGCTGCGGTGGTGTGTGTCGTTGTACGTCCGCACCAGATCCGGAAGGATATCGATGTATCGCCAAGTTTCTTTGTGTGTCAGGTATCGCCACATCCGCGTCTTTAGTGTGCGATTGAAGCGTTCCACGATGATTGCCTTGGTCTCCTCGTTGTAGGTGGAGAAGTGTTGGATACCGTACATGTCCAATACACCCCGAACGCTACGGTTATAGAATTCCAGACCTCTATCGGTCTGCAACGACAGCTGCCGAACGTCGGTGAAGAGCCCGTCCAGCGCCTTCGACATAGACGTCGCCGACTTGGTCTTCAGCGGAACGCATCGTGCGACTTTCGAGTAGACGTCGATCACCGTGAGTAGGAACGTCGTACCGTCGTTTTCTTTTTTCAGACTGGTCACATCGACGAGATCGGCTTGCCACTGTTGATTCCGACCTCCGACGACCACGCGGCGCCGCTTGAAACGAACTCTGATCGTCTTGTGTAGGGTATAGGCGTTCTGTTCCGATAGCCATTGTTCGACGATCTTTCTCGGTACACGCTGTATGGGACGAAAGTCGACGACTCGTCGCAAAGAAGCGATTCCCCCGTATCTCCCCACCGTGGTGGGATCGAAGTAGACGTCCTCCAGCTGTTTACGATGGCGCACCATGATGTGTGACGTATGATATAATCGATGGTAATCCCGCACACGATGGGAAGTCCGGCGTAAGCGACACCGGTAAACAGACGTGTTATACTGTCCCGTGGATTACACATTATGCTGGTGAATCGGAACGATGCGCCTCCTTTATGCAAAACGCTCCCATGTCTTACTGCCCGACGACGGGGGTGTAGGTAGAGTGGACGAGCTCATTCGTGATCTCCGCGCGAGGGGTGTCCACTGCACCGTTCGACGCCGCCGCCGCCGCCGCCGCAGCCGTGGCCAAAGGAGGCGTGTCCTTGTTTTTCACCGTCATCACGCGCACCGGTTCGCGCGTGCGTCGATCGGCCAACGCGTTGTAGCGTTGCAACACTTAGTTATACATGACGACCTTGTCACCGTCGGTGAGATCTTGTATGTCGAGTATGGCTTTCATCTCGTCGTCGAGCACCTGTACTTTGCGTCCTAGGGTATCCGTCGGTGCTGGCGTCGCGCGTAGACTGTCCAACAGCCGTGGATCTACCAAGGCCATCTTCCGTGCGTGTTCCATCGTCGTCGTCGTCTATTTGATTTGCACTTCTTTGAGCAAGGGTAGAAAAACCGCACCGGCCAAAGGTGCTAGTAGCGCCGAAAGGAATCCGCCGGTCTGTCCCTCACCGACCTGGTTACCCTGTAGCAAGGTGCGACGTCTCCTCGCCGCCGGTGCGCCTCTCCGTGCCAAAGTACGCAGGTTTGTTTTGTACCTACTCAGATGACGTCTCTGTGCCTCGGTCAAGGGAATGTTCTTCTTGAATATGTTGTAGGCACACTCGGCTAGTGCGCACAACAGATCGGCGTCGGCGTTTCTGATGATGGCTCGTCTCAATTTCGTGCTCTTGTACCTGTTCAGCGCCTCTATGCAGAGGATGTGTTTCTTCACGAGTTCGGACATGCTGTTGTCTTCACAATCATGCTGCGACTGAAGGGACGAGGCGCGTGCGCGGACGTCTTATACCTTGGGTTGGTACACGTACTGGACGCCGCCGTCGTCGTCCGGAAGGACGCACGTGCGCAGACGCATGTCGTCGGGCGTGTCCTGTTTCAGATCGATGACGAGATAGCTGTACGGCGGCGACGTGGCGTCTCTGAACGCTTCCTGTACAAACTTCAGGCGTCGCGGTTACATCTGTCTTGCCAAGTGTCCTATGTGTGACGCGTCGCGAGGATTCTTGAAGACCACCATGTATTGTGCATTCAGATTGATCGTGCGACTATCCCTGTTCTTCGGAAACAGGTTCTGCACGTGATACAGTACGGACGTGTTCTGGTGATGAATCTTTTTCGTGAACAAGGTCGTGACCCGTTCGTCCGATTCCGCCATCAGATCGTCGATGACCACGAGGTTTCGTGTTGACGCGTCGAAAGCACCGCTCGGCAAGCCTTCCTCGAAGCGTACCAGGTCGTTGTCGACGGCGGCGTAGGCGCTCTGCCATTCACCGTAAAATCACGTGATCTTCTGAGGAGGCGGATCTATCATCGTTGCGGCGTGACGTAGCAAGCGCGTCACGAACGTGCTCTTACCGCATCCCGTTGGACCCGCGACGATGCAGGTGAAGGGATGTTTCCATCGCGTGTTCATCTAGTAGTCGGTAGTCACGTTCGACAATGTCGCGTTGTCCGCTGTGACGTTGGATCCGACGACGACGACACCTCCACCACACCAACGAAGGAAGGGATCGTGGAACAAGACGTACAAGACGTACAGGTACAGACCGAGTATTCCCACTAGTGCTACAGCTACGACCGCGCGCGTCCGTGACATGGTACTCTATGACTATCGATCGCGTGACATCTGTCTAAATAGCGTTATCTTTTGTCATGTGTCTCTGCCTACTAACCGCGTGACAGCTAGAGGCGCCTATAACCCCAACTGACGTAGGGGCGCATTTCCTCATCGTGTCAGCAGTGGTTCTGCATTACACGTTCACCGGACCCGTGGTGATTCCATCCTCGTGGACCACGCGCTTGGCATAGAAGTAGGTCAACGCCGCACGTTCCTGGATGTACGTCAGCACGGATGTGTGATTGACCCGGAACCCGCGATTCTTCTCGCATCCACTCCGACGATTGGTCAGCACGTCCAGGAACGCCTGCTTGTCGATGGTGTTGAGTCGTTTGTTCAGTCCCTTGGTGCTCTATTTGTCGATCGTACCCGAACAATAGTAGGTCTTGCTGCACGGTCCCAGGAAACAGTCGACGGACCATTCGACCTTGAAGAGTCCCGGTGTTCTCTTGTCGTACGCCCTGCGCGCCTTGCAACACGTCTCGATGCCGTCCCACGGACGTCCGGTCAGTCGACAGCGCACGTAGTCGTTCTGATGTTCGTCGCAACATTCGGACGGTAGCCATTCGGAGCGATGACGAAAGTAGTGGTCGCGCAGTGCCGGGGTCGCGAGGTCGTCGATGGACGCTCCGGCCAGAGCCAAATAGGCGCTGTCCGTATCGGTTTCGCAGTACTCGAACAGTGGACGTTCCACGTACCTGACCATGAAGTCGTAGTAGAACTCCAACATGCGCAGTTTGGCCCACTGCAACACGAAGAATCCCACGTGCGTGGACAGGGTGTATTTGACGGTGCGCTTGTGCATTTCGATCTCGTACGCATCGGCGACGACGACGTCGAGTTGACGGAAGCGACGATCGTTGATTGCGATCGATGCCCTCTTCTTCGTGCAGTAGGTGACCTCGCGGTGCTTATCGACGTTGGTGATAAATTTCCCATAGGAAGAATTCCCCATAAGTTTGTTGGTGTCCGCAATCATAGCCTTGTCGGGGTGGGCGTGTCCTTCGCGTCGTGCGGACGACACCGCCTCGCCGAATCGTCGGAAGCAGGCGACCGGTGTGTACTCGATGACCTGGTAGACGTGCGTCACTTCGAGTCCGTGCGCGAGGTACCATCGCAAGAGAGGTGTGGCGAGCAAGATATTATCCCCACGATAACTCCCGACGAGCATGCGACGCGGGGTTGCCATGATGTCGTGTTCTTCGGTGTAGCGACGCATGAACGGTCCGAGGTCATCGCGGGTCAGATGGATGTTCTTGAAAATGGGCTGCATCTCGGCAAAGTGTGCGCGCAGGTCCTCCGGTACGCGTATGTCGCACTGAATCATACCGAACACACTACCGTTGCGCACACCTGTCAGGATCTGTTGTGACGTCATTTTCCAGCGCACCTGTCGACGGTGTTGACGAACGTCCAGAAACTGTTTCACGCATGGTTCGCGTCTCGCCACCTTCCACTCGCATTCCCACAACTCGACGACCCGCACAAAGTGTCGAAGATAGGCCGTGTTCTTTCGCGTTTCGGCGAGCAGTTGCGTCATGGGTTTGCCGTTGACCTCGTTGACCTCACGTCCGGTGCACGGACAACCGTGGTAGTAGCATCCGTGAAACTGATAGGCCGTCTTCGTTTCACTGCACCAACCGTCCACCAACAGTTTACCGATGCGCTTCTCTCGACCGTTGGGCTGGTGACGTATGATGCGTCCCGTGCTTTCGGACTCCCACGTCAGCCATTCGGCGGCCATGTGACCTGTTGGCTGTGCCGCTTCGGGTCGGAACTCCTTCTCTTCCCGTCGTCGCGTGTACGATCCCGTCGGCATCTCTTGCGATATCGACCACAGATACAATGCATTCGCATCGTATCCGACGATGGCCTGACACGTTCGAGAAGCGTCGCCGTAGTCGTGATCCCCTTCTCGTGATGTCTGGTGAAGATGAGTGACGGCCCTCCGACGATGTTCTCTCTGATGAGCTGATGGACGTCCTTGTTCGTCTCGTTGAAGAGCGTAAAGAACGTACTCTCCGGCACGTACGTGAACAGGTAGGTCAAGGTCAAACCAGGTATACTGATCCCTTGTTTGAACATGTCGAGACCGCGGTGTCGGTAGAAGTCGAACTGTTTGGCAATGGCCTCCAAGAACGGTACGATGTCCCTGTTGTTGTACCAGACGATAAAGTCTCGCAAAGTCTCCATGTCGTTGTCCCGCCACACCTCCCGACATCGCGTTTAGTCGTCATCGGATATACCTTCGTTCTTCAGTCGACTGAAGACGGCCTCTTTGGGAGGTAGAGCGGTGTCGTCGAGACTCTCCAAGCTGTCCATGTATTCGTACGGGAAGTGACCTTTCGTGACCTCGCAACCGTACGCTTTCAGGTACTTGTCGTACGAGAATCCCGGGGCGATATAATAAGTCATATCGAGGAATTTCAGGTCGTCCGTCGATAGACACATAAACGTGTTGCCACGTTTGATCACGTGAAACGTCTCTTCCTCCTCTTCCTCCTCCTCCTCCCCGTCCTCTGTTACTTTCTTTGTGGACAGGAAGTACGGTACCAGGAACTGTTTGACGACGTTCAGATCGTACTTGGCCGAGTTGAAACCGATGACACTCAACTGATGAAGCCAACCGTACAATTGTTCCATGAGAGTTTTGTAGGGATTGGTCGGTTGTCGCTGTGACTCGTTGTTCCCCTCTGTGGCAGTCGCTTCCACGGCGGACGCTTCCTGTTCGTCCCACGTCAAGATAGCCTCCGCGAGTTCGCGGAGGGTGCCCTCGTATCTGTCTACGATGACTTCGTAGGCTGATTCGCTCATCGTCTGAAGGATGGTCATCATGTCGGATATCAACTTGTTGCTGTCGCCGTCCGTGATGAGACATTGCACCTGTTCGAATCCGGGTACGTTACTCGTCAGGGACACGCTCAACGGTACGTGACGAGCCACCCAGTGGACCTTGTCGCTGTCCGACGGAAGCTGTGACGTATCGAACCAGGACTCGAAGTCGAAGGTGGCACGATAGAGATAGAAGCGCAACCACTCGGGAACGCGAATGTTTTCGTCGTCCAACCGCTGGAAGACTTTCGGCGACGGACGGTAGACGCCACCGGGATAGATCTTTCGCACACCTCCCGTACAACTGCGCTCGTGTCGCTCTAGTGCCCAAGCACCTTTCCATAGCGAGTCGCCACACTTCCTACATCGATAAGAGTGACAGTACATATTCACGTCTTGTATGTAGGAAAAGTGTGTCTCGTGAAGATTGATGTACATCGTTTCGGGATAGTGACACAAGGAACGGCGTACGAGTTCGGCAGTCGCCTTTCTACCTTCTTGTTCTTCCGGTTCGACGAGCGTGTAGACGGACACGTTGGTCTCAAAGGTGGTCTCGACGCGATAGAGATCGTCCATCGTCACCCCGTCAAAGTCTTTCATAGCCACTCCGTCACGGTCGTACTTCGCGTAGAGTACCTTCGCAGTGGGTTCCAGGTGGTGGCGGTCGCATCCATGATGCATAGCCAGGCACCGGAAGAGACACAGATTGTCGGTGTACTTTGTCTTTTTGACGGAGTCTCTTTCCAATCCGTTGACAGCTTTGTTCCGTTTGATGTACCTCGGCAGTGTGACATCCACACATCCTATCGGATGTTCCACGATGTGATTGACGAAGAAAGTGACATTCGTGACCACCTCGCATACCCAATGACTGTCCGGACGTTGCTTGATGACCCACTGCAACACTTCTGTTTCCCGGATACGCTCCAGAAACGCATCAAAGTATTCAGTGTTTGTGATCAGACACTGTTCGTCAAGGTAACGACCACAGCAGTTACAGGACGAATGGTAGTACCTGTACCTGTTCGTGGTCTTGTTCCTCAACACAAAACCATAACTCAAATTAATCTTCAACGCATGCTTCTGTTCGCGGAACATGATTTTTAGTGACGGTTCTAGAACGCTCGTGTCAGGTGTCCACACTCTGTAATTGTACCTGGATTGCGAAGGGGAGTCGGGGCGGTGGTTGTGTCGGGTCGTCATCGTCGTCAGCGGCGCTCACACGTGGTTGCTCTGTACGTCTTGCACACTTGCGTAGGGGTGGGTCGCTCGCTTCCACACGTCTGCTACATACCGTCTTGATATGACGTAACAAGGCGTCACGTCTCGTGAACTCACGTGCACATCTCTCGCAGCAGTGCAGTGTATCGCGTGACCTGCACGTCGTCCTCGTGTGCTGTACCTGGTTGTGTCGTCTCGTGAAGCCTCTTCCGCATATCGGACATGGATACTTAGTGGTTTTCGGTGGTTCGTCAGATGGCACCACTCGCGACGATGGTTTATTGTAGGTATGTTCGTCGTCGTCGACGACGACGTGTGATGCTGAATGCGTTTGATCTATGTGACGTTGTATGTCGGCGTGTGTATCGAGGACGAGGCCGCAGTGACGACACACGTGTTGCTTCATCGTCTACCTACAACTGAAGGATAGGAGATCCTTGTACGTTTCTATATATATATATATATCCTACACTGCGTGACGTCATATAGTCAGAGGGGGGCGTGGCTATGCTACGTATAATACACTACATTACACTGTATAGTCAGATAGCACGGGGAGGTGTCTTGTATGAGTGTGCATGTGTATCTATGTATGTATGTCTTCACCTAGCGCAACGAGCTATGACGGTATATCAGCGTGGGGGACAAGAACAACAGACACCGGAACCTGGATTACATATATCTTTTATTTCATTAATTACAACTAAAAGCGAAAGCAAATACAAATAAAAGTGATTAATACAAATAAAAAGCAAATACAAATAAAAGCGAAGCTATGCACCTACAGTGACAGACAAGAAGCGCAGGGGCGCATTTCCTCTTGTCGTCACTGCAGCAGGCGCTTCCGGAGTGACTCCGTAATATAAGCGACGTGTTCGTCACGAATTATGTTACGGGCGATTTCGTCGCACATCGTCCGTACAGCCGTGTCTATCGAGAATCTCTGTGTAGCAAACAACACCCCGGCTAAACTCTCGATGTTCAGCTCGAGGTGTCGCACGCTGTCGAACGGAGCCGATTAGGCCCACTGGATAGCCGTACATGTCTTCGACCAGACGATGTGTCCGTTGTAGGCCACGTCGAGCGTCGATCTTTGTTTCCGCAATGTCTCATACTCGGAGGATGTCATGGTGACGTCGTCGCCATCCTCGCATGTCATCTCCAATGATTCGGAGGATGTTGATGGTGGTGGGGATGACACGCACGTCATCTCCAGTGGTGGGGATGAGTGTCGCCGCTCGTGGAGTTGTGTGAGGAGGACCTGACGCAGCGGCATGGGGGTGTGGTGGCGGCGTCGTTTTGTCGGTGCCCACTCTAGCGGATTCTGTCCATACGACTGTTGTATGAGAGCCAGTCCACTAGAGAGAGCATCGGTGACCTGTCAACACAACAACAACAACAACATTAACAGGGTGTTTTCTCGTCCGACAGTGATATACCACGTGTACGTAGGATGGCTTGCACACGTGCTATGATGTCACGTGCCCTCATCGGTGTGTCCGCCATATACCTGTAATGGTGCACTGCATACTTCACATTGTCGTAGATCAGATCACTACGCACCAGGTAGATGTTTTTTTACCTCACCTTCAAAGATACGCCACAGTTCGTTGCTTACGATCCGGACGATGGCATCGAGTGCTGCTGTGCGCAGTTCAGTGTACCAGACCTGCCTTTTCTCCTCCGTGTCGTCTTGTTGTTTCGCCTCCCCGTCTTCCTTCTCATCAGTCACGTGTATACCACGGCTATGTAGACTCGCTTTCACCCGTGATATAATATCACGAGCAAACCACGGTGTGTACACTACGCATACCAGCTCGGATACTACCATACGGAAACTATCAAATATACGTGTGTGATCCACACTGTACAGGGCTTCGTGAACGTCCGCATAGTGTCGATACAGTTCGTCGGCTGCCTGATGCACGCAGGCGCCGGTTAGAGTGGGTATAAATAGATCATCATCTATAATTTGGTCCGCGCGCTTTTGAATGGCATCCACATTCTCTACCGACTTCTGTAATTCACTACGCCTCCGGACCTCATCATCATCAACATCATCATCATTCCAATCAGTATCACAATCACCATCATTAGCAACATCATCATCTTCATCACTAGTCCACGAACATGATCCCACACAGATGACAACATCATCATCATCACTACACCACGAAGATGACCCCGTACAGATGACACTTGCCTCAACATCATCATCATCGGTGAAGGTCAGGCGACGTTTCACTCCGCGCTTGGATGGTGTTGCCTGGGGCGTCGTCGTCAATCAAGGGCCCGTCTACAATACGATAGAGAAATTACATCATAGCTTCCGGTGTCAAATAGACAGTCAGACAGACACATCCTCCATACCACTAGGGACAGGGTCTCTCTATACTCCGTTAGGAGGCGTCACCTACTATTTCCTCTCTGTCAGGTGGCGCCTCTTACGACTGGATTATTTCCAGTGCTATCACGGTATAGTTTCGGTAGTCACACTTTGTTGTCTTTCTAATTGTCACCATAGCCTGTTTGCCACGTAGGACATTCAGCGCCTGGTAGTGTTCGTCGTCGCTTTTAAGCGTCATATAGTCGCTTGCTGTCAGTCCCCCCGTGGCCCGCTGGATTAGACGATCAAATCCCGTTGCCCACACTTCATTGCCCCGGCGATCGGCGAACAACATACCCATAGCATATTTGTATACAGAAATTCCCTTCTGTCGGCCATGGACCGGACATGTATTGACACTATGCTGATCTTTCGTCGTTTCGACGTGAACTTTCCGATTACAGATACGACACGCCGAATAACATACATATTCAGTCGACAGAGCACATGTTACCAGTGTGAGTGGACGCACGAATGCGTATGCTCAATCACTTACTTTTTCGAGGTCCGACAACAGCATTTCCTCGGGGTTGAAGTCGGGCGTCGCCATCTTGTCGTGCAGGAGTCGGTGTATACGAGAAGAGCTTCGAACGGCAGCGAATCGGAGAGAGAGTGTTTGTCCTGTTAGATTTAGCCTGGGTTTATATACATATTCATTCCCTCCAGGCATCGTCCACGTGATACCACAGTCAATGACATCATGCGTCCCTGGGCGTTTTCGACTTATCGAGCGCGTGACCTTATCTCTCTCTTCCTCTCGTACTCTGTCCCCGTGTGGCTGTCTGTCTGTTTTTTAATGGACGCCTTATGTAAGCCTTACAGAGCACTGTCTAACGAAGTGCCTCACCTGCATAAGAATCACACCGAGTGTATTCTTACCTGTTTCGTTACGCTTTGAAATCTTGCCCCAATACCCTTCCGCGCTGGGTACATTCTCAATAAGTCGTGTGCCACCTGTGTCGAGCAAGCGTTGTCGTAGTTTAGTTGCGCGGAACTTCGCGGCTACTATTGCGTACATCACGGATCGCCGTTGTGATAGCCATGTAGCGGTTCGATCCGGTGTCCATCGGATGCTTTTACTCCAGTATTTCGCCTATAATCCACTGCGCGCAGTCTGAATCTTTCTCGCTGTGTTCTCGTCGTGAAAATGTTCGGCTTTTCGAAACTGATATGCTGCTTCTGCGCAAGCAAAGTCCTCGCCCCATATATGTATATCACACGCATAGAAATTCGATAGGAAGTGACCAGCACCCTTGAATTGTATATCCAAGCTCTTGACCGCCATATGTTTCATCGCTGACCACTCACAGAGTTCTTTTCTCTCGTCTGTATTGTTAGCATTCTGATAAGGTGCATTCCACATGCATTGTCGTCTGTCTAGCTAGCTGCCCTTCGTACATCACGCGCTTATCGTCACCAGCTGTTCCCTCTGTCATATGACTGATATCGGTTTTTACTTTACTACACCGAACCTTTCCATAACCACATTGCTTCCTACATAAGTGATCCCTCCAGGCATCGTCCACGTGACACCCCTAGACAATGACATCATCTGTCATATGACTGGTATACTTTACTACATCGAAACTTTCCATAACCACATTGTTTCCTATGTAATCCCTCCAGGCATAGCCCACGTGACAATGACATCATGCGTCCCTGGGTGTTCGCGACTTTAGCCTTTTTCATACACCGGTATTTTTCCATTCTACAGTGTGTCTTAGAAGTTGCCTTCACAATATATATATATATATATATATATATCTCGTTTGTTACATTCACATAATACCATTCGCAACTATGACTTCACCGATACTCGCGACTTTAGCCTTTTTCATACACCGGTATTTTTCCGTTCTACAGTGTGTCTTAGAAGTTGCCTTCACAATATATATATATCTCGTTTGTTACATTCACATCATACCATTCGCAACTATGACTTCACCGATACCATGGGCTCAACTTCGTGAGGAGTGACGTCTTCGTGATGCTTCCCGTGAACAAATGTAAGTACTTTTATTATTCATTTCAGTATATTATTCTTTGCTTTGTTTCATTCGATAGATATCCTATGCATAATTACACAGTGTTCTTCACGCAACCTACCTGTGGCGTCTCACCTCTATTTCTGACATGTCGTTACCTCTCCTTTTCATTTCATTTCATTTCGTATTCCTTACGCTTACGTTCGTTATGTGTCACAGTTGTCTATATTTACATTTCAGGTCTGACAGTGCTACTGTTGATGACAATGATACCTGGAGTATAGCAAGCAGTGATTCCAGTGTCTCGGATTGCACGTGAGTGTTCAACGATTATACTTTACTAATACTTATTTATGTTCTACTTACCACGTTTCTCATTCTCTTCAATGTATATACACAGACCTTTCTTGTCTCTCCCGTCTGCTGTTGACCTAGCTTGCCCTTTTATCGTGTCGGCTACCTACGCGGTGTCTGGTTACATCGCTGATAGTCTATTCCCACCGGCTGTATAATATCATATATGTTTAAACAACAATATTTTAAAAGTTTTCATATATGTTCCAGAGAAGAAGAACTCCGTGATAACCACTACTGCTCGTTCTGTCTGGTCTTGGATGAACTATTGCGGACACGGGCCCGATTTGACCCCGACCCTGTTTCTCCTCCGGACACGGGGGATGTCGAAGATTGGTGTTCGGAGACCAATGATGATAATGATGATGATGTGGGTTTTGATGTTGAACGCTAATGTTATTAAAACGAATTCCCCCACTGTACACAGGGGATGTCGAACATTGGTGTGCGGAGAGCAATGATGATGATGATGAGGGTTTTGATGATGAATGCTAATGTTATTAAAACTAATCAACTTTCAAACTGTGGTGTTTGTCGGTTATTACCTTAGCAATAATTCTTCTTTCATACATACATACATACATACATACATGCATACATACATATTTTAAAGTTTCATATATATATATATACTCTTTCGTTTATTCCTCGTTATACACGGTTTATAAACATTATTCACACACATCTTTCAGTATAAAACATAGGCAGACTTACCTATCACTTCGTCAATACATCATTCAGTTTACTTCTTTATCTCTCATGATACACCTTTTAAAACTTTTCTCTTTGAACTTTCGTTATTACTCGTCAATACATCATTCAGTTTACTTATTTATCTCTCATGATACACCTTTCATCAACTTCCATGGCTACTCACTCCACCACCAGGGGGCGCTACATACACTCACACATACGGTCACGTGACTACTCACTTTGCTCAGGGGGGCGGCCGTCGAAACCTCCCTAGTATCGCTCAAAAATACTGCGAAAACACCACAGGATACCCCTCCAAAAACCCAATGCTACTACTTGCGTTTACTATGTTAAATGCAATATAACATGTCCGTGTATACCTGCGTTTACTATGTTAAATGCAATATAACACGTCTGTGTATACCTGCGTTTACTATGTTAAATGCAATACATAACAATATCGTACGCAGTACTATAAATAAACGAATTTCACTTTACAGTTCCTGTGGGTGACAGCAGTCACTGCTTGTGTAGTACATTGTCAACAGTGCCATGTGCTACACTCACCTTGAAAACAATCCGATACGAACGTTGCCCCTGGTCCAGGTGTGGTCAGATGACTTGGGCAGGGTTGACAGTCGAAATGCACTAGCTTGTCTTTGTAGAAGCCCCGAGAACACGAACACACAATTCTCTTGATCCGTCCTGTTGGTATCCTGCCTCGCACTGCCCTAGTGACAACATATAACGCCATTATATTAATAGTATACGTGTTTGTAGGGAAACGTTTCATATTTGGTTTTACTACGCTTCGTCTATTGTACATACAGTTTATACAAACGAGATTCATTTGCACTTACTCGATATTGGTTTAATAATAAAATAGATTATGTATATATGATATTTCTTTTGTGGATGACAATCTGTTTAATGATACAGTCTTCTTAAGTAAAACAAATTAGGAAGAAACTATAACTTTCGATTTTCGCGACAGTCCTTTTGCAAGATGGCAGCATAACTGAAATAAAATGTATAAATTTGCTAGTAACAAAAAATAAGAAATACACGCTTGGTTTTAACGCTTCTGACATGCTTACACTGGCAATCATCAACACTTGTCGAGCCAAAATCCCGGGTAGTAGAGTTCAAAGGGCAGTCAATGCAGGCGGTCTTGCCACTGTCTGGCTGATAAGTTCCATGTGGACACTTCGCACACTTCTGACCATCAATCATCTCTCCTGGCTGACAGTCAGCTACAAGCAAAGGCACAATTATAAGAATGTTAAAATAAACTACGAATATTACAATAAGACTACAAAGCATAGGTATCGAGTAATATGGGGGCAACGCTACCTCTTGCAAACAAAACTTACCTTACCAAAAATGCCTAATAGGATATGGTTTAACAATCTTAGTGATCAGAATATCAGCTAAAACTTTAGATATCAATAGGTTATGAAAATATTGATAGACATGGTTTGTACATAAGAAATATAGAAGAACTGGATTACACAAAATAGTGTTAGTGAAGAAACAATGTAGATTAGATATAAGAATGAACGTATTTTTGATTAGGAGTATAAATGAATTGAAATGATTATGTACTAACTGTCTAAATGCACGCAACGTGAATGTTTGAAGAGCTGGGACAACAACGTATTGTCTTACTGAAAACAAAGAAGTTATAATGTCTTACACTAATATAGCCTGATGCTGCTGACGTTTGCCCATAGCTTGAGCTCAAAACTAAGTGTTTTAAATCGTGACCTTTTGAATGTGTGCGTGCAAGCTGAAAGCTTCTGTAGTGCTTCTACTTCTTCTTCTTCTTCTTCTTCGTAATTACCCCCCCCCCCAGTCATCAAGTTGATTATTCTGGAATTGGAGATTAGAGAATGAGATCCCAGCTCAGTGAGTCCACGACAGATTTTTTTCCCATTTTCCTGCGTGGGATATTTTACTTCCCCTGACAGAGACACCATATAGTGCAGTCCGGTTCAGATGCAAACGACGTTGACAACTCTTTTTGGCAGTGATGACGATAGGCCAAAAATGACAAAAATTGTTTTATTACATGCCAAAAATAAGCACACATTCCACTGTAGTAGTAACAAAGAGGGATTTTAAAAGTATCCGGACGGCAAACCCCCTCCGTGAGCGCCATGCCTAGGCATATATATCATAAGACAAGTCCCCGGCGCGCTGTAATACTGTCTTTACTAGAAAATCCCATTTCATATTCAACACAAGTGGCTTGGAAGAAATGTTGGCTTCATATATTTGGACACACCGATGCCGTGTCGACGTCAACAAAAATCCACGTAGAACAATATCAAGCGAACAAATTATGTAAACGATCGGTCGATCAATACCAAAACCGCTCTCGCTGATTATAATGTAAATATAAAATGGCGCGGTGATGGAATCCGCCGTGTGACGTCACGACGTAGTTATCAAACAATCTCTTGGATATCAAATAACAAAACACTGGACCCCCAAGTAAGCCTATATTTCCTTTTCCACCTGTCATCCGTGGTTCTTGCTCAGGATGGCAATCTCGTAACTTCTTTTTTACGAGATGTAATATACCTATAACTAAACATAGCTAAAAACGTGTTTACATTTACAATCATCTACATTTGTTGAGCCAACATCCGGGGTAATATAGTTTAACGGGCAATCAGTGCAGGCGGTCTTCCCTTGGTCTGGCTGATAAGTTCCAAGTGGACACTTTACACACTTCTGACCACCAAACATCTCTCCTGGCTGACAGTCAGCTACAAGAAAGACATACACGATTCTAAGAAACGTGTGTATAGCATGTCTATTAACATACATGTAGAGTTACTGTGAATATGTACCGGTTGTGAACGGGGCAATAGTACATATTGGCTATTGCGATTACAATTGTAAATAATAATATTTCCCCCTCTGACACTTCCCTCAGGATTTTCATAGTACAACTATTTCAACACTAGTCTGGGATACGACCAGTTACCATTTGCCTTGGAAATTATTGTTCAGCAGTATGCACGTGTTTTGGATTGGATGAATCGTGTATTTGCTCAATTATTAGCATGTGAAAGATCATGGTAGTAACCATTTTGATAGGGGCTATTATTTAGTTAACTAATCGATGTATTCCAACTGTTAATACATTGTAAATGATATAGTGTTGCAATGTGCGGAAACCGGTAGTTCTGTTAGCCACTGAAATTTTTTGTACCAAGGAACAGTTGCACGCACCTTGACCACGACCAGAATAGGACACTGACTCGCTTGTAGGCGTGATCTGATGGCTGGGGTTAGGTTTGCTCTCTGGGTGCAGAACCTTGTCTTTGAAGACGTCGCGAGGATACAACACGCAGCGGCCGGTTACCTTGTCAAATTGCGAGCCTGCTTCACACTGTGCTATTGACAAGACAGGTTTAAATGAACGTAATGATTTTTTTCTTCAAAATACATATTTATCTATTGCGCTTGAAATCCAAGAAATACAAATGTTATCCAAATGCTATTTAAACGATCAGCTTTATTAAAGAAGCTTAAAGAAGCCTGGACCAGACATTCTGCTAAATGTAACTAACTGCCAAATGATACATCAAGATTTGTATATTTAGGATTTTGCGATACTTCACTTGTATTCACGAAAACGTTCATAGCCTGCATCGGATACATATAAGATAATGCGTAATCGATTTCCAGTGCAGTCGAGTAGTTTGAACGAACCGATGCCTTGAACAGCGCCTGCAGCTCGCCGTTTTGTCAAAAAACTGTCTTTAGCAAGGTATCGTTTAATGTATGCTTTGTACTGACACAACCTGGCAAAAAACATGACTTTACCATGTTGATGTCAACATATATCAACGTAGAGCAATATCAAGCAAACAAATTATGTACATGTTTTAACATGTTTTATAAAAATGCAAACGTCGATTAATACCAAAACCGCTCTCGGTTTTTATAATGTAAATAGAAAATGGCGCGTAGAGGCAATACGCCGTGTGACGTCACGACGTAGTTATCAGACAATCTCTTGGATAACAAATAACAAAACACTGGACCCCCGTTAAGCCTAGATTTCCTTTTCCACTTGTCATCCGGGGTGCTTGCTCTGGATGGCAATCTCGTAACTACTTTTTGCGAGATGTAGTACACCTATAACTAATCATAGCTACCTGGACCTTGATTTTACGTTTCAGACGTGCTTACGTTTACAATCATCTACATTTGTTGAGCCAACATCCGGGGTAGTATAATTCAATGGGCAATCAATGCAGGCGGTTTTCCACGGTTTGGCTGATAAGTTCCACGTGGACACTTCATACATTTCTGACCACCAAACATCTCTATTAACATACATGTAGAGTTACTTTGAATATGTACCGGTTGTGTACGGGGCAATAGTATCTATTTCGATCGCAACTGCCATAGTAATGAAAATGACAATGAATATAGTTTATTTTTGTCAATACGTACAAGAACCAATAGCAAAATAATACACATCATAAAGTATATATTGATACATAATATATGTACATCAGCGTGAATATGTTTATGGTAATTTGTTAACAAATGAAAACAACTAAATAACATAATAGCCTATATTTACATTTTATGGAAAAGAAACTTAGTTGATACGATGTTACTGTACTGACCAGGGAGACTCCTACTAAGACCGCAAGGTCGCTATCGTAAGAACCACCCTATTACAACGTTAGATTTATCAATAATTCATTGATTAATTAATAAAATAGTTCAATTCAAGGCTATTATTAATCGCAAACTAAGAGAAAGAAACAAAGAACAGAACGAGCGTTTGCACGTACGTACGAGTATGTATGTGTGTACGTACGGATATAAAATAAAATAAACATCATATATTATGGCAATTGGTGCAACAATATAATATAGTCTAACACATTCACATATATGCGGTATATATATGTATATATGTATATCTTGCAGTTATTCATATATTCACATATATCTTTGGGAGTTTTGTACACATCGAGTGCACAGTAGGTACCAATGCCAATACAATTGAAAGTGATTACTAATACATTATGATAGCAAACACAACATATCTTACATGTATAAGGGGTATAATGATATCTTACATGTAAGAAGAGGGGGAAACAAATCAGACAGGTTTTTTTTTGTAAAAAAAGAAGTAAATTTTTAAGTGTAGTTTTATTTAACTCGAATGTATGCATGTATAACAGTGCCTAATTCGGCAAGTTGAGCTGTAGTTTGAAATTAAATAGTTTTTTGTATATTCGCTGAAGCCTTTGAGAGAGTGGGTGTGGATTTTGTCCGCGATTAAGTTGGGAGTATCATTATATACTCGAGCGATGTTATGTATGATGCTTTTATTTGCAAGGTCACTGTTCGTATTTTCTGTGTGGATACGCTCCTGACTTCTGGTACTATATGTGTGTACATCAGAGTTAAGTCTTATGGTTATATTTTGTAGATACTCAGGAAGATTTATATTTATGTATTTGTGATAACATTTTAATTGTTGTAATTTAACGATGTCTTCAACTTTTAGGAGTTTTAAACTTTTGAACAAAGGGTCAGTATGTGCGTTATATTTACTGTTTGTAATCATTCGTATTGCTCTCTTTTGTAGTTTTGTTACTTTATTGAGTTGAGATCCCCATATAAGTATACAGTAAGTTATGTGGGGGAGAATTAGTGAATTGTACAGTTTTAATAATATATATTGAGGAATGAACCATCTCAACTTATTTATAATTCCAATTGTGCGATATATTTTAGAAGCTATTTTATCGATGTGGCTGTTCCACTTAAGATGTTTGTTTATAGTTAAACCTAGGAAGTTGAAATTATCTGCGCATTCGACTGGCGTGTCGTCTATATTGGGATTTTTTTGGTGGAGAATGGAATAACATGTATTTAGATTTTTTTATGTTTAATGATAGTTTGTTAACTATTAACCACGCATTTATTTTGTCTAACTCAATATTGATTTCTTGGAAATTGTCATGTATGTTAAAGGATTCCAATGTACTTGTTAATACTGAATCATCTGCATATAGTAGTAGTTTAAAAACTGTGCTAGCGTTTGTAATGTCATTCAAGTAAATCAGAAATAAGAGAGGACCTAGAATGGATCACTGAGGCACTCCAGTGGTAATGGGAAGCATATCAGATTTAGTGCCTTCAAATTCGACATATTGTTTTCTTCCTGTTAGATAACTACGTAGAAGTGTGTTTCCATTCCAATTAATTCCATAGTATGATCATTTTTTTAATAAGATGTCATAATCTAGTGTATCAAAGGCTTTTGATAAGTCTAGAAATATTGTTTTGGGAACTTCTCCTTTATCCATTTCGCAGATGATTTTGTCAATAAGTTCGAGTGCTGCTAACTCCGTAGAATGTCCCTGTCTAAAACCTTATTGACTTTTATAGAATAGTTTGTGATTTTGAAAGAAGGAATATAGCTGGTTATAAATTAATCTTTCGAACACTTTTGAGATTGCTGAAAGTATTGAAATTGGTCGATAATTTGTGAATAATCTTTTATTTTCCTTTTTGAATATGGGAATCACTTTGACTGTTTTCAAGATATCAGGACAGTTTCCTGTTTCTAGAGACTGGTTTATTATGATTTCGAGTGATTCAAGTAAAGGTGTCTTTAATTGTTTCAATACTTTTGTTGATATGCCATCTTCGCCACAACTGGATTTCTGGTGAAGGCGATCAATGACAGTTTCTATGTTTTGTTGGTTAACGTTTTGAAAGGAAAATTGTACATCATGTTTGAATTGCAGATAGTCTTGAAATGTTTTGTTATCTGGGTTATGTATTTTTTTACAAGTTCCGGTCCAATGTTTGTAAAGAATGAATAAAATTTGTTTGCGATAATAAGCTTGTCTGAGACCTGTTGTTCTTCCACAGTAAATAAAATAAAAAAAGTAAAATATTCTGGGAATGAATTTTTTTCCGTTTTATTTAGTATATCAATTATAGCTGACCATGTCTTTTTATATTTGTTTTGTGTCTAGTAAAACAAGAGTCGTAATAACTTAATTTAGCATATTTAATTGTTCTTTTAAGTACAACATTAATATTATGTAGTTCCGTTTTTAGTAGTTTGTAATCGTGTGAAATAGGTATAAGAGTACGTAATTTATTGTACAATTTATCTCTATGTTTTATAGATTTAATAATGGTTTGTGTGACCCAGTTTGATTTTTTGTGGCGATGTTTATTGAATTTAACAATTTTACTTGGAAAATGTTTTTTTTATATATTTTTGGGTATCACACATAATGTTTGTGTTTGTATTTGGGTTAGTGTTATGGGATGAGTCTAGTTTTCCAACAATATTGTTACTTGTTAATTCGTGTAGTAGCTTGTTTAAGGCTTTTTTTCTTTCTTTTATCACTTTTATAAATTTTGGAGGCGATTCCTGGAGATTTCTTTGAATATTTATGCATGTAAAATAAGGCTGATGATCTGAAAACTTTTTTTTCTTCAAAATGCCTGATGTAGTATTCATAGTAGTGTTGGAAAGTTTGCAGAAAAAAGTTATCTATTAATGTACCCTTAGAGTTAGAGAATCTTGCGGGTACAGTAATTTGGGGGTAGAAACTATGTGAAGATAGTACATCAAACAAATCACTAAAGATTTCAATCTCGTTTACTTTTAAGAGATTAATATTGTAATCTCCAGCGATGACAGCATCATAATTGCAACTCTCTAGATGCATTAATAGCGGCGTAATTTCATCAATGAATGTTCTTTAATTATTGAGGTTATTCCTTGGTGGTCTATATACAAGTATAATGTTTGTATGTAAAAACTTAGAATTGATTTAGATAAACTGGCCTTCCCAAATAGTTGACTCGCTATTAATATCCATGGCTGTGTAATTGTATTTATCGTTTAGGTATATAATTAAGCCACCTTTCTTGCTGCATCGTCTACTTTGAGGAATACACGTATACGATTTTAATTGTATAAGAGAAGTGTCACTATGATCACATAGCCAGTTTTCCTGAATATTTCCTCCTCGGACACTTACCTCAGAATTTTCATAGTCAACACTAGTCTGGGATCCGACCAGTTGTCATTTGCCTTGACAATTATTGTTCAACAGTAAGCAAGTATTTTTGATTGGATGAATCTTGTATTTGCTCAATTATTAGCATGTGAAAGATCATGGCAGTAACGATTTTGATAGGGCAATTTTTTTAAAATAAATATGTAAATGATAGTGTGGCAATGTGCGGAAACCGGTAGTTCTGTTAGCCACTAAAAGTGGTTGTACTAAGGAACAGTTGCACGCACCTTGACCACGATCAGAATAGGACACTAACTCGCTTGTAGGCGCGATCAGATGGCTTGGGTTAGGTCTGCTGTCTGAATGCAGAACTTTGTCTTTGAAGACGTCGCGAGAATACAACACGCAGCGGCCGGTTACCTCGTCAAATTGCGAGCTTGCTTCACACTGTGCTATTGGCAAGACAGGTTTAAATGAAGGTAATGATTTTTTATTCTTCAAAATACATGTTTATTAACTGTGCATGGAATTCATGAAATACAAATGTTATTGTAATGTTAGTTAAACGATCAGCTTCATTAAAGAAGCTTAAAGAAGCCTGAACCAAACATTCTACTAAATGAAACTAACAGCCAAATGATACATCAAGACGGGTCTACTTAGAATTTTGCGATCTTTCACTTGTATTCACGAAAACGTTCATAGCCTACATTTACAATCATCAACACTTGTTGAGCCAACATTCCGGGTAGTGTGATTCAACGGGCAGTCAATACACGCGGTCTTCCCGTGGACATTTCGCACACTTCTGACCATCAGACATCTCTCCTGACTGACAATCAGCTACAACTAAAGACATACACGATACTATGAAATAGTAATAGTTACTGTAAGTAGGTATTATGCATTTAGGTGATATGGGCACCGATTGCGATTTATGTTGTAAAGGTAGAATTCCTCCTACGGTAGTTTCCTGAGGATTTCCCCAATACATTATGTCATTGCTTGTCCATGATCAATCTAAACAGGCTTAGGCCAGATATTTCAGTACGTGAAGCTAATAGACAAAGGATACAATGATATTGCCTGTTTGAGATTTTGCGTCCTTTACTGACATGCATTGACCCAATTTGTGAACTATTGTGGGAAATTAGATTACAATTTAAATAACTGCTTAAATATTGTCAACAATGATAAGAAATGCCTCGAGCAGATGTCTTTGCCAAATCCATGCATACTCAAGATACTGGTACTTTTGTTTTAAAACGTATATAAATCGCACAAGAGACGTATGTATAATGCTTGATATGTTAATGGTGCTAACATTCCTACTTTTATATCAGTTCGTTTACTTATTTTATATCAGCCATGTGGAAAACATATTTTGAATATTTGCTAAGCAGTGTCACCACTGATGTAAATATGCAAAATGTGAGAGAACGTAAAGGATGCTTTGCTGGCGTGCAAAATCAGTGTTTCCTCTGCATGCTACCAGTTGGAGATGTCGCCAGGTTTGCTGGAGTCGGTTGGAAAGGCGATTCACCTTTACAACACTATGTTGCAGAAGCAATAAAGTGACGATTGCGTGGCGATTACACTCTTTTGTTTATTTCATTTTCCATGTTTTACACTATACATCTACATGTTTTAATGTTGTAGGTTTAGTTGGTATGTGTGTGTTTCAGTTTAGGTGGCTTTCAATAAGCGTTCCCTTTTAAACAAACAGTACCGGTAAAATGTCCCTATTGTGTTTTTATAATATAGGGAGATAACTGTACTAATGTCCATTTTAAAGAAACAATGCCTATGAAGTGTGTGCCCAATTTTTTTTGTAAACAGGCATAATAAACTATCTTATCTTAGTTTATTTTATCTTTCTATACTAGTGTTATCTCACTTAGATTTCATCCGGATGACTTCGTGAAAACTAGTTTGATACCCTTGGTCAAAAAGAAGCCTGGTGACACCAGTGATGTTAATAACTACATACCTATAGCATTGGTCACATATACTCCTAAGGTATTTGAAATTACTTTGTTTGAATTTATGGAATTTATCTGGATACAACTGTATTATAGAAGCTACATCAGTCCTGTGTATAAACACATACTTTTAGACGCCTCTAAAGCATTTGATAGAGTGAACCACTAGATACTCTTTAGACAATTGTTTAATCGAGATATGCCTGTCCTATTTGTACGAGTCTTATTATATTGTTACGGAACCCAAATGTTTTGTATTAAATAGGGTTCCACTACCTGTTACTTCTTTAATGTATCAAACGGTGTTCGACAAGGAGGGATTTTACCTCACTACGTATTCACTGTATACGTTGCTGATTTACGCAATATGTTAAATAATGCAGGTATATGTTGTCAATATTATAGATTTCTAGATGCATACGATAAACCGCTCCATTACCCTGGATAGGATACACATGCACTTTTGCTACCTACACAAAAAGCGTATGTTAGATCATTTACGTTGATCAGATTGAAAATGCAAGCATTCTGACTAGCGGTTACCATTGGCCAAAGGTAATGCCGTGTAGGTAATATTGAAACCTGTCCATGTCCCTGAACCGTCCGATTCGAAATAAACAGAAATGGTAGAGTTCGTGGAAACTACATCATTTGGCAGTGTATGTCCGTAGAATGTGCCCAACAGTGGCGCCGCCCTGCTGGAGCCGTCGTACACTGTGACGCTGTCGCAGCACGACTTGACCAAGAACTCATCGAACTCCAATTTCACTATCTGCACGAAGACATACGAGATGGGTACACTTTAAATAAAGCGGCCTGGTTTGGAAGAACAAATTGTAGTTGTGAAACTAACAATAAGATACGTAAAAATAGCTGAACAAATAATAGACAATTTCAGCTAAACGTTTGATGCTCTGAACGTATCCAACATTTCTTCGAAGAGTGCCCACAGATGCTGCCGTGATTAAGTCACAACAATCAAACAAACAAACAAACAGACAGGCAGGCAGACAGATATACATATATACAGATACACACCCATACACGCACACACACACGCACACACACGCACACACGCAGACACAGGCATACAGGCAGATAGACAGACAGACAGACAGACAGACAGACAGACAGACAAACACACACAAACAGACAGACAGACACACGGACGGACCACACACACACGCACGCACGCACGCACACACACCCCCCACACACAAACCACGCACATTTACGTTATATACTACACGGGATACAGTTAAAGAGAATCCAACGTTTACAGCCTAGTTCATATTGGTGGAGGGAGAAATTATCACTACATGTGAAACTGGGTAGAGTCGATGTGTTTGTTTAGCTGGCTGACACCTGTGTGTAGTTAAAACTATAAGCAATACAACTGCCACATATACTTAATAAATAACACGTGTGCTCAACGACACATGAGAAAAGGATACTTCCCTAGAAAATCGTCTAACGTAACCTACATCAGTTGAATCGACTTGAATATTCCAATGGCATCTCATGTAATTAGTATACTGGAGTTGTGTGATACCAAAGCTGCCTCTTGGTCCTCTCATCGTGATGGTATTGCTACGACAACCTGTAACTAACGAAACGCGGCATCAAACTGACATAGTCATATATCTCAATAATTATCCAAATGCTCCAGCTTTTTATTGACAGTATAATATTATATTAGCCACACACATTGTATTTTTATTGTGTTATTTTCCATTTATTTCAGCTTGATGTCAACAGTGGAATAGTGTTTGTGTGTATGCATTCTGAATTATTGAATATTATCATATCATATAATGTTTACTATACTTATGTAAGGTTTCATGGCAAAGCGCGATATATCAAAACTCAATTATACGCTTCGTCGTTATAGTGTAAATGAAAACTTTTTTTGTAGTAAAACCTGCTTTTCGACAACCATCTGCTTTCTCACTTCCTCTTAAAATTGATTATAGGCCAGACACAACAGGTAGATACGATAATTTTTTTATTTGTGGAAATTGTGCAATTGTGTCTGCTCAAAGTATGGAATGGATCATACTGGGTAAAATATATAATAAACTTTTTTTAGGCCAAACCCCTGTTTCCATGGTAGCAAACAAATTGGCCACCATTTGAGCCAACATTGGCACATTTGGAAACACTGCCATTATTTTTGGAAGACATATATAACTATGATTCTTGCAAATCCATGTTCTGTATACGTTATATTGTGAGATGATCATTATAATTTTTCCGTATGTTGTATTTTAAAATAAGTGTTTGTATAGTGCAAAAACCCTTTTTTTTTTTAACAAATGTGCTTATCTCTTTCAAATTATTGATGATTTTAAAATTGTGTGATCATTTCGCACAGCTGTGTCTGCTGAATGCAACACTGTTACAAATATTTTTTTCTTCAAGAGTCCATTATTTTATTTGTAATATAATCATTAATATTCATAGACAACCAATATTTGAAACTGCCTCTTATTGTTTAATCTACGGTCAAATATTCTTTTACTATGGTACCGTGATTTTGTTCTGAAATTTTATCACATATATCATAGTTTGATTGCTGCTTTTGTGTGCTTTCTAAAAACATAACTTCGCATATATATGTGTGTACATTTCAATTATATGGCATGTTCTTGATTTGTATATGACATATGAGCTAAACACGCAGACTATATCAATACACATATATATATATATATATATATATATATAAGATTATAACATTACTTAATTAATTGTGTTGATTAATCAATTTAAACAACTTGTAGCAGTAAGCACCATGGGCCGAGACGGGTACCATTTGAAATGTGACAGGTTTTAGTTGAAATTTTACGCATTTACCCAAAATAATTGGTTGTATGTGTTTGACGTGTACAGTACTATACGATAGATATATAATAATTTATTTGTAACATAAATTGGAGGTGGTTGGAAAAATGTAATATGTTCAAGGGATAAAACATTTGTTATACGTTTCCGAATATGTTCGGGAAATCGTCTCACTTCTCGACAGAAACCAGAAGACGTCATTTGAAGTTGCCTTCAATATGCTCTGTCGTTCAAAGGTTTCCAATGTTAAAAAAACAGTCACGGAAGGTGTGAACATGGATCACACCTGCAGTAGTTAGTAGTACTGGGACACCCTGAGGTTGGTAAGATGTATTATCTTTGCATATGTCCACGTCGATCACTATGTTCTGTGAGTTGTAGTTGTAACTTAAATGTAAGGCTGTATTTCCTGTTTGCGATAATTTTCTATTTTGCCTCGGTAAGCCGTGTTGGGCGACATTAGACAACACATTTTTTATATATAATGCGGTAAGAACAAGATTTGTATGAAACCTGTTTGGTACGTAGCTTTCATGTGAATTGCATATAGTTGACAATGATGTTGCGAACATTGTGTTCGCTGTTGATCGCTAGATGGCGCCATTATTTTGACCAGTGTTCTATATTGTTGGTGATTGTAATCCACAGTAGATTGGATGTATATATTGTGTCATGTTTGCTTAATCTCAGATTACCTGTTTGTATATAAGTATGTGTATATAGCGCTTTAGCTGACTTATTCCATGATACAGTGCATGCGTGAGACAATAAGGTGTTGTTTATAATCAGTAAAGTATAATCAATAATTCTATTGTTTGACAATTGATTGATACTCATGTAATATGTATTGTATATATGATATGCAGGCTGTGGCTCGACAGGAGTGTAGGGCCATCCTGCCGAATACAGGTCTCATGTTGACGGCTGTTCTAGGGTTCTAGTGGTTGTGTTGTTTTCGGGTTTTAGCTAGTGGTTGTTTAGTTTAGTTATTAATTGCTTGGGTATATTATAAAGCAGAATTTGATTCATGTTAGTGGTACGCGTACACGTGAAGTCACCGTGCATTTCTTTCCTCATTGTTATTAACTTTATTATTCTGGACTATTCATCTTTTCCTTGACATCTTTTATATAATAAGTTTGTTTATATGTTCTACATATACAGTAAGTATTATTACTCTACGTGCATTGTTAAAAATGTTGTATTAGTAAGCATGGCTTATACATACGCATCAGCAAACAAATTAAGACCGGCATACTATTAAACTGTTGTTAATTTAACTTCACTATGTTATATGTTCTATTTGTGCTCAAAAGTGACATCTTTATGTGCATGGTATTCTAAATGTTAATGTCAATGGTATATTATTTGCATTTATGGTATATATCCCGTATATATCCCTTTTGACTGGTGTGTGTTTGCAATATATGAAGTACCAATGGGTTATTTAACTGCCGTTCAGTAGTGCATGCACTACACTGAGTAATAATCAGTGGTATTCAAAAGTTTATATAAGGTTGAATTTGTTATTTAGAATACGCTGTTTAAAGGTTTTTGGAATGGTTTTCAACAATTTGCTTCAGTGGTATACCATTCGGGGTAATCCAGTGGTATTCTGAATGGTTTACCAATGGTTTTTCATAGAACGGTATAATACATTATACTGGCAAATACCAGGGAAGACCATTCAGAATAAAATGTAATGGTATTTTGAATGGTATTCTGAATGGCCCTTAGTGATATACCACTCAATGATATACTACTGAAGACCATTCAATCCCATTGGATTAAAGACCATTCAGAATACAATTGATTGATATTTTGAATGGTATTCTGAATTGTCCTCAGTGGTATACCACTCAATGATATACTACTGAAGACCATTCAATCCCATTGGAATAAAGACCATTCAGAATATAATTGATTGATATTTTGAATGGTATTCTGAATGGTCCTCATCGGCATACCATTCAATGATATACCACTAAGGACCATTAAATACCATTTAATACCATTCAAATACCATTGGCCATAATACACCCTAATACCATTCAATGGTATTTTAGTGATATTTTTTGTAAGGGACAGTTGTGGTCAGCTGATCCAATAGCAGGCGACGCTATCGACGTGTATGCTGCAGGCACTGAACCATAACAAAGATCAATTGGCTTGTTCAGACATGTTGGACATTTAACAAGATTTAACAAGGTTACTGTCCAGAGCTGTAGGCTTCAGACGGCATGCATACAACGAAGTATTTGGCTTATCGAGTGTCCAACAATTTTCCACTTACGTATAACCTGCCCTCGCTAGATAGCTGTCAATTTTATTTTTGAACATATCCACACTGCCAGCATTAACACAATCATCAGATAATTTGTTCCAGTCATTTATTGTCCTCTGAGAGAATGAGAACTTTCTCATGTCCAACCTACACTGTTCCTTGACTAATGTTGCATTAAATTGGGCCCTCTGGTTAAACTGCCTTCTTTCAGTTTGAAGAAATTATTTTCTATCTAGATCAAACATGACATGCGACATATTGATGAATCGTCTTTAATGATTATCGAGAAGGCAGTGATTAAAGTCACCCAGCTCTAATTTCGGAGTATCTGGAGAACTAGAGTCTAGTTTGTTGATGTGGTGTGAGATGAGTTCTGCAGCCCTTGCGGCATTGGCGCGTGGGTGGATGTAAACAAGTGTGAAGAACAACTTAGGAATTCTCTTGGCAGATGGAAGGGCCGAAGTGAGACATGCAGGAGCTCAATGTCAGGCGTGCAAAGTGAGTCACGAACAATGACTGTTCTGCACAATCTCCGATTGACATATAAGCATATTCTCCCTATGTGTTCTTTTCCAGTGTCAAGTTTGTTTCTGTCCAATCGAATAGGGGTTCCAAACCCATCGATAAATAAGTCACCACTGTATTGCACATAATCATCAAGCCAAGCATCAGTAAAAGCAAGTAGACAGACTTGGTTGCGCTCATGCATACGGTGCATGTTTGCTTGTAACTCGACCATTTTTGAACGAAGTGAGCGGACGTTAGAAAGGAGTACGGTGGGGAAGGGTAATTTGCATCGCTTCATCTTTTTTCAGCTTTTCTCTCATCCCTCCGTTTTTCCTTCTTTTCCTCAGATTGCGTTGCTGGCTGTCTGTGGTGTTTTGCTTCGTGACTGAACGTAGCAATTTAGGTGAGAAATAAGAGTGCATGATAGGTCCAACAGCGCTGGAGCTCAACAGATACTCACGGGTGTAGTGGAAGCCGTGGCCGCCATCTTGTTGCCTGTGCACCTTTCTCAGAAGGCATGCACACGAACACGCTTATATGCACACGTACGCATACGCATATGCCCAAGAAAAAGGTATACACACATGCGCGCACACATGCAACATAAACGTTAAAAATCAACACAAATTAGTGAATCACTTTATTATAAATAACAAAACTAAATCACCGGCATCGTTTGTTTATAGTGGGGTCCGTGCTGGATCAGTCACTCCAATAGGAAGAGGAAACAAAACTAGGGCGGATGCCACCTTCAATTTTGCATTTAAAAGTTATTTTGAAGGTCACAAAGCCAACTGGGATAAAATGCAGGTTTATTTAATGAAACGAAATCTACTTGAGAACATATTTACATAGAACCAAAGCTTTTACGTTTTAGAAAAGCAATGGCAGTGATATAAAGTGTTAAACTTTGAATAATTTACACTGGAATGTATGGAATAATGAAACACAAGGGACATGCATTTTCGGTGTTATCGTACCGTCATATTCAATGTAATTTCGCTCAAAATACACGTTTTTGTATAGATGACCACTGTATACAGCGTTATGTTACAAGCTTGATATCCAAACTCAATTTCCTCTCTATCATGATATCAAACAGCGCGGAGACATCAGACTCAAACATGGTGGTTCTACCCAAGAATATGTGTCTTTCTGTTTCACCACACATGACATAGACAACATGGACATCAACAAGACAGGCAGCTTGTCCCGGAGGCAAATTCCATGGAACATGGATTACTGCGACTAATTAAAAACATTGTTTGTTAATAGCGTTGTGTCATATTCTTGACTCAGTCAAAGTAGTACTTGAGATATACATATGAACTCCAAACAGCACGTCATAACAGTTGTCTTGTTTGCACATCGATACATGTATATGTCTCTACTACAGGATATCTCGGCACTACGGTCGAACCGAGAGGCTACAATGGAACGTTTGGCATCAGTGACGGAGAATATCACAACAATATGAGATGCATTTGACAGATTCAAGTCAGTCCGTCCATGGTTAGACGTTTTCGTCGTACGAACCTCTTATATATTATATATATATATATATATATATAATATATATATATATATTAGATATACATATATATGTTATGTGCATATATATATATATATATATATTACAAAATCATTAATACCGTGTTCCAGAAGAAAGAAGCAAGGAGGAGATGGACATAGAAAAGTCCAAATGGAGAAACGAAGAAACGAAATTGACTACATCCTGACAAACAGGCCATACATGGTCACTGACGTAACTGTCATCAACCACGTCAACATCGGAAATGACCACAGAATGGCAATAAGCAACATCAAACTGGACGTCAAGGCTCAAAGGAAGAAGTTGATAAACAAGAGACCACTAAGTGTAGATACCACACAAATTGGAAGAACAAAAATCGAATTCCAACTCGAACTGCGAAATCGATTCGAGACACTACAGAAACTAGATGACATCGACACCATGAGCGAAAAAACATCACTGAGATGACCCAACTAAGTGTGACAAGTGTAGCTAACGCAAACAACAGGCATGTAGTGACGAGAATATCGTCACCGACACGAGCACTAATGAAGAAACGACGAGAAATGGTGTATAACGGCGACCGTAAAAACAAATAGAGTACGCAGAAATATGCAAGACCATCAAAAAGAAAGCGAACGAGGACACCAGGAAGTACAATCAAGAGATCATACGAGAAATGACTATGTCATCAAAGAGACTGAAGAAAGCAAGAAGAACACAGGCAATATGCCAAGACAGACTGATTACACTTCTAGACAAGCAGGGTAGAGAAATACAAGACCAAGATATGATCATTGAACGAATAGAGGAACTCTACACAGAGTTACACGACAGTGAACAAAGTACTATAATTCACACCAACCCGAAAAAGGTACCAGAGATAACACCATGGGAGGTGGAAGCAGCGCTAAGAGATATGAAGAATGGGAAGACATCAGGCAACGACCATGTACACATTGAAACATTAAAAGCAGAAGAACATACCATCTCGAAGAAACTGGCTAAGCTGTATACTAAATGCCTATAAGAAAGACAAATACCCACCGCATTGAAGAACGCAAAGATAGTGATAATCTGCAAGAAGGGAAATAAGAAAGGCTTTCTAAAAAACTAAAGACCGGTATATCTATTATAAAACATTAAAAAATTACTCACAAAGATACTAACGGATAGGCTAGTGAAGACACTCCACGAAAATCAACCACGATAGCAAGCAGGATGCAGAAGCAGGTTCTCAACGATAGACCACATACACGTCGTAAACCAACTGAACGAGAAGTGCCGATAATATAATACCCCGCTCTGCATCGCTTTCGTCGACTACGAGAAGGATTTAGACTCAGTGCAAACTGAAGCAATACTGACATCTCTAGAAGAACAGGTGATAGAAGATGTGTACATCGAACTCCTGAAAGACATGTACACTAACAGTTCGGTGACAGTCCACCTACACAAAAAGAGCAACAAGATCAGCCTCAAGAGAGGAGTACGACAGGGTGACACCATATCGCCCAAGCTGTTTACGGCAACAGTCGAAAGCACATTCCACAGACTGACCTGGGAAACCAGAGGCTTTATGATAGACGGAGAATATATCAGCCATGTACGCTTCGCCGACGACATACTCATACGCGCTAATACATCGCAAGATCTATAAACATGCTGCTGCTTGTGAAAGTGAAAAACAAGGTCTGAAGATGAAGATCTCGAAGACAAAAGTGGTGCTACAAAATTATACACTAATATATATATATATTAACACAACGCAGATAGATAACGTTGAATGCTACGTCTATCTGGGACAGCGATACAGTATCAGAGAAACAAAACCAAGACAAGGAGATTCAAAGAAGAATCACAGCCGGCTGGACAGCATTCGCCAAACACCGCGACATCTTCAAAGGTAACTTTGCTTGAAGAGACAAATCTTCAACTCATACGTACTTCCAGCGAAGACATACAGCGCGGAAACATGGGCACCCACCTTCCAGGCTAAGAACAAGCTAGCAGCCGCACAAACAAAGATGGACAGAAGTATGTTAAAATCGCATATCGGGAGAGAAAAACAAACATCTGGGTAAGACAGAAGACAAAAGGCAGAAATGGACCTGGGCAGGGCAGTTCTGCAGATTACGAGATCACCGATGGACATCGCGTATCATATCATGGAGACCTTACGATGGGAAACGATGCTGAGGCCTTTGCCCAACCACGGGACACTACGGCTGCACAATGATGATATATATATATATATATTCGAATATAACAAGCTGCATATTATAAATATATTCTACTATGGAGATTTTCTAACACAACAGCATAAAGTTTTGTCCCATCTCATCTCGTAATTTCAGTATCTTCCTTAGACATCTCGCTTTGCTCCATACATTCTCCGCTACCTGCAGCTTGTCTGCCTTTCTCTCTGACAATTCCAGTCTTCTCAACCAGTTTACTTATGCCAACAACACACAAGCATGGGGTAATCAGAAACCAAAATATGTTGTTGATGCTTGAACCGACCGTTGTATGAATCTATTACAACACTCCATGATCTCTTACAAAAGACTACTGACTGTCATTACGACAGCATCAACACATTTGACGGACCCAACACAAGAGCTGCGCTGATGCACACTTTCTGCAGCAGTACAGTTCCTGACGATATCACAAGTAGCGCCAACATCATGTTTGTACATTTCTTCTCGTCTAACAACACCTCCACATATTCTGATTTCAAAATCTACTATTCCGATACTGTCGATCCTGGAGGTAAGCTATTGGTAAACGTTTTCATAATATAATAGCATGTATCCGCCGCATACACGTTGTAAGTACCAGTTTACCAAGTTGACAACGGAGTCAATTGACAGATAGACGGACGGACGGATAGACGGGCTGGCGGGCTTGGGCATGCAGACAGACAGACAAACAGACAGACAGGCAGACAAACAGACAGACAGACAGACAGACAGACAGACAGACAGACAGAGAGACAGACAGAGAGACATATAAATATACATACAGACAGACAGACTGACAGACATATATACAGAGAGAGAGAGAGACAGACAGACAGACATACCGAGATACAGACAAACAGACATACAGACAGACAGACAGACAGACAGACAGACAGACAAACAAACACACAGACAGACAGACACGCATCAATTTATTCAGATCAACCACGAACATAATATAATATTTTTAATTCATAAGAATTGATAGAAAACGTTGATTGAACTATGGAGACCTGTACTGACAAAGACTATTGATTCCCACTCATCATTTAATGAATACCACTGAAGTCATTTTGAAAATACCATATGACTTAGCATTGGCAATCTCTTCGTTTGTTTGTTGTGACTTTATCACGGCAGAATCTGTGGGCACTCTTGGACGGAATGTTGGATGCGTTCGGAGCATCAATGGTTTAGCTGAAATTGTCTATTATTTTTTTCAGCTATTTGTTCAGCTATTTTACGTATCTTATCGTTCATTTCACAAATACAATTTGAGCTTGCAAACCAGGCCGCTTTACTTTAAATATATTCATCTCATAAGTCTTCGTGCAGATAGTGAAGTTGTAGTTCGCTGAGTTCTCGGTCGAGTCGTGCTGCGACAGCGACACAGTGTACGACGGCACCAGCAAGGCGGCGCCACTGTTGATCACATTCTACATTTTCTTCTTAAGATTGTACAATGGTTGACACTATCAAATGTTTTAGATATGTCTATAAAGTACATACAGGACTGTCGTAGTTTCTATGATATTTATCCATATAACATTCAGTAAATTCAAACAATATAATTTCAAGGCTTCTTTTTGACCAATTGTATAATACCAGTTTTTATGAAGTCATCCGGATGAGATCCACGTGAGATAACACTTGTGTAAAATGATAAGATACAAAATCAGAGAAGATAATTGATTATGCCATTTTATAAAAGAATTTGGTATACACTCAGTGGACATTGATTTCTTTAAAAATGGACAGTTGTATAGTTATGCGCCTATCTGCACGTATAACGTGTTCTGCTGTTTGTCCATCATTACCACATGCTCTGCCATACTTCAGTTAGTCGAGAGCATCATGTACCATGCAGTATGTTATGTGTATGTCACTGTCGTTACATTCTCAAAAGTGTTGCATATTTACATCAGTGGTGACATGCTTAGCAAATATTCAAAATATGTTTTCCACATGGGTGATGCCAAAAATAAATAATCGAGCGTAACTATTTTTGCTGATATGAAAGTATAATTGTTAGCACCATTCTTTATGTGCGATTAAAATACGTTTTTTTTATATAGTACTACTATTTTTAGTATACATGGATTTGGCTAAGACATCTGCTCAAGCCATTTCTTATTGTTGGTGACACTGTTTAAGAAGACATTTAACATGTAGTAGAGTTTCCACATCAGTTCACAAATTGGGCCAACGCATATCAGTGAAACAATAACAAAGCAATATCAATGTATCCTTTTTCTGTTAGCTTTATTTACTGGAACATCTGGCCAATGCCTCTTTAGATTGATCATGGAGAAGAATTGACATAATGGTACTGGGAAAATCCTCAGGAAACTGACAGGATGACAGGCCGAGAGGCTGAAATACATACAAGCAGACAGCCAAGCTGACAGGCAGGCAGGCCAATATACATACAGACTGGCAGACAGGCAGGCTGACAGACAGGCAGGCAGGAAGACAGGCAGACAGGCGGGCATGAAGGCAGGAAGGCAGACATGCAGGCAGGCAGGCAGGCAGGCAGGCAGGCAGGCAGGCAGGCAGGCAGGCAGGCAGGCAGGCAGGCATGCAGGCAGGCAGGCATGCAGGCAGGCAGGCAGGCAGGCAGGCAGGCAGGCAGGCAGGCAGGCAGGCAGGCAGGCAGGCAGGCAGGCAGGCAGGCAGGCAGGCAGGCAGGCAGGCAGGCAGGCAGCAGGCAGGCTGATACACATAGACAGACAGGCAAGCTGGCAGGCAAGCAGGCTGACATACAAACAGGCAGGCAGGAAGACAGGCAGACAGGCAGGCTGGTATGCAATCGGTCAGGCAGGCAGGCTAACATACATACATACATACATAAGGCAGGCAGGCAACCAAGATGAGAGACAGACACACAGGCAAGTAGGCAGGTAGGCAGGTAGGCAGGTAGGCAGGTAGGCTGGCATGCAGCCAGTCAGGCAGACAGGCAGCAGGCATGCTAACAAACGTACATACATACAGACATGCAGGCAGGCTGACAGACAGACAGACAGACATGAAGGCAGGCAGGAATACAGGCAGATTGGCAGGCAGACAGGCAGGCAGACAGGCAGACAGGCAAGTGGGCAAGCAGGCTGGCTGTTTAACAAGCTGACAGATTGACACGCTGATATCATGACAGACTGACAGACTGAGAGGCTGTCATACATACAGACAGAAAGCCATACAGACAGAAAGCCAGGCAGGCAGGCAGGCAGGCAGGCAGGCAGGCAGGCAGGCAGGCAGGCAGGCAGGCAGGCAGGCAGGCAGGCAGGCAGGCAGGCAGGCAGGCAGGCAGGCAGGCAGAGTTACATTTGCAGCTGCAAGTTACGCACAATGTCCATGACCGATCGGTGGTCGGTTTATATGCCTCGAAAAAATCGCAAAGAACCCGCAATACGCTATGAACAATCGTTTAAAGTCAAACCCTAAAGGCCCATGCAAACACAAGGAAATTGCACATGTAATGAAACCTTTAATTTTCTTTCTAGGTGTCACATATTAATCCGGGAATTTTAACTGCCCGAGAGGCAAGCCGTCTATGAGGAAAACCTTACCCTATCATCATACACGCACACACATACACACACCTACGCTAACTCGAATGTAAATAGATGGCGAAGCAGCCACTAGCGGTACTTTAGTAGATTCGATATATAAACACGGTAGGCAGTTCTAGAGTAATTATGTATTTTATTAGTAAAAACGAATGTGCGTATATGTTAAGTGTGATATCTAAAACAATACAACTCTTCGCATATAATTGAAATAGCGAGAAGATACCAAGCAAGATATATCAGCGACAGCGGAACATGTTACGTAGTTGTATGCAGACTGCACGAGTCGGACATACGGACCGACTGAGCAAGTCTGAGTCAGTCTGGTCACGTCGAGTCGGGTCAGGTCATCCAGACTTTAGATGCTCTTATTCAACACAGTTCGGAAGCCACAAACCACGATTAAGAATGAAGTGCGCTGACGTGACCGATCTTCCCCCACCGCTTAGTATGACTCGATTAATTAATATTAATTAAAAATTAGTAGTACCTGTCTTACAATAAAGTCATACTTAGTTCAGTAGTTAGCGAAGTATCATATAAATGTAAACAATTATCACACATAGGCGTCGGAACGGATAGGGGGGGGGGGGTCATAGTGTGTGCTCTGCCGGCCAATATTATTTAGAAACCACTGATATTGTGAATTTGCTGTTGCATTCTGTCAACATCAAGGGGGAGCAGTTAGAGGCACCCAAACAATATGCAACAACACCCCATCCCGTCATCCGAGATTTAACAAGATTTAACAAGATTGCCATCCAGAAAATTACTCTGGATGGCAGGTGGACAAGGAAGCCTTTTGGCTTATCGAGAGTCCAATACTTTTTATCTACATGTATCCCGCCTTTTTTAGGTGTGTGTCGATTTTATTTTTAAACATATTCACGCTACTAGCACCAACACAATCAGGAGATAATCTGTTCCATTCATTTACAGTCCTTTGTGAGAATGAGAACTTTCTTATATCTAATCTACACTGCTCCTTTACTAATGTAGCTTCATGTCCTCTGGTCCTTCTATCTTTCTTAACTGAGAAAAAAATGTTTCTATCAATATTTTCATAACCATTCAATATTTTAAACACTTCTATGTGATCTCCTCTCAATCTCCTGGTCTCTAGTGTTGTTAAACCACATTCTTTTAGGCGTATTTCGTAACTAAGATCCCTCAGATTTGGTATCATTTTAGTCGCTCTCCTCTGTACTCTTTCTAGCATATCTATGTCCTTCTTGCGATATGGCCTCCATGCTTGTATACAATATTCTAAATGAGGCCTCACTATTGTTTTGTACAGCGGTACTATTAATTCTTTTTTCTTATACGCTATATTTCGCCTAATTAATCCAAGGATTTGATTTCCCTTTGACGCTGCAATTCCGCACTGCTCTGAAACCTTCATATCAGCACTAATGGTTAACCCTAAGTCCTTTTCTTTTACAGTAGTACTTAGAACAGTACCCCCCATTTTATATTTTACCTCTTCATTCCCATGGCCTGTGTGGAGGCATTTACATTTCCCAAAATTGAACAGCATTTGCCACTTTTCAGACCATTTGATCAACCTATCAAGATCATCTTGTAAATGCTGTCTGTCTCCATCACTTTTAATCCTTCTAAACACTTTTGTATCATCCGCAAATTTAACACCTTGCTTGTTATATCATCGTCCAAATCGTTGATATATATTAAGAATAATATAGGTCCTAGTACTGATCCCTGTGGTACCCCACTCAATACCGATTTCCAGTTTGAAGCCTCCCCATCAACTACTACACGTTGTCTTCTGTCATTCAGCCATTTTTCTATCCAGTTTATTATACCATTTCCTATGCCATGGGCCTTTAGCTTAAGGAGTAATCTTTGATGTGGTACTTTGTCGAAAGCTTTTTGAAAATCTAAATAGATGATATCTACTGGTGATCCCTCATCTACCCACCTAGTGATGTCTTCCAAAAAACATAACATATTTGTTAAGCATGACCTCGCTTTTAAAAACCCATGTTGAGATGGGTTTATCAAGTTATGTTTAACAAGAAAATCCACCATGTGATCTTTAATTAGTCTTTCTAATAATTTGCAAATCACTGATGTTAAACTCACTGGTCTATAGTTCTCTGACTTGTTTCTCGAACCTTTTTTAAATAACGGTATAATGTTTGCCTCTTTCCATTCTAAAGGAACCACTCCCTCTTCTAATGACAAATTGAAAACTGTTGCAAGCGGTTCGCTAATTTGTTCTACAATTTCCAATAGTAGTTTGGGCGGAAGCCCGTCCACTCCAGGTGATTTATTATCCTTCATAGCCCTTATTTTCTTAGCTACCATTTCCGAGGTTACAACTAACTGTCCTAAATAGTCTGAATCTGCCCCTTGAACTTAGCCTCTGGTACTGGCAGTGAACTAATATCTTCCATGGTAAACACTGAACTAAAATACTCATTCAGGTCTTCTGCCATTAAGAATCCCTCTGATATTGTATTTCCAGCACTATCTTCTAGAGGACCGACCTTATCCTGAACTTTCTGTTTGCTTCGAATATACGCATAAAACTCTTACTGTCATGTTTTATATTACTAGCTAATTTTTTTTCATAGCTTCTCTTTGAATTTCTAATTTCAGCTGTAGCTTGATTAAGTGCTTCTTTATAAATGTTGTAATCTTCATCATTTCCAGTACATCTATATGACTTCCACATCATTTGTTTATACTTAATTTTTCTAATGGCTTCTTTCGATAAGTGTTTCTTTTTAGACCGTTTCCCTTGTTTTTTTAAAGGTACAAATTTATCGACTATGCACTTAATTTCACTATTTCAGATATTCCAGCATTCGGTTGCTGTCTTATTCTTCAGTGTGTTATTCCAGTCTATCTTTGCTAAATATTTCCTCATGTCCTTATACCTTCCTTTGTGGAAATTTCTCCTATACTGCTTTTTACTATTCCTTTCTGATTTTACTTTGATGGTAAAATGTATCTGGTTGTGATCACTACTCCCCAGTGGCTCACATATCTTGACATTGTCAACTAATTCTTTCTGTGAGGACAAAACTAAGTCTAACACATTCTCTCCCCTGGTTGGTTCTAGCACATGTTGAGAAAGGAAACTATCTTGTATTAAACTAAAAACTTGTGGTCCTCACTCCCCATACTCTGTAGAGATTTCCATTGTATATGCCCATGGTTAAAGTCCCCCATAATAATACAGTTCCGTTTGCTTACTTCCTTTATAGCGTTTTGTATTTTTTCATTCTCTTCTATGCTTATGTTTGGACTTCGATAAACTAACCCAACTGTTAACGTTGAGTTTCCTGTAACTATGTTACACCAAACAGCTTCTTCGCAATCTGCTTCTCTTTCTAATTTTATTTCATAAGCCTGGATAGATTCTTTAATATATAAAATAACTCCACCTCCCTTTCTTCCTATTCTATCTTTCCTAAACATTACATATCCTGTTAGTCCCAATTCGGCATCTGATATATCGGTGGTGGCCCACGATTCGGTTATACCTATTATGTGAGGGTCAATATCTTCTACCATAATGTTTAGTTCACTTCTTTTGTTTACTATGCTCCTTGCATTTAAACAAATGCATTTATATCCTGATTCAGAACAGTTTTCCAGGCTGTTCTTTGCCGATTTATTTCTGCTGTCTTTATCTATGCCTCCATTTTCAGGCTTCTCTGTGAATCCCCCCTGCGAATCTAGTTTAAATAGATGCAGCCTGTCCCACTGTCAACAGATTGCAGCAAGTTCTCTGAGAAAACTGCTGCCCCCTTTCCACTTAGATGTAGGCCATCTCTCATGTACATATCTTCCCTACCAACAAAGTATCCCCATAAATCTACGAATCCCACCCCCTCTTCTTTACACATCTGCTCAACTAGTGCGTTGATCGCCATCCTCTTGCAGTTTCTATATGTCGGCCCCCTTCCTCCCATTACTGGCAAAATTCCTGAGAGGATAATCTGTTCTACTCTTGTCTTCTTTAACTTCTTCACTAACAATGTACTAGTATAGACCCTCCCTTGCCATGCCCCAGTACCTTCTCTACCCTTTCAGTTACATGTTCTATCCTAGCCCCCGGTAGACAAACAACGACGTCCTCCCCCTCGCTTAGAGTCTTATCTGTCTTTCTCATAATCGAATCGACCATAAACACCCTCTCTTTCCTCATTGCCCCCTCAATCACTGCCTCAGTGTAGCTCTTTCTACGGTTTGCATCTGTCTGGTTGTAATCTTGTTCCCCTGTCTTCTGCTCTCCCGTCACAATCTCGTCCGTTCCATTCTTTCCTGACGCTGTTTCTCTTGTCACCTTTCTTCCTGTCATCGTCCCTGTCACATTTCCTGCCGTCGATCCTCCACTTTCTTCCCCTCCGATCACCTTCCCTCCTCTCAGTCTCCTTTCCTCGGTCTTGTTGCCACTACTCTGCTCCTTCAGTTTCACAGTATTCCCAACTTTATCCCTGTCGTCTCTCGCCATTCCATCTGTCTCCTTGCTGATTCTCATCTCCATCCCCTTCACAATATCTACCAACCTAGCTACCTCTTTCTCCAGACATTTCACCTTCCAACACCCCACGCACTGAAAGGTGAATCCCTCTTCCTTGGTTTCTGTCCATGACTTCGTACAGCCGGATAAGGCAAAATCTACCCAACTGTGGCAGTCGTCGCACACCAAGTGTCTCTTTGCCTTGACTTGCCGCTTGCAAGGCGCCATATCAGAATTTATTTAATAATAATAATCTAATTAGCTATTTAAAATAGTTTTGTCAACTGTGTTTACACTATTCACTGTCTATGTAGTCTTTAAGAAGACTGTTTTCTGTGCACAAATGTTACACTTTACGTAAGATTGCGTACGCTAGACTGCCTTATTTATTTAGGTTTATACAGCGCCCTAGCGAATAAGAGAGACACTAGCTACATAAACTTAGTTCGCCCGATTATCGCAAATGCTTAATTTTAACAACAAAGCTACCTTATCAAAATGTCTAGCAGGTACTGACTTACACAGATATTATCTTATGTAGGTAGTTTATGGTTGTTACTTTATCACCTATATATTCTACCACATAACGAGGTTTGTTAAATCTTGTTTACAAACTTATCGTAGCCGTAAGCTAACGTACCCTATTATCACTCACTAGACTAAAGTGTCCTAAAATACTTTATCTAACTAACTTTAAGCACAACTGCTACTCAATATATGTTTACTGCTACTTTATGAATGATATTAAGGCAAGAATAATACTTATCAATCAGTAATTCCACTTGCTTATGAACTTTGATACACCACCAATTTCAACGATCTATCTCCGCCAAATATAGCCTCGTATTCTGTTGCTGTCTTATTCTTCAGTGTGTTATTCCAGTCTATCTTTACTAAACAATCTGGTTGTGATCACTATTCCCCAGTGGCTCACATATCCTGACATTGTCAACTAATTCATTCTGTGAGGACAAAACTATGTCTAACACATTCTCTCCCCTGGTTGGTTCTAGCACATGTTGAGAAAGGAAACTATCTTGTACTAAAACTAAAAACTTGTGGTCCTCACTACCCATACTCTGTAGAGATTTCCATTTTATATACCCATGGTTAAAATCCCCCATAATAACACAGTCCCGTTTGCTCACTTCCCTTATAGCGTTTTTATTTTTTCATTCTCTTCTATGCTTATGTTTGGACTTCTATAAATTAATCCAACCGTTAACGTTGAGTTTCCTGTAACTATGTTACACCAAACAGCTTCTTCGCAAACTGCTTCTCTGTCTAATTTTGTTTCATTAGCCTGGATAGATTCTTTAATATATAAAATAACTCCACCTCCCCTTCTTCCTTGTCTATCGTTCCTAAACATTACATATCCTGTCAGTCCCAATTCGGCATCTGATATATCGGTGGTTGCCCATGATTCGTTTATACCTATTATTTGAGGGTCAATATCTTCTAGCATAATGTATAGTTCATTTCTTTTGTTTACTATACTCCTTGCATTTAAACAAACACATTTATATCCAGCTTCAGAAAAGTTTTCCAGACTGTTCTTTGCTGAATTATTGTTGCTGTCTTTATCTATGCCTCCAGTTTCAGGCTTCTCTGCAAGTCCCCCCTGCGAATTTAGTTTAAATAGATGCAACCTGTCCCACTGTCAACAGATCGCTGCAGATTCTCTGAGAATACTGCTGCCCCCTTTCCACTTAGATGGAGGCCATCTCTTGTACATATCTTCTCTTCCAACAAAGTACCTCCATAAATCTATGAATCCCACGCCCTCTTCTTCACACATCTGCTCAACTAGTGCGTTGATCGCCATCCTCTTACAGTTTCTGTATGTTGCCCCCCTTCCTCCCATTACTGGCAAAATTCCTGAGAGAACAACCTGTTCCACTCTTGTCTTCTTTAGCTTCCTCACTAGATGTCTGTACTTCTGAACTATCCCAGTTGTTCCCTCCTTGTCTGCAATGTTTGTCCCTACGTGTACTAGTATAGACCCTCCATTGCCATGCCCCAATACCTTCTCTACCCTTTCGGTCACATGCTCTATCCTAGCCCCCGGTAGACATACAACAACGTCCTTCCCCTCGCATATAGTCTTGTGTGTTTTTTTCTCAGAAATGAATCGCCCATAAACACTCTCTCTTTTTTCCTTGCCCCCTCAATCACTGCCTCGGAGTAGCTCCTCCGGTTTGCATATGTCTGGTTGTTGTCTTTTCCTCTTGCCGTCTCCTGTCACATTCTCTTCCATTCCCTTCTTTCTTGTCGCCTTTTCTCTTGTCCCCTTTCCTCCTGTCATGTTCTCTTCTAGCACATTTACTCTCACTTCCTTTCGTCCCTTCATCTTTCCTCCCATCACATTTTCTTCTCTCCTCTCCCGTACTTTTAAATAAAGTTGACAAATTCTCCTTGTCACCTTACATTGCCGGTCCTTAACAATTACACTACAGAGATTACAAGGGAGCCAGTCATATCCGGAATTGGCGAGCGTAATAATTTGTACCAGGAAGTCTGCTGTGTCAAATGTGGAAAAATGGGACATCGTTGAACACCATTGGTATTGTAGTTACCTCCGCCCGACTCGGCTGTATTGCCAATAAAGCTTGTTCGGCAATTGGATGTTTTGTTTACTTTTTCCCCGGCTACCTCCTTCACTACGGTCAATTTCTCCCCTGTCACCTTCACGCCTGTCATGTTTTCTGTTTTTTGCTGAACACTCTGTCTTCTCCCATTAGTCTTCTGTCTCACAGTCTTACCAACTGCCTCTGTGGTATCTACCTCTTCACCACCTGTATCGCTATCGCGACTCTCCTCGTTCTCTACAGTCTGACTACCTGTTGATCTATCCCCACTGACCCGTTTTCTTTTCCTCTGCCGAACACTTTTTTTCCGTCCCTCTGTCTTCTCAATTTCTTATTCCTTCACACCGGTCACCTTCCCTCCTCTCAGTCTCCTTTCTTCAGTCTCCGTGTCTCAACTCTGCTCCTTCTGTGTTGTAGAATTCACAACAACTGTCTCCGCGTCATCCCTCTCTGCTCCATCTATTTCTATGTTGAGTCTCACCTCCATCTCCTTTACTATATCCGTCAACTTACTGGTGCGACTGGTGCGCGCCAATGGTTCCAGGTTTGAAGAAAACGGAAACATTCGCATATGTGTTGACTTGAAAAAGTTAAACGAAGCCGTCAAACGTAAAAGATACATTTTACTAACACTGGAAGATGTAATACCGAAACTTTCTGGAGCAAAGGTATTCTCCACACTCGACGCAGGAAATGGGTTTTACCAGCTACCACTTGACGAAGAATGCGCGAAACTAACGACGTTCATCACACCGATGGGTCGATTCTGTTCCGACCCGTTCCGTTTGGGATAACGTCAGCTCCGGAAATCTTTCAAAAGAAAATGACTGATTTCTTTGACAACTAAGAAGGAACTGAAGCATGCTAAGACGACATTCTGATTTATGATGCAAATGTCGAAGAACATGATCGTCGACTGAATGAGGTTCTCGACAAAATTAAGAAGGTAGGTCTCCAGTTAAACAGGGACAAGTGTCGTATTCGTCAATCTGAGATACCGTATTACGAGCACATCATCAGTGGTGATGGAGAACGGGTGAATCCAGACAAGGTACAAGCAATTCATGACCTCGCTGCTCCGACAGACGTGACGAAGTTGAGGCGTATGTTGGGGATGATCCACTACTGGGGAAGAGTCCTATCTGAACTGTCCGCAGTCATGAAACCGATGACAGACTTGCTGAAATCAACTAGTGCATGGTTGTGGTGTCCTCAACAAGAAGAACCATTCTACATAGTGAAAGATATGTTGACATCGACGCCTGCTTTAGTCTACTTCGATCCAACTAAGCCAACAACCGTGAGTGCAGATGCCAGCAGTTGTGGCGTCGGTGCAGCTCTCTTCGAGGAATATGATGGCCTATTGAAACTAGTGGCTTTCTGTTCCCGCACGCTGACCTCAAGCGAAACAAAGTACGCTCAAATTGAAAAAGGAATGTCTCGCCGGCTTCTTGGCTTGTGAACGTCTCTCGAGATACTTGATCGGTTTGGACTCGTTCACACTACTCACTGATCACAAACCTTTGGTTCCAGTCATCAATAATCAGGATCTCGACAGAGTCCCAAGTGAGATGCCAACGTCTTCTCGTGCGTTTGAGGAGATTCAACGCAAAAGCTGAACATGTCGCAGGGAAACATCTGGTAGAACTTCCAGACACACTGTCACGCAGTCCCATGACAATCAGCGAATTTGTGACAACAGAAGAAGATGTCAAACTGTTCGTCAATCTCATCGAAACCATCAGACCAATTTCTGATGCTAAGATTCAGAAGATCAAGCAGAAATCTCGCAAAGACCCAGATCTCCAGGCAACCACGAGATTCACAAAGCATGGTTGGCCAGATCGGCTCCAGAATCTGTGGCAGATTACTTCGATGCACGTAGTCAACTATCAGTGTTAAACGATATGCTCTTATATCGCGACCGAATCGTCATTCCTGTTACACTACGTTCTGAAATGTTAGACAACATCCCCGAGGGACATCAGGGTGTGACAAAATGCATAGAACGTGCCAAGATGACAGTGCGGTGGCCAAGCATATCGAAAGGGATCGAGAGAAAAGATGCAACGTGTGACTTTTGTCAAATCCATCGATCGTCTCAGCAAACGGAGCCATTGAAAACCACCACAATGCCTCTAAAACCTTGGAAGAAGGTATCTGCAGACCTCTTCCAAAGCAAGCAACAACATTACTTCGTTGTGATGGATTACTGTTCACGCTACCTGGAAGTCGCGTATCTCCCGAACATTTCGAGTGTTACAGTCATTGGGAAAATGAAAAACATGGTTGCACGACGGGGTGTGCCGGAAGAAATCGGTTCGAGTAACGGAACACAATTCACCTCCGCAGAGTTTCAGATCTGTGCAGTGTAATACAACTTTATGTGTTCCTTCACGAGTCCGCACTTTCCGCAGGTGAACGGACAAGCCGAAAGTAGAATGAAAATAGCCAGTAGAATTGTATCTTAAGAAGATCCATTATTGGGACTAATGGCCTACCGTTCAACTCCAGTCTCCAGGGTATAAGTCCAGTACAGCTGATGATGGGCAGACAAATGAGGACGAACTTACCTGTATTTGGAAGAAAGCTCAATCCAAACTGGCCGAATCGTCGCGAGATACGGAAAGCGGATGAAAAGGCAAAACAGAAGTATCGTTCCAACTTTAATCGACGACACTGTGTGCGTTCCTTGCCTGACTTAGAACGGGGGGGGGGGGGTAAAGTGAGAATCAGATTGGATGGTGAGAAGGACTGGTCGACTACTGTTACAGCAAAGAAAGCGGAACCAACCCGCCGTTCATATGTGGTTGTCGCCATCTTCAGCTCACTCCAAGAGTAACACAACCGTCCACGATTGTCGAAATAGCCTGACGTGATTCGTTTGAAACAACGGCCGACGTTTCAGCAGCAGCAACAGCAACAGCAATCGAGTCGAGAGTGCAGCCAACTGAATCCAATGAGAAAACTCCTGATTAGCCATCGAATCCAGTGAAAACGTCTACGTCCGTCCGAAGACTATTGACGTTTCAAGACTTTGTGTGTTAAACAAACTGTTGTAGTATATTGGACATATTTAATTTTGTGACCTGTTCAAAATGGACTATATCCACATGGACTATTGAATGCTTAATTGCGATTAATAATTCGTTATGAGAACAACATCATATTACGATAGTGACAATCTCAAGGACAATGACTTTTGAATCAGTTAATAGTATTCGTATTGAAACTACAGTCTCTTCAGATCTTGTTGAATGTCTTCTATCGAAGTGATGTTATTATGTGTTTAGTGTTTGTAGAGTTAAACGTTAGCCGAGCGTGTATTTACTTATCTTAAAGAGGAGATGTTACGATGCCAGTCCGGGCTCGTGCGTGTATTGCGAAATGTATATGTACCTGTGAATGCGCAGCCGCATACGGGCGCTTATGTAAGCCAGCCATGTGCCCGATCGAAACTAGAGTTTGTGTGTTCGTTAATAAAACTACAAGATGCAAGTTACAGTGACAGTGTTTTCCCAGAACATAACTGATTTAAGTTACCATTTGCCACATCCAGTACACTTATTAACAAATGTTTTAACAACGATATCCTTTTTGCAAAGGTGTAAACTACTTAATATATATATTAGGTAGTTTACACCTTAACAAAAAGTATATCGTATATATCTATATATGTACAGTGTGTATATATATATATATATATATATATATATATATTATAGAACAATACACTTCATTATAATGTTCAGGTTTTGCAATATATTTTCATTTTCTAATAGCAGTTTTTCATAGTACAACATTGACACACATTGACGAGTTTCTGGGTTATATATCTATAGTGTGATAAATTCAATAACACCAGATTGAATACATTATCCCATCTACCCCTTCAAGGTACTTAGTGCTTCACGTATGTAAAAGTTTCAATTACATCTTAACTTAATTAAAACATGATGTTTTAACTTTCTCTAATATGACGCCTAGCTACTTTTATGATATTATAAAAAAACTGTTATCAGGAGTGACTGGGTGGGAAACTATTAAAACAATGTTTCCTTTGCAAAGTATGCCTTGGATAATATAGATAATGTTTGTAGCACTTCTCTTTTTAGTCAAAGACGACTTGCAATCTTATCTCACTGTTTTATGTACCCTGTGACATGTTTTGATTGAATTGAAAATTGTAGTACATATAAAAAATATTATTTTGCAATAACCAATGTAAATCCAATGTTGCAGATATTCAAAATTGGCCAAACGATTGACGTTTATATATTGGAAATGGACTGCTTATCGAACATACACCCTGGGAATGACATTAACAGGAATGTGAACTCAAAAATCTAAACCCCTATACGACACTGGACCCTTGTATCGTGTCACCCACTAGTTTCTCAGAGCCACTGTTCCTACAAACCTGACGATAAGCACAGATGATTCGTCCCGACATTGTAATTGGCTAAAAACCACTACACATACAAACATAAGATATCACATATACACCAAAAATATATTACTGTTACAAAGGAAGCCACCCAATTGTAGCAAGCTTTGCCTGGTATGCTGCTGGTCGCTCCTGTTTCAGTTTCTCCGAAGCCTCGTCCTCCTGGGAATGTCAACCACACACACTCTTCCGTTTACACAGTTGATGAAGTGTTACTATTATAAAATTCATTTTAAAAGGAGTCAGTCTGTCCTAGTTTTTCAATTATTAATTAATATACTGTTCGTAAGACTGTACTAACTATGTTAAAGGCATACTGCCCGCCAAATTGTGTTTAGTAAGCCCGTAACAACGTTCGCAATTTCAAGACACGACCACGGGTGCATGTTCAAATAGTAAACAAAACATCCAATTGCCGAACAAGCTTTATTGGCAATACAGCCGAGTCGGGCGGAGGTAACTACAATACCAATGGTGTTCAACGATGTCCCATTTTTCCACATTTGACACAGCAGACTTCCTGGTACAAATTATTACGCTCGCCAATTCCGGATATGACTGGCTCCCTTGTAATCTCTGTAGTGTAATTGTTAAGGACCGGCAATGTAAGGTGACAAGGAGAATTTGTCAACTTTATTTGGAGATCTTGCACAGATGGATGTCTGTTTTAAAAGTCATGTTATAGTAAAGTCATGCAAGCATCCCATTCATCGTTATCTCAAAGGTCGATCTTCATAAACAAATAATGGTCATTAAAACAGTGGTTCATTAAACATATCCACACACATATGGCACAACAACTATAGTTTATGATGTCCGTTAATTTAAGCAAAACATTATCAGACTTTGTTCTGTTAATGCCTGTGGTGTAGTAATTAAATGACCACACGGTTGCCAAGAAGAATATGCTACATGTCTCTCACATGTTGCACAGTTGTAGTTCTACAAGTGTCAGTCACACTCTAGAGTCTACTTACCTCCGACTCATCTTCATCACCGAACACTTCAAAGTCTTCATCAGCATCTGCGGAGTCGGCCGCTGCTGCTGGTGCTGCCGCCTGGCAGTGAAAAAAAACATTTGTTGTCCCAATAGTGAAAACACATTCTACATGCTTCTGAGGTCATTACATGTTCTTATACATACATCTTTTGTACGTCATTACATTCAAAATAATCTTTACCTAACATGTATAAACCTTGTATCACTGCAACAGACAATAAATAATATATTCGCACGAGTTATAATGCACATTTTATCTCAACAAATGATTATGAGTAAAACGTGTGACGATATCACAATTAACATGATAAACTGAAACGCCACCTGGCGAATAAGGTGTATCTTAGCAAGTCAGTGGCTACACAAAAGCCAACGTCGTGTTGTGTGTGTTGGCGCCATATTGCGCGTTGACCTGGTGTAAACGAAACAAAGTCGGCAATAAAGTATTGTTATATATATGGACTTGTATATATGGACTCTCATTCCAGTGGCAAGAGGACGAAGACAAGAATCAAATCGATGTCGTCATACAGAAATTTGATGACAACTACATTGCCAAGACAAATGAAATCTATGAATCGTACAGATTCTTCAACAGATCGCAAAATGCAGGTGAGACGGTGGAAGCCTATATAACAGCGCTATACAAGCTGTCAGCCACGTGTAATTTTGGGACTTTGAGTGAGAGACTGATTCGAGACAGGTTGGTCATACGTATAAAGGACGATAAAGCAAGAGAAAAATTACTTGCAAAGGAAGACCTAAATCTGGAAACTTGTGTTGCCATGTTGAAGTCATTACAAGTGACACACACACGTGCACAAGAAATAAGTACAGAAATGGCCACTCACTTAGTCCGACACAAGGCGGCGCCAGTCAAGCCACCAGCTGCAAGTCCATACAATGCAAACGATGGCAATCCTGCAAGAAAGTACAATAGGCCTAGACGTTCGAGTACTAGCAAGTACACACCCACCAGTAGCAGGTATGCACAACCTCCTGGTGAGGGACGATCAGGATGTATCAGGTGTGGTGGTATACATACAAAAGGGAAGGACAAGTGTCCTGCTCGTGGCGCCACTTGCCATGTGTGCGGAAAACTAAATTACTTCGCTAAGATGTGCAGAAGCGCAGCTACTCATCAAATGGTCGAACAAGCGATCATACACACAGTGGGCAGTGAACGTAAGACGAAAACACACGTAGCACTGACAATAAATGGCAAACAAATGTGTCGTTTCATATGGACACAGGGTCGTCGGTGGACATCCTGCCATATCAGGACTACATATGTGCAACAGCAGATCACTCATGCAGCAAGTTGGAGAACACGAACATTAGACTCGTCATGCACAACAAGTCGGTAGTGAAACCGATAGGACTGGCACGTTTGCAAGTTCACCGCAATGGAACACAGACATATGCGTTTCGTTGTTGTGCGTGCCAATGTTGTTCCACTTCTGAGTTTGAAGTCATGTCTGGACCTTGACTTAATTCAGATAAACGACTGTGATGCAATAAATGCAGTGACCATGAGAACATACAGTCAGAACCGTGACAGTGGTGGTGACAGCCAACAGACAACGATGAAGACAACACAAACACTACCAACGACTGGTAAAACATGTCCATCGAAAGCTGATACGGTGGACATTTCTGTGATGAGTAAGCGATCACAAGTGTTACAGGACACTGTACTCAGAGAATACACGGATGTATTTGAGGGACCTGGTTGCCTCGATGGCAACTATAGAATACATATTGATCCAAGTGTCAAACCTGTTGTGCATCACGACTCACTAATGCCAAAGTGTTTTCGGTATTGGACGCCAAGACAGGCTTCTGGCAAGTCAAACTTGACGATGATTCCAGCTACCTCACGACGTTCAACACACCATACGGTCGTTATCGGTGGCTGCGAATGCCATTCGGCATAAATTCAGCACCAGAGGAGTGGCAACGTCGAGCGCACGAACTAGCCGAAGGACTCAAAGGAGTAGAAGTCGTAGCAGATGACTTCCTGTGCATTGGGTTCGGAGACACAGTCGAACAAGTAACACGAGACCATGATGCCAATCTCAGAGCACTACTGGATCGAGCGAGAACGTGCCACCTGGTGTTGAATCCAGACAAAGTTCAACTGCGAAACAAATCAGTATCATTCATTGGTCATTTTCTCGCCGATGAGGGACTCAAGGTAGACGAATCCAAGGTTGAGGCCATCATGAAGATGCCTACTCCAACGGATGTCACAGCACTGAAGCGAATTCTCGGCATGGTTGGTTATCTTGCGAAATTATTGCCACATCTGTCACAAGTCTGTGAACCACTGAGACAACTAGATCGGAAAGATGCGGAGTAGTGCTGGGTTGAACAACATCAAGATGCTTTGAACAAGATCAGAGAACTGACCACAGCAACACCAGTGCTCGCATACTATGATGTAAAGCAAGCAATCACAATCCGATGTGATGCATCCCAGAGTGGTTTGGGTGCTGTGCTCCTGCAAGAGGGAAAACCAGTGTGCTACGCCTCTCGAGCACTCACAAACACAGAACAGAACTATGCCCAAATTGAAAAAGAGCTCTTAGCAATTGTGTTTGCATGTGAACGATTTGACCAGTGTGTGTACGGAAGACCCATCACCATGCAATCGGATCACAAGCCACTTCAGACGATCACAAAGAAATCGATGATCGATGCACCGAAGAGACTGCATAGAATGCTGCTCCGCCTGCAGAAGTACAACATAGATGTCGTGTACACGAAATGAAACGAAATGCACATCGCAGATGCGCTATCTCGGGCATACCTTCCATACAGCCACACACATGACCCAGGGGATCATGTGTTCGCCATTGAACTGCAACAAATGGACATGACAGAAGATGTCCATCTGTCGAACAACGGAATACACAAAATCATGTGCAAGTCACATGAAGACGACGAAGTGAAAACTGCAGTTCGCTACACAATTCAGGGATGGCCGGATCGACGTCAAGCAGTCGACCCACTCGCACGACCGTATTTCAATTGCCGTGACGAGTTCAGCACACAGGATGGCGCACTACTCAAGGGATAGAGAATCGTCATACCACGTGACATGCGAGCCATGCTCATAAAGAAACTCCACTCCTCGCACTTAGAAGTCGAAGGATGTCTTAGAAGAGCGCGTGAAGTGAGGTATTGGCCAGGCATGAACGAAGAAATGAAAGATGTCATCAGTGCCTGCACTACGTGCAACGAGTACAAACCAGAACAATGTAGAGAGCCGTTGTTGTCACATGAAATACCGTCACGTCCATGGTCACGAGTTGTAGTTGACCTGTTCCACCTTGATGTACAGGACTACCTCATAACGGTGGACTACTTCTCGAACTTCTTCGAAGTTGACAAGCTGTCAATGACCAGTGCAACACAGGTTATCACCAAACTGTGTATTCACTTTGCGAGATTCGGTGCCCCAGACAAAGTGATTTCTGACAATGGGCCACAGTTTGCGTGTGAGGAGTTCAAGTTGTTCTCAGAGCGTTGGCAATTTGAACATATCACATCGTCACCTCGTACCCCCAGTCAAACGGAAAAGTGAAAAACGCAGTCAAGACGGCAAAGCAAATTATGCGGAAAGCAATTGATGACAGGGCGGATGTGTATTTGGCGTTTCTGGACTATCGAAACACACCTACAGAAGCTGTGCATACATCGCCCGCTCAACTAATGTTCGCACGTCGAACCAGAACACTGCTACCAACGTTGCCAGTACTGCTGCAGACCGATCCTGCAGCACAACGTGACGCTTTTGAACAACTCAAACGTAGAA